>JAEQBA010002142.1:0-85357 GCA_019434445.1 Phalangium opilio
AAAATATACTATAATTTTTTTTTTTTTTTTTTTTGAAATTGGGTGTTTTTAATTTTACACGTAATTTTAATTACGGTAAATTTAAGAAACGGCACCAAAACCCCTGTCCCTCCCTGTCCCTGTCCCGGACGCGTCCGCGAAACGAACGCTTACGATGAGAGAGAGAGGGAACCGGTCGCGTCCGCGAAACGTACGCTTACGATGAGAGAGAGAGATCGCTAGCGTACGCGGTGGCGATACGAAGCTCCGCGTAGAGAGAGAACTGCCTGCCTGGTATATAGTGAGAGGGGGAAGAGGGAGAGGGGGCATCCCGCTCGGAGAGAGAGGAAAGAAAGGTAGTTTAAATCTCGCGGAAACAAGATGATAATTTTCGTGCACTACTGCACTTTGTGCGCGTGATACATCAGAGATTATGCTGGATGGTTAGGTTAGGTTTCGTAAAATAGAGGGGACGCTTTACGGTCATAGTGATTTCTGGTTTAGGGGATGCAGGATTTTGTTTAAATACATTATTTGATTCGTATGGTTTTTAAAAATTATACTTTAGTGGGGTGCACAATTTAGTTTCATTAATATTATTTGAAATGTGACGTTATTAGAAATTAAAGGGATACACGATTGTGTTTCAGAAATGTTTTTAGTTGTACGATTTATTGGAAATCAACTATACGGGGGGTCACGTGAGCCGTGTATTAGTGAGAGGGGGAAGAGGGAGAGGGGGCATCCCGCTCGGAGAGAGAGGAAAGAAAGGTAGTTTAAATCTCGCGGGCTTTTTTGAGTGAAGGGAAACAAGATGATAATTTTCGTGCACTACTGCACTTTGTGCGCGTGATACATCAGAGATTATGCTGGATGGTTAGGTTAGGTTTCGTAAAATAGAGGGGACGCCTTACGGTCATAGTGATTTCTGGTTTAGGGGATCCAGGATTTTGTTTAAATACATTATTTGATTCGTATGGTTTTTAAAAATTATACTTTAGTGGGGTGCACAATTTAGTTTCATTAATATTATTTGAAATGTGACGTTATTAGAAATTAAAGGGATACACGATTGTGTTTCAGAAATGTTTTTAGTTGTCAACTATACGGGGGGTCACGTGAGCCGTGTAAAATTACTATTAAGGCCCAGCCCTTGGGCCATCTTGTTTATCAAAAGTTAAACCATCATTTTAACGAGGGAAAAAAAGAATCCCTTCATAGTGGAAGATATTTTTCTTGAATCTTTATTTTGGTCGACTCAGCGATTTTAAACGCGTTAGAGAGTAAGTAGAAGAAGAAATAAAACTTAAAAGGAAGATTTAATGGAACGAAAATTAATGGCAAATGTCTAGCCTTTTTAAATTCAATATTTTTTAACTCTAGTAAAGGTAAGAGAGAAATATCTCTCGTATAAAACTAAAAAGCTCTAAATATAAAGGCCTTGTTTTATCGTACAAGCAACGAAGCGAAGGTTTTCTTATTTTTTTTATACCACCACTGAAAGTGGTTCAAAGTGTTTTATTTGGACGATAAAATTCCTAATCGATTTATCCCAGAACTCAAATCATTTGAGATTTTTTCCTGTCTCTATCTCTCCTTTGGAACTAAATAGAACTCATCAAAATATCGACACAAGTCAACCAAACGGTGGTGGTATTGGTATATTGAAAAATATTTGCTAGATCATAGATGTACTCTACTTAATGGGCTATAACCGTTCGAGACGTTAAGTATTGGAATTTCACGCGTCAACTGCTATTTTATCAAGTAAAAGTTCCGTTTGCAAATAACCGTACGTGAAACCGAAAAAAAATGGGGAAATTTAATAGGAAAAATTAAAATCCACACCTTTTAAGTCTTCATTATAATTCAAACCCTATTTTACAACCAATGTTCCTGGATAGATTAAAAAAGTATTAAAAATAATTGTAATTTTAAAATAATATTGAGGTTAACGCCAATCATTTATTTTTTCAAACCCTAGACCCAATTTTTTTTATATAAGCTAGTTGACCAAATTTAAGACAAACATGTTTTATTTTTTTGTTTCAAGTTCATAAATAATTATCATTACAGAAACCAACCTACACTTAAAGTTAAGTTACGAGTAAATCAACCCCTATTATAAAAAAATCTGGTTTTTGTTATTTGTTATCTTTAATAAGTGGGTCTAGTAGAGACTAGAGAGAGAGTCAGTCAAGTTTCGGATAATTTTTAAAATCCATCTTCATAGAACTAACTGGTTAAAAAAGTGAACCACGCCTGTTTTTGTAAGAAATAGAATATATAGATATTTCTTTAGGTAATTAACGAAACTAAATTAAACCGAAGTTAATTAAACTTCTCCATTACTTCAATTCCTAACTGACAGTAAAATAATTCGAGATAACCTAAATACTTTCCCACAATAGCTCTTGGCATTTAAAAATAAACCCGATTTTACAACTTCGAGTTAATCTACTTCTAAATATAATAATTTCTTATGTATCATTTCTGGGTATGGTATCTAGATCAAAGAAAAGGAGAAAAATGATCGGTTGGTTTCGGCCGTCTTAATTAGAATTTTTTAATAGGGCCAGCTAGTGAAACGACAGTGACGTCACGTCATAGACCACCGGCAAAAAAAGAAAAAACCCGAATAATTTAAAACAAGAGGCGAAAACGTGTTTCGGTTAGCGAAAGTTATATTCAAATATGCCAATAGAATATTTTAACGAGAGATAAATAATCTCCGGCGGTAATTTTTCACCGGAATTAATAATTATATAGTTTTAATTAGCAAAGCGGGATGCACAACCTGAACTTTACGTTTAAAAGGCGGGCGTGACTGCGTTACAACTAATGACGAAATTAGTTTGTAAATTTCCTCTTTAAAATTAAAATTAAGTAATAAATGATGTTCCATGGAATATAGTAAGTATCTCCGCGTTTTGCGAAAGAAATTTTCAACTTTTAAAAGTGAAAAAGTCACTTTAATAATTAAAGTTGCAAAACAAGTACACAGTCACCGCGATACTAAATAACTAATAATACTCGCTACGAAATAAACGAAAGATACAAATCCGGAGATTCTCTCATTTCCATGTCGTAAAGAGAGAAAGAGTTAAGAAAAACAATCTAGATAATGGTCGCCGCAAGATCTCGCGTGTATAAACAAAATATAAAAGGGATGAAGGGCAGATGCCAGGCATCAAAATTTTACATCGCGTGCGCCTAGCTATAACCACGATAAGGTTAAAACATAAGTTATATTCCATAAGTTCGACATTAAGGAGTGCAAATAGACGAAAGATCCTCCAACCCTCATTGCCATCGGTCTCCGCGCACTTTCACGATACAAAAAAGACTACAGAGCAGGCGCCGAAAAGAGAGATGGAAGGCGAAGTTTTACCCCCGTGTCTTTCCCTCTTAGTTATATCGAAACGGTCTATACATCCTTTCGACGGGAAAAGGGGTATATCGGGAGATACAAGGGGGTTGCTCCAGTGCCGTGTTTGCGCACTCTCAGATCAAAAACGCCTACAGCGCAGGCGCCGAAAAGAGAGATGGAAGGCGGGATTTTACCCCCGTGTCTTTCCCTCTTAGTTGCATCGAAATGGTCCATTATCTCTCAATGCAAAGGAAGTATCGAGCTTACGGAATACACCTTATGTTGTCAAGACAAACAGGGCGCTAACTTTTAGCGTATGGGATAGATTCGTGAAAACGCAAACTCGATTTCCGAGAAAGGAAGGATGGATCCCCCGAAACTACAACAACTTCAGCGTGTGTATGTTTATATCTCAGATTAATGTTGCATCTAGTATATCGTATGATCCTAAAAATAGGAACCGAGGCCTGCTTGCATGGGGACCCATATCCTTGGCTAAGTTCAATCCCATATATATACATACATACATCTAGGGGGCCCCTTAAAACATCCGTTAGATTAATCAAAGCCAAAGGAAGAGAAAACTTTCCAAGGAGGCGCTAGCTAGCTAGTTTTTATGACGCGTAATATATGGGTGACGCTATACAGTAAACTTTTGACCTCTGAGAAATAAACCGAGACAGGCTTTTTAAAAATATAGCCGAGTTGAAAATGATACCCTACTCCCCCAAAAAAATATGTAAGGGCATTTAAAATAGCATATAACTTGACAGAGAAATGACTCCATTCGAGACACAAGGAGCCACGTTACTTTAAAAGACTCGAGTAAGGGTTGCTTCCAATTGCAATTGCAATTGCGAGAAACCATCATGAGTACAGTAATTCCAATTGATCCGGACGGAATCTAGCTTTCATCTATATGGTAACTGCTGCCCATTTCACCATCAGATGCAAACGAGGTTGAAAGGCGTCTACCATGTTATCCAAACAAGTTCCACCATGCACCAATGGAAGCTATCTTCAGTAGGAGTAAAAATTCCGGTTGAAATCTTAGGTCAGGTTCCGTACCTTAGGATTAACGAAGATGCCTCAACGTTTTACCCACTGTTCTATATCCCGGAACGAGGGAAATCAGTGGAAATAAAAGAGGAAGGAGTTAGAGAGCGAGAGAGAGGAAGGAGTTAGAGAGCGAGAGAGAGGAAGGAGTTGTAACCGGGGAAGCAAACCCACTATTCTAAGCTCGCTGGCTCGGTCCGACGAACAAATTGGCTCCGGGCTGAATTAACATTACTTTTAGGGTGTATATGAAGCCTGGAGTAGATAAAGGAGATAGCGGCGAGCCAGGTTCAACGAATCGTGACCCGAGTATGGTGGTGGTGATGCCGCTGGTAGTAGAAGCAGTACTATCTCAACCCCTATATCCTATCTTTCCCCTTACTTATTATACCACCTCGACGTGATTCTCATTCGAGGCCGATCCAACAACCCAAAGCGCGTGTCAATACTTGACGACTGGAATGCCAAACCAAATTGAAAAGAAAGGAATTCCCGTTCCCGACACCATTGTTTTAAATCACACCGACTCTTTCATCATTTACTATATTAGTCTGTCTTTCATTCGGATGGCGAATTTTTGTCGTGAAAACTTAATTTGATTACCTCGAGAACACACACGTAGTGAAATAGACAATTGAATAGAAATTAAATTGTCTCTTCGAACTTTTCAAGACTGGAGAAGAAGGAAAATTGAGAGTTGATTTGTTTGGATTGGATTAGCGGTTCAAAACTAAAATCCTTTTATATTTTATCGCATTGGTTAACAAAGAGTTCTTGTAAACAGTTATATGAAACGAAAGTACAAAATAGCGCTGATAAAATTACAGACTGTTTATATCAGTAAATAAATTCCCCAGAAATTTCAAGAACAATGAGAGTTATTCAATTCCGTTTTGGTATTGCAACCAGATTATCAAACGAAAATGAAAAACAGTTCCCTAAAATGGATAAATGATAATAGAGTATTATAATAACGCAGGTACTGAAACGAGTCCTCAAGTTTTCATCGTATAATTTAGGCTTAAAATGGGACCACCCGTGCCGTATATGGAAATGTTTTTTACAGGCCAAGGAGCGTCTTAAGTTATAACTCTCATGGTAACAAATCCCGTCTCTTATCACTTTCATCAAAAAAGTGAAGTTAAGACTTCTACCAACTTTGAGAGAGTCTACAACGAAAGAGATAGTGAAATAATATAAAAAGGGCTGGAAAAGAAAGAAAGAAAACGAGAGGTTTGAAATTTTCGTTGAACAATACACCCAGATTATTAGCGCGTGTCAAATTCGGGTTTCAAGCGCGGATGTAAAAATCGCCCACTCAAATAATAATAATAATACTAAAAAAAAATCAAGGCCTTTCACGGATGGGTTAGGTTAATGTACGACTTTGGGAGTAAAAATATGAAACAAATCTGTAATGGAGATATTTGTGTCTTTAAAAAGGCTTAACTTTTTAATCAAACCAAAGCTGTCAACTCAAATTTTTCCCTCTACGTCATATTATGAACTTCTGACCAAAACATAACGAGTAGGCCTATTTTGAACCCTCTCACTTAATATCTTACTACACGTTCTTATGTCTATGGTTGAAATTATAACTGACATAAAATTCTAGTGTACCAAGATAAGTTTCGTTTATTTTCAAGAATTAAACAAACGTCACGAGAAAATTCGTGATGCACGCGCCTTTTTAAAGGGTCAATGACACGCAACCTACATATATAAAAAAAAACATTCAATTCCAAAGACCCAGAAAAAATTAGGAGATAGTAACAAAATAATTCTTCGAAAAATTGTCGCTTCCCAATTCTCGATGAAGTATTTCAAATTCTTGGCCCGAATGGGTTAAGAGTATACGCAAATATGTTTTGAGGTATTTCACATTCTTTAACATAACGGGGAGGTTCAACTAAATACATCACCCATCTTTCCGCGTATGTAAAACATACGTGGGCGATCCATTTTAGAGTTCAAAAATTCATCCCAAAACTAAAACTATGACGAGGAAAAACGGGGGAAAAAGAAGAAGAAGAGAGTTTCAACTTCCAAACAGGAAGGAAAAATTTAAACCAGTTCGTGGCAAAGAAGGAATCATTCGGGGGTAAACTGTAATGGAACTAGAAGAGATCGCTAAATTTTGATATTGAAAAGATGTACCCCGAGGTTATTATGTACAATGTCTAGTTTGAGAGTAAAATAAATGGGGTTTTTGGCGGGTTGTTATTAACCGATAACACTCTTACGACCGACCGCTTTTCCTTAAAAAAAGTTTTGATAAAGGGTTTTTATTACGCGTTATAATAATTTTTTATTACCTGCTTAAATAATTTTCATTCATTTTCCCTTTCAAAACTATAATACGCGTCAAAATCTAACCACGTGACAAGGACGTGGCGTGCGAGCTCAAAACTACGTCACAAACTCAAATATTTCTCACGTGGATAAAGAAAAGTCAATTGAAGCAACTAAATAAATAAATAAATAAATAAATATCATTTAAAAGAACTATTAAAATATATTTCTATACAACTCCACAAACAACTTTTCGAGAAAGTTTTGAGTTTCCCAATTATCCCAGCTCATTAAACCCTCTGTCAACTGCATTTAAAAATTTTCCAATTCAAATAACGGTAGATTACTGACTCTGATTAGGTAGAAAACAGGGAAAAAAACCCTTTTAATTCGACTCATTTTCTGGCAGGCGAAATAAAATATAAAACTGGTTACGATGAGGGGGAGGGGGCGAGAAAGACACGGTTTTAAATAAAAGTTCCTTCTTAAGAGGAAAACGGTAAAAAACACCACCAGTTTAGCTTTTCGAGCGTTTCCTATGGAAGTTAACGTTGTTGAGAAAGAGTGCTCCACGCTTGAGCGATTCTCTTCAGAATAGACCGCCCAACTTAAACGTCAGAAAAGGGTTAGGGGAAGAGGGGGGGAGTCAAAAAGAACTTGGATTAGGCTTTTAATTAACGAGCGAACGAACAAAAGCCCAGAATAAAGAGAGAGAAAGAAGCCTTTACAAACCTGGCGCCCAAAAATGAGCGTGTCAAGAAAAATTCTCCCTTTTTCGGTGTGTAATAAAAGGAGCGAAAATTTTTGAAGGAATATAAGATACGATCTCTTAAAGGGGGGGCTAACACTTCAAACTAACGGACCTTTCCAACGGAAACACCGCGCTAGTCGCCGTCCCGCCTTGGAAGATACATTTAACCACAAAATTTAACGGAACTCTAACAAATTAACCACAGAAGTTAGTTCTAATTCAAATACTATAGTACTTAGTGAACACCTCCTTTAATAACTTCGTGTTAATCTACTCGGCGGGTTAAGGTTAGTAAGTCGAGTTTGAGAGCAAAAGCCAAGGACAGATTGAAGCTAGCGAAAAATTAAAAGCATGGAGAGAAAAATGTCCTTGGATGGATAGCGGGGCGCTAAACAAGGAATGAGTGTCAAACAGATATTTCACCCTTTAAGAGTCCAGTCTCATTACTCCAGCCATTAAGCTCGGACAAAAGAGGCGCTCGAGACGTTGAAACTTGAAAAGAATGTAAGGATAACACTAATAAATAGCGGATGAAAGGAATACATAAAGGAGATGATAAATTAAACTTCAAAAATCTTGACTAATAATTTATATATAGGTTAAGAGATAACAGACAGCCGAAGGGACGGACGTCAACTTCATAATTAAAACTTAAAACCGAGAATATTATGGGCCCAGTTTTGACCCCATTTCAAGACAACTCCATAGAGATCTTATATTACGCGTGTCATGAGTAGTAACTAAAAAGATGGTCAATTAATGTAAATTTGGCAGGTGACCAAGGAAAGTACCATTAACGTCCAAAATGTCCACTTAAACTTAAACCTCTCATTTTAAAAATTCCACGACAAAGGTCCAATAGGAACTAAGAAATTCGGTAGAAACCTTTTATTATAATTATTTCAGTTTACACTTATCATTTTGGGGGCAATGTTTTTTTTCACGCAATCGACTTACACTAGTACCGAAACGTAACTTTCGGTTGTTGTTTCTGTTTTTTAGGTTTGGGTGAAGCGATGGTGGAAGTTTTTGGGCTCAAAACGTACCCTAATGGTAGTTTTTCTTATCCCTTTTCAGGACCCTTTTTTGATTCCTCGGCAAAAGAAGAAGAAACAGACGATTTTTCTTTTTTTCCTCAGCCATAAAAATTTATTTTCCAGCAACACCGAGCGAGTTCTCTTAACTTCTCACACGGAGCGAGCGAACGTAAAAAACCGTATCTAACCTCGTTTTTTCTCAAAGCTACACTTCTTTTTATATCGCTCGTATACCTCAACGGCTTAATATCTCATAGAGAAAGCGTAGAAATAAAAGAATACCAAGCGAAGAAGTGAAAAGAAAAAAGAAAAAAATCTTTAAGAAAAACTTAACGATATAACGTTACGCTATTCCGTTTCCACTCGCTTTCGAGAAAATTTATTTCTTTACGGTTTTTTGCGTTCGAGAGATATTTGCAGCCCATATTCTATAGCGATCATCGTCCGTATACAGGGTGTAGCCCAGTACTATCTTATCGTTATTCGGTACATGTCATATTTTATAGACGTAGCTACAGTACACCGGATGCAATACGAGTGTAAAGCGTATGTTACACAGCAGGGTTCATACAACTTTTGGAAAACAAATTTCCTTGAGATTTCCAGGTTTTTTCCCCATATACTTCCCTGAGTTTTGCAGGTTTTTCCCGTACATGGAGTATCCTATGGAGCAAACGTTAACGAAAGAGGAGGGTGGGGTAAATTGGACTTTAACATGCTCAAAGGACATCCCCGTATCTCTAGGAGAACCAGAGTTATGAGCCTCCAAAGTTTAGTGTAATGTTAATCCTATGGAGGGTATGTTTTTGAACATTTTGCTTAATTACTCGGCCCCTGTTTGTCGTAACCCTACGTTATTAGTATGGTTGGATGGGGGACAAATTGGAATATAACACACTCGAAGGACATCCCCGTATCTCTAGGAGAACCAGAGTTATGAGCCTCCAAAGTATAGTGTAATGTTAATCCTATGGAGGGTATGTTTATGAACATTTCGCTTAATTATTCGGCCCCTGTTTGAAGCAAATTTCCCTGAGGTTTTTGTCAACTATTTACTTCCCTGATTTTTCCAGATTTTCCCGGTTTGTATGAACCCTGATGTATGTACGCTATGGGAATAGACCAATATAGCATTTTCACGAAAAACTCTTTTAACTTATTGAAGCAAAAGCTGATAAATTCGCCAGGCCAGTAAAATCCCAACTAAAATATTACAGAATCATGACGATAAAATTCTACCATTACAGAACCTTGATTTACAGACGTTACGTGGTTATTCAAAAAGAAAAACTTCTATCTTATATAAAAGAAAGAAAAGTCGGAAATGAGCCAGGATACGACGTACGACAAAGTCCAACCAACCAACATCTTCCCTCTGGAAGTTAGTTCCAGGGCGTAAAAACGAGCTGCGCGGTTAAACCCTTTTGCCAGATCATTTATAACTCTCCCACGCCTACGAATAAATATCAATGAAAATATCATTTCGTAAGGAAGAAATCGTTCTTACAAGCGGCATAGACCTTTTCTCTTCAAGTCGGAAGCCACGTTCCTTAGCCCATACCAACCGGCTATTAAACTAACGAATTCAAAGGCGGGCAAGATACCGGGCACGCGCTTCCCACGGAAATGGTCCAATCGACTTCTTAACAAATGGTACTATCGATAAGATAGAGAAGGGGCACATATAGCCGGCGTAAAATATGGTCAAAATGGACGCGAAATAAGGAGAGAGATATCGATTTTGACAAACACCATTCCCCAATAAACGTGGTGGTGGTTGTGATCTACGGTAGGAAAGGGGGGGGGGTAGAGAGGAATGCGTATAAAATGCCGTTATAGCGAAATGGCAGTCCGATGCCTCCAAGATTATAAGCTATCTATAGAAAATAGCCCGGTTTGCCCCATGGATACGGACAGCTATCGCGGTTGTCATGGCAACCATCTTCCCGAAAAGGGTGGGTGAGAACGCGTGCATTATTTTTTTCATAAGGAGAATATATCAAAGCCATGACTGGAGATTATACATATTTTGGGATTGGAATTAAAACCAGTGTGTGGTCGCTTCTCAAGTTGGAAAATTGCACAATGACGGCCTATGCACGCCACTTACACACACAGAGTGTCGTAAGGTTTTTTTTCACCGCGAGTTGAAACCAGACAACAAAACGTAAGCTCCTTTCTAAGGATGCGTCTGTTATTAGGGAAAAAAGACTATCATTTATAGCAGCACCCTCAAAAGCCTGAATTGGTCAGGGCCTTTCTGTAAGGGGTGTGGTGGCTAGACTTAAGTTAGGGATCCAAAGTCCACCATATCCCATTCAGGGTTGCCAATGATTTTTCATATTTAAAAAACTCCCCGACTGTCCAATGTTTAAAATTAAAAATCAACTGAACTTTGAACTCATAAACGTATTAATTGTACAAGGCACTAATAAGGGAAAATGATAGAATTAATTACAATTACAAAATTACTCCGACTTTCTCCTGGCTTTCCAGGTTCAATGTCAACCCTGTCCTAACATATAGGCATATATATTTCCCTTATGTAAGAAGGCTCCCTTATAAAGCTGGCTACGAAAAACGTGCTTTAACCGTCAAGTTCCAAACGCTCTTAATACTGGCAGATTCGTAATCGGCACGTTCTAACAACGGCATAAAAACCCCAACCAAATAGAGAAAGCAAAGAAAGCTGGCAAAAACGACCCACCCATGAATTCCAAATCGAAAATGCAACGTTAGCTATACTACTCCCAACGTCATTAACATCAGAAATCTAGGCGGTATTTTACTAGTAAGTTTGCCTTAAAACTCAACGCAATCTTAGACTGCACGTGCCTGGAAAAGATTCCATCTTCAGAATGCAACGTTGCTAAGCCTAAACTATTTCAAATTAGAAATACGGTGGCTAGCTTTCCCTTCAATGATTATTCCGTGTGATTCGGGTGACATAAAAAGCGTGGCTTCTTTCTATTAATTTAAAGGGCGGAGGAAGAATTTCTTAAGGGATATTTGTATAAAATTTTCTTGCTAACTTTGCGATAAAAAAAAAGTAAAAAAAAATTCGTTGACTGGGGCGAAAAACTTCAGGGAACTAAGTTTCTCGCTTAGCTTATCAAGTAAAACGAGCCTTTATCGGAGTGGATAAGTTTCATACATTATATAAATAGATAAAGAGTCTATTAGTGAATAAAACACGATTGTACAATTTGCAAATTAGTCCAATAAACGGATTCCGCTCCGGATAACTAACTAATAAAGTTTGAGAGCCTTGGAAACGACCAATGTTCATGTTATGATTAAGTAATGCGGTAAAATTGGTGGTAAAATATATGATAACAGTAATTTACTAAATACTTTAAACACCCTAATGGACCTAAAACAAAATTGTTTCCCCGGATATTTCCGCCATTTCGGTATCTTAACTCGAAAACAAAAATAATTTAAATTAAACTGGCTATCAGGGAATGTCCACTAAATTAGTCGGAAACTTGGTCCAAAACACGCCTGCTTTAGCGCCGCCGAAAATTAGGTCGCAAACTCACTCAAAATAAATTTAAACGGTAATCCCATTATAATCTCATTATCTAAAACGCCTCGACACAATTTGATCGAAATTTTACACTAATGACTTTGCTAGTAAAACTTAATGGCAACCCCCAAAATACTCTTAATTTCAGCTAAAAATTAAGTGAAATAAAACAAATAAATATATAAATATATAAGTTGCGTGCAAAAGCGAATAAGATTGAAATTTGTGCAAAAATATTTGTGGAAAAATAAAAATAGTGTAAAGAAATCAAATATTTTTTTAAAAAGCCAAAGAGAGAACATCAAACATCAAAAATATGGATGGCAACGAGCAGAACAAATTAAGAAAACAAAATCATAACGAAAAATGATTAAGAGCGTAATTTGATATATATATTTTTTAATTTGATTTTTGAGGATTTTTGGTACTTACAAAGATCTTTTTATTTTTCCAATATCAAGGAAGGCAAAACAGAAACAAAAGACGCATTTTTGGTGTAAGAGCAAAGAAAAGAAGAAATAAAAACTATAATAATAAAGCTTAGAGCGTCAATTTTGTTTCTAATCAAATTTTGAAATTTTTTAAAAATATTCTTTCTTTTTTTTAATCTAAAACTAAAATTTTTACCCCCAATATTCATATTAAAGACGTCTCTACTATTAAATTCAGAGTATGACGTCACTAAGGGGGCCTGATAGACCCAGGTGATGCGATTCTATAAATTTTGTTCCCAAAACTAATCTAATTAAAAATTAAATTCATTTAATTTCTTAATAGAAATAAAAATGAAAAAAAATTAGGTCAGAAGTAAAATCAAAAATAATAATTTTAAATAAATATTCTAAAAACATGCCAGACTAATAAATAAATATATTTATTCCTTACAAACGGATAGATAGATCCAAAAGATAAAAGCTTGTTTGATGTCAATTTTAAATAAAATAATAAATAAAAAATTACGAATTTCTTTCAGTTCAGTTTCCTAAAAGTACTCTTTGAGTTCTATACTACTTTAGGAAAGTTTCTAAAGCCCGTATAGACTAAATCCCACGCGTCCAACATTCTCGCAAAGACGTAGTAGTAGGTAGTAGAGAAGCTGCAAAAGCTCTACTGCCTAAATTGTTGACTTTTCTACTTTAGAGAATTTGTATTTGTTGTTTAAATTTCGCCCAAAATAATAAAAAGAAAGCGACACAAACAGAATGCAAATACTTTTAAAGCGCAAAAAGGAAGGAACAAAAGCCAGAGCTGAGAGAAAAATACGAAACAACAACGGGAATGACAGAATATTAAGCCTAAAAATTTACGTTCTCTTCCGAGAGAGATATTTCACGGAGAACTTTTCAGAGAAAACTGTCAAAAATCAAGAAAACTTCCCAAGAAGATGATATATTAGGATTCCTCTGCCCCGCCCCGTAAAGTTCACTAATGTCATGGCAGAAGCTCGGGTTTGACAGCGTTATGTTTACGAGAAGAAATATAACGCGGTGCCATCACCGTATTTTTTGACATAGCCTAAGAAAAGCGCCTCTATAATATTACTCCAGTCTAGCCCCCAAAAAAAATTTAAATCTACACATAAATTTATGGTTTTAAAGCGGGTATTGCGACGTCACTTTGAGCTTTGCCAGTACGTAATTAGTACAATTTAGTATAATTAAAGCTGTTCGTCATTATTAAACTAATTAATACACGGAAGTGGTATATTTATGAAACACGAATACAATGTAGAATATAAAAGCCCATAAATACACCGATACAAACGAAATAACTCGGTGTTTTCAATATTACTTGGGAAAAAAAATTTATAAATTCTATACAAACAGAACAAAGCCATCTTAAAATCTCCAAGAAAAACTAAAGACAAATCTTTTCGTGTATTTAAAGATAAATGGTGAAGAAAATAAGGAAAAAACCTATGCTTTGTTCGGAAAAACTTGTTGGAAAAGCCTAAAGATATCAAAACATTTGCCAAAAACCAAAAGAAAAAAAATTGGGGAGAGGGCTTTTTGTTTCCGACTGTTCCTTATCTCTTCAGGGGGACGAATGGTTGGTAAAAAGCGAAGTGATATATAACGAAGGAGGATATCTTACAAAAAGCCCTTTTAGCTAGCTACTCTTTCAAAAAGATTTGCCATTTCTTCTCCCCGTTATCCGAGCAGACAAGACTGTATCGGAAGCCCACATACTCGGAAACCAAAAGGAAAACTGCTCAAAGACAATACCACCCTAAAATAAATATTTCCCGGTATAAATTACGGTCCCCAAAGCTTTTAGAAAACTAATAATCCCCATAGAATCTTCAGACAAAAAGATTTCCTGCTAAAATTATCGTAGACGTCCACGTAAGTACCCTATGACTTTCGTGGGGTCAATTTCTAAAATAAATTCCGATTTGCAATCAAATATCTCTTTTAAGATATTTCCTCGACAAGTAGCTTCGTACTATTGTCGCATTTTGGTCACGTGTTTCCGGAAAAAGAAAACATCCAGGGCGAAGAGAAACTACCTAAGAAGTTATCTCTATGATTTAGGTTTAATTAAGGTGCGTTATTAGTCATTTAAGGCGCTTAGAATTCCAAGAAAAATATGCTAGTATTTGTGGAGAAGATTATCTACGTCTTGAAAGCTTGAAAAGAATAGGACATTCTGACAAACAACGTACCCTAATTGGGACCAAATGAAGACTTATCTAAATTCGTCCAAAAATACAAACGCCAATCCTTTCCCCGAAGGTGGGTGGATAAATTGGATCAATCAAAGAAGAAAAAGTTCCAATCCCTTGGGTCCCCCCTTAGATATCAACTTCTTAGTTGTCTCTAACAGTCGAAGAAAAACAAGGCTTAGCAACTTTGTACCGAACTAAAGTCAGAGCTAGAACTAAGGATTTATACGGATCAAAGATCCTCACTAAAAAAAAAGGGGATAAAAAACTTCGTGACTAGTTCAAAGATCAGGAAATTTCCTAGATCTCTAAAGATGTGAAAGAGGAGAGGATTTTGGGAAGAGATATCCCGACGACAAGTCCGTCCTAATCTCGAGAAAATGAGACGAGAGAGCTTTAGAAGCTCGTAACATCAAGTAGTTCACAAACCCTTTAAATTAATATTGGCGCGTTCACATCAAATCACGCGCTTCGGAACTAAAGGGGGTCGTGTCTAAATTATTCAACGATATTTGGGAGTACGTAATGTTAGGAAATCGGTTCCCATCTTTGGTAACGACCCCTACACACTCTAGCCAGGCTGGGAGCACTTAGACTTACTCCCAGCTCCCGTCAAAACCTCACACACTTTCCCACGGGGCGTATCATTCCTGAAAAACCTCTTTTTTTTGCGTCATGATCTTCAAAATGGCGTCCAGATTCCAGCTGCGAATTTCGCGTATACCTTTTTTTATTCGTGCCTCTTAAAAAACTCGGGATATCTCGGAAATCTTTTCCCTCCTGCCCCATCTTCAAGAAGATGAACAAAAATAATCGTTTATGTGGGGTTACACCCTCTCTACCGAAATAAGAGCCGCTAGGGGGGAAAAAACCCTACAATTAATGGGAGGGTGAAACGTTTTGAAAGTTCAGACGATCTTAGATTAAACTTTACGATATTTCTCGAGTGTTTTCTATTTAAATTTATCGTATTTCAAGCGCATTTGCTAAACGTAATTGTTAGGCACACTCACTAAGCCTATTTCAAAGGTTTCGTCAGTAAATTTCTAAAACTCGATTAACCTAATCCTAATGTCTGTGCTGTGTTTCGATCCTAAAATTGAATTGCACGCTTGCTAAGCCTAAATCAAAGGCTTCAAGCGGAAACTAACGAGTCTACCTACTTAAACAAATGAATTTTCAATGATAATTCAATCAAAATGAGCGTGCGCTGGCCAATTTATTCTTAAACAATAATAAAATTTAGTTTTACGCTCCCTTTAAAAGCACCGCGGCGAAGAAAGGTTGAATTGAATGGAGGGGTGCTACATTTTCAATTTGCAAATAGAGGTAAAAAAACACGTAGCAACTGAACTGCTCTTATGATTTTGACAAGAAAAAATTCGGGAATTTTGTGTTTTCTTATTTTACTCCTAAAAAGCAACAAGGGCGTAAACCAAGCACCGGGTTTGTTTGTTTCCCCCGAATTCGTTGTAACCGCAAAAGCGGGCGTAAAAAATTCATGTTCCAAGAAACATACACCCATACTGAACCTCCTTAAAAAATTACGATGTTTTTCTTTCAAAAGAAACTAACCCTCATCTTCAAACTAACTAAAAGGGGAAATATAATTATAGCTTTTCTAATTAAAAGCTAAATTAAAATCTAAATAGCCGTATCTAAAGGTAGTATCGCATCCTTGAAAAATAAATAATTATAAAGAAAAAAAAACCGGTTTTGACAAAATTTGGGTGCCAGGTCAATTTTTGAGGGAATGAGGATGAGAAATTCAATATAACTGTAGACCAATATTGAAGTTTAAAAGAAGATACAAATTTCTCGTAAGTCTACTCTAAGGTGAAGTTGAAAAAATATTTTTATCAAGATGAGTCTACTTTTTAACCGAGGAATTTCATCAAATTCGTCAAAAAAAAACATGGATGGCGACATTTTTTATAGCGTAATTAGCATTTTGTCCTTGGTGTTAAGTGGGAATAACGTCTAGTAACTTAGTAGTAAGGAGGCAACGGAAAGATGGGGGTAGAATTGAGACTATTTAATTTCAAGGTTTTTTGATAATGGGGGCTAAATGAGGGTCACCAAAACACCACGCGAAAAATTCCCACGTATTGTTCGTAATATTATTCAAATCTTATTTTCCCCACACCCCAAATACATGACCGACATTTTGCGAGCGTATAAACGAAACGTCATGCGAATAAAAAAAATTATTGGTAGCCATCCATTTTCATGCATGGACAATATGTTTCGTATTAGATTAACTACGACTGTTAATTTAACTTATTTAATACTGATTGAACATTTAAAAACTTAAAGAATCGCTCTCCTGGGCGTGATTGCTTAAACTATCTAATTTCCCTCGACACAAATGGGGTCTTTAACGAATTGACACGCGAAACTAGGATAGTTTTTGCTTAAGGGAATGTGACCGGTTTTGCGGCAAATACAGCGTTCGGACAAGATACAGAATCTGTATGAACCCTGAAAATGCGGGCAAGAGGTCACGTGGGCCGAGGCTTAGAAATTTCAAATGATACGGGGCAAATGGGAGGGGTCACATTCCATCTTTGATTGTTTATAACCTTTGTTGTAGCCGAGGCTTAGGGGTTTTACGCGTATAATGGTAAATACTACGATTAAAAGAGAGGAAATTGAAAGACTTACGGTTCGGCTTCGATAGATTTAAGCTTGGCAACGTAATTAGAAGGAATGTAGCCCTCGTGTTTGGTAGCTTTGGACTTGGCAAACCACCAGTCCCCTTGAGTGTCGTTTATAATTTCCAAGTGTTCGCCCTTTTTGAAAGAGAGGTCCTCGTCCGTTCTAGCGTCGTAATCGTACAAAGCGACGAATATTTTGGCCGAACCTCCGCCCGAATTTTCCGGGTCGATGTTTGGAACGGGCGGTAAACTCGGTCCATTTCGCGTTGATAAATCAGCGACGTTGTGTCTGATGGAAGCGTCGTGACTTTGAAGTCCTAAGCCTAATCCGACGTGCGGCTGCGATATCACCGCGGGTCCGATCGGGTTCTCGATCCGTTCCACGGGACCGTTACCCTCGTTTTTCGTCGTCCGAGTCGCCGAACGACTGAAACAATTACCCATTTTGGTGTCGCGAACTTATTACTACATTGGTCTTGAACGATAAATATTTATATCCGACCCGTAATCCGCGTTTTTCACCGAGAATCACCGAGACCCGACGCCGAATTTTGAAACGAACCGTACGCAACTTTCCCGTAAACTCAACTGTGTCAAGTTGCGTCGTCGGTAACTGACTAATCGTTGTTAGGCCGCGCTCCGTGGCGAAACGCCCCTTAAGACCTAATCACTACCGAAGAAGCGGGTCATGGTTCTTGAGGCTGTCTTACTACGCGATGGAACGTAGTTCTTCGCAACTTTCTAACAATTTTCAAAATAGGGCCATGCTAAATTGTATATTTCACTAAAGCTAAAAAATTTAAATAATTATTTCTTAAAATAACATTCATTTAAAGAAGTTTACGCGACTTACGCGACTCTAGGTGCCACCAGTAGAGGAGGGAGAAACGCGAGATAACTGTCGACATCTAGCGAACACTGTGCGAAGCTTGGAAAATTCCATCTAGTGTTTATGGCGACATCTATGAAAAATATCAGATTTAAATAGGAATAATGATATTTGTAGTAGAAATTTGGCATAAAATTACAATATTCTTTTAGTAAGAAAAATTACAATTTTTCAGAAAGATTTAAATAAAAATTATTTATCATTGAAAAATTCCTTCCCGCTAGATGGCGACTAAGAACTACTTTATCATAATCTAGCCGCGAATTTTAAATAAAAACAAGGTTTAAATAGTTAATTTTAAGATTCACGCCTTTATTAAAATCGATTGGAGACAAAATTCGATCAATTAGAAGCGGAATAATAATTTTCCCCAAAAATGATCCCCCTACTTAAGTATTAAACTCGATAAACGTACAAGCCACTTAATAATTCGGAGCCCTTCTCGTACCCCAATGAAATATTCAATAAGAACATGGGGCAAGAATGGCACTGTACATCCACGAAGCCCATAATTAATTCCTCTCTAGCGATCAAGTCCGTTTCAAATTGAAAAATCAGTACATCCAAAGTCACGATCCACATTATACCTTCAAACTCGAGTAAGCCTCGCACGAAATGATATTTCAACCTGATACCAATTTTAGTATAGTAGACCTAGGGTTCACTTCTATTCCAGTAAAACGTGAGTTGAGGGAAGAGAGGGTATAAAGCAATTAGATAGTCCCCCCAATGTACCCCTCCTGAGTCCTGAGCCTCGAACTGGCACGGGTCGATCCAGTATATTAGTCCTTAGCTCACAGTTTTATTATTTTTCTTCTCGACACCCTTTCTA
This sequence comes from Phalangium opilio, assembly GCA_019434445.1. Lineage (NCBI taxonomy): Eukaryota > Metazoa > Arthropoda > Arachnida > Opiliones > Phalangiidae > Phalangium > Phalangium opilio. The sequence goes on from JAEQBA010002142.1 coordinate 19,058, forward strand.
GAGTCAGCAAAGAGAGATCAAGTACTCGTTCACCCTGAATTAGTTAACGGGTAAGGCGCTACACGCATGTATTATCTCGAGGTACGTATCTCTCCTTCCCTAAATAACGTAACATTGTCAGGGATAAATTGAACAAACTGAGATATGAAGAGAAGCCCAACTTCGGGGTCTTCTCCGAAGAGAAATCTTCCTTCCCTGATCTCACCGAATCTTTCTATAGCGTTTCCCTTTTTCGTTCGCGTGTTAAAGATGAATGAATAAAAGTTAGGGGAAGGAGAGAAAACGGGGTCGAGTTAGGGCGTTAAATGAAAGCTATATTCTATTAAAGATTGTAAGGCGGATGGATACCAGTTTAGCTTGGCGAAAGTTTGGTTGACGCTTGTGGTGATTGAACGAAGGAGATCTTCTCGGGCTTAGCTTGGACCCTAACCTCTTTGGGACACGTTTGGAATCCGGAATACGGAATACTATGCAAAGGGCCCGGAAAAGGGGTTGGACACTATTTATTCCGAATATTATTTGCATGGTAACTGTCCCAGCGTAAAGGGTGTTCTTATATCACGGGCTATTTTATAGAGGGTGTTGCGCGACTAGGAATTATTGATGACCCGCTCACACTCCTTTTAAAAATCTGCAATTCATTCTAGAAGATTGAATAGAGATAAACCCTGGAGATAATGATTTATACTGATCATTTTAGGGCCCTTTTAACCATCTCCCCGTTTTACGCTTATTAAATGAACGTGTTTGAACATAGAGAAGCGCGTGCGACATGAATAAAATCATCGATTATCAGCAGCACCATTTTTTATGGAAGGGTGCTTATGTTTTATTTTTTATAACGTGTGACCTTAATTTCAAAAACCTTGATTTATAAACTTAATATACAAAAGTTGAGTTGATCCAAAAATGAACTTTTTTAAAATCCTTAATATCTCAAATTCTGTTTATCGTATGCCCAAGTTGTTAGTACCTTTGGAAAGAGAAGGATAAAATCTATGACATCCTAGAAGCGTTTCTCTTTAAAGCTAAAAGTTTCAGAGTTCTGGCATCCCAAAAATTGGTCTCACGGACGGTGGTCCGAATCCAAAAATGGTTGTTTATTAAAACTTTAAAAACTCCAAGTTCCGTTTGACGCCGGTCCAAGTAATTAGTACCGTTAGAAAGAGGACAATCGTATCTATAACATTCGCAAACCGCGTACCATTATCATTTAAAATACCAGCGTTCTAACGCTCCAAAGTTAAAAAATAAAATTTAAACCATCCCGTTACACTTTTCAGACTTCAAATTACGTCCATCTGTTTCCAGTTTTGACAAGAGCCGAATCCAGGGGATGAAATGGAAGTTTGGGTATATGGAAAGAGTATGCATGGTCATAGGTTGGAAAAGTAGACAGGTCAGGAGAAAAATGGATAGAATATTCGTAAAAAACCTATCCGACCGACGACATGAAAACGAAAGAAAAAGCAGACCAAATTTATGGAACTAGAGTCTCTCTTCCGAGTTATACCTCACCCATCCCGAAATTCAACGATTTCCCTTAACTCTTCCCTCCCTCCCCATTCTTTCCCCCTTTTAAGAGCTCTTTTCTTTCAATATTAAAGATGGAGAGAGAGAGAGACAGAGAGAGAGAGAAGAGAGAGAAGAGAGAGAGAGAGAGAAAGAGAGAAAGTTGCTGATGGAAGGCTTCATCTGAATTATGCACGAGCAAAAATTTCTAGAATATAAAAATAAAAAGGAACTGTTTTTATCCGCCGCTGCTCTGATGGCGAATTACTCTTTCGCCACACCCATACTTAAATCCTTAACGTTTGCTTTTTATACGCCGAAACAAAAGTGGATTAACCTTAAAGGACTCTGTTAAACTGAGGTCATGTCTGCATCCCGCGATAACCGTACTTCAACTCCAAATATTACAGTTTCTTTGATTATTTCGGCTTAATTATATAAATTTTTTCCGTATTTTCATTAAAGGTTAACCCTTTACCCCGTAGCATGGGTGTCTCGAGCGGAAACAACGCGCTTATTCACTCCTTTGACCTATTTAAGCCTAATTCGCGATTGGGATTTTTTGATAGCGGAAATTAATCGGTAGATTCTGACGATATTATAAAACTACGCGACATTTCGGTGAACTCCTAATAACTTAATGTCATGTGATTAGTGAATAGTGTCTAGCGCGTGCGACGAAGAACCAGTTTTTAGAGTTCTTCTAGTTATAACCTTTTAATACAATTTCCAAAGATGGTTAGACTATGTTTCCATTGGCTTTTCGTACTGGGATGAATATAATAGAGTATAGGCGCGTAATGCGTTCGTCATTTATCAGAGAAGTGTCGTTTACAGGCGCTGTTTATTCCCCCCCCCGTTTTTCGCCCCCCTTTAGTTTCTGTAACGATTTGCGGGAAAATGCGAGCTCCACTATTTATAAAACATATAAATACACGAATTGGAAAACGGGTGGTTAGATTATATAACTCGGTCCCCCAAAAACTGAATAAAAAGAATTATGTATATGTACATTCTACTGTGCTCCTCGAAAGTTAATAATATCAAATTTTCCTTATGCATTCCCCAGTTGGAAAAATTCCAAAGTTATGCAGATTTATTAAACCATTAAAAATGGATGATATGAGAGGGAACACGCGTAATTTCAATTTCAGATCCGAATGTTAATTAAAACGATTTTTTTCTTTGCTTTTTCTTCTTCTTCTTCTAGTCATATTTTAATCGGGTCATTAAATTCGATTAAATTAGAAGCGAGTGTCTGGAACTATACCTCGATTCCTCGTTACCTGTCTCTAGTATCGAAGGTAAGTGTACACTACCCAGTTCCTACTTCAACGTCACAACTGTCTGACATTGTTATGGGCCTAGAATTAATTTTTTTTTCAAATATTCACGACGGTTTTTATATGCGGGTATTATTAAGGTTTCCGCTCTGATTAATTCTAAATTTCTTCGATAATTTCGTCAAAGATGACACTGTACTTAAGCCGATATTATCCTGTCACTATTTTTACAAAAAACTGCTTAAAAAAACTTCTTAAAAACTTAAAAACGCCTAAGGTATTGGGAGTTTAGCTACTGTTCCAGTTAAGTTTCAAGTACTAAAATGAAAATAAGAAAAACGTGCAACAGAAATTTATAAATTTGTTGTAAAACACGTGTCTAGAATGAACTGAAAACATTATCAGAAATCAAATAAGTCTACTTCAACAGATCAACTTCTTCTATTTACTAAAATATTTCGTTTTATAAGTGTAAACAACCTCGCTCCTCCGTCATGTAACATATGAACAAGCCGGTGTAGATAATTCAAAAACCTCAACCGAAATAAACTTACAACACAAAATGTAGGAACTGGGGCTTAAGGCGTCAGTATCTGACATATTCTGATTTTCAAAAACTAAAACTGAAGACTCCCTTTGAAGTTGATAAGGTATCACCCAGACCCAGACTATCTCCACACCCTGAAATTATCCTTCGTTCAAAGTTTGAGGGGGCCACATCATCCCAGAAATAATCGATAAATCTCCTCCTCGGGGGAATCAGGCCTTGGACGCCCAAAATTTTGAGAACGGAACAGTGTGGGAGGAGTTGGTCCAATCTGTTTCCTCCATTTTAATCTCTGTTCCTTCGAGATATATTGAACGTATCTACGCGTAATATCTATAGGAATAAATTGAAACCTTACAAATTCTGACCCTGAATATTAAATTTAAGGTCAAAGCAGGTGAAAACCCCTTTCAAGATACTCAATCGTTAACTAATATTAATTAGTTGAAAAGTAAAGAATGAATTTTTGAAAAATTTGTTAAGCCTAGTTTTGAATTTATAAAATTTCACGCGCTGTAAAAAGTTGTAAAACTTAAAATATCTTAAAACATTGAAACAAATTTGAATTTAAATCATTTTTCCCCTTTCGACACGCGAGGATGACTTCGGAGGCCCAGCTATAACTCCGAATCGTGGCTTTCCATTTGATTAGAGATCCAGATAGCTTTCGCATTCGCAACAAACTCAAATCAGAGTTCCAATCGGGGCGGGAAAGGAGGGTTATATGGTTCCCAGTATATAATACCGTACGCAGTCTTTTATATTCAGCGAGAGCATCCTTGTAAGTTCATTGAGGCGCCCATCGAGCCAGTCTTCTTGGCCATTATTCCATCCAGGTGCGAGTAGTCAGTCTCTGTCTGTCTGTATGTCCTTTCCCCTCCTCTTTTTAACTTTCCCCCAATTGTTAGATAGGGCTAATATAATAAGCCGCATGGGCGCACGGACTTCCTATATATTAATAACACTCGAATTACGGGCAGCAGCGAGTGCATCATTCTATTTTTCGAGTGGAACCAAACCCACCACGCCGAGTCAAATCGATATCAAAATTTTTGGGGACGCCCGTCTCAACCCCCCCCCCGAAGCCTGACACCCCCCCACCTTTCATATCAGCTATGGTTAATGTTTAAATATTATGGAAAGTTTATGATAACTGCATGAGTGATTTAATTTGTCAGTTTGGGCATGAACACGTGCGGTTAAATGGACGGAATGACCAACGTTAGTGGCTTTTCATGGGCAAGGTTTACTGAAATTTCGGGTCTTTATAGGGAGCTAACAGTTCTGATCCTGAAACGTCACACCCTTCTATCTCTTACTGGAGTTTCATCCCCCCTAACGGTTGGAAACAGTATTCTACTCGCAAAAATGCCAACCAGAGAGGGGCTGCGTGACGTCAGACTATCTCTTCCCCCTAGCCAGTTGTTAGCTCCCTATTGTTAGATCGCGTATCTATTTTAACTTGTACAAATTGACAATCGCTTCATATACGCAACATGATCACATGCGCTTATAAGAATAATTTCAAAACCCTGGGGATCTCTATGGGTGTATAGAATATACGACAAAATGTATTCCAACAGCTTCGATGACGCCACGCGTCGGCTGTATGGCCAGCAGCGGTTGTCGATATAGTATTAAAGCCATATATCCAAGTCGAGCTATAAACCATTTCCGACTTTTCCTCCGTATCGTAATCAAGGACCTTTTTCCGTATAGCTGGCCGTAAAATAGGTCCTCCTTCCCAAAACTCCTTCTCTCCGCTCGGTTCCGTTCTGTTCCCCGAAAAATCTTCTCTTCTCTTCTCTTCTGTGTTCCATGGTCGCGTCTCACGTCCCTCCTCCGTTTTCATCGGTGTTCCCGTTGGCAGCCAGAGCGAGCCACGGATCGTAGAACCCTAGCCGGGCTGCTAATGTTGATAACCAGGACGTTTCTGCAACGAGCAGAATCGGTTTGCAGAGCTGCGCCGAGCCGCTTCAGCTCGCGCAACCTACCACCAGTTCTCTAGAAGCTGACTAGTATATATACGTACATACAATATTTCTAGCAAAATTTTTTGGCGTCGTTTTCGTTTGCCCGCTAACGCCAAAGCGAGCCCGGAGCTTCGGCTCGGAGTATAGATACAGCTGGAACACGTAACTGGCTTAAATTAAAGTCTTTTATTTGTTTGACGTGTCTCCCGGCTGCTTTTAGAGACAATTTTCCAAAAAGTACCTACGGACTCCCCTTATCCGTTATCCGTTTTTTTCAATCGAATCGGGATCCGAGTGCATTTGAACGATAATATTCAACACTGGTCGGAGGAAAGTGGATGGTGGCGCGTTGGTGGTTGCATTTCGAGTGGGGTTAAAATGGCGGTTCAGTTCGACTCCCCTTGACTACCCAGCACCGAACCGCTTAAACGTAAGTAATTATTAACTTTTTCATTACTGTTTGTCGCGTTTGACCTTTCAACTCTCAGTGTCTCTCTCTCTCGTTAAGCTTAACCTTTTTAATTAAACCAAGAATTAAGGCGAAGGAATTATTTCAAACTTGGGCGGACATGAACGGGGGCGGGGCTGCGGATTGAGTTTTTGGGGATCTTACGATTTTGAGAGAAAAATTTTAGGTAACATTTGAACTACTCTTGAACCCTATTAGTTAACTTCTTATAGTTAATAAAGGAAACTTTACTTGGTTATATCGATTAAAGAAAAGTTGGCGTTCAATAAACATTATGCAAATATCTTAAGGTTCTCGATTGCGTGCCTACTTATAATGGCGTCCCTAGACTTTATAGGTGACTTGTTCGCACTCGCATTGTTCACCGGGATTAGCTCGGGGCGGTGAAACGAAAATGTCAAACAATGTTTGTCCGCTCGATTTATCTAATTACTAAAAAAAAACTTTTCTAAAATTGCGACGCGTGTCTCGTTGGGCAGCCGACCGACTCAAAACACGCGCGGGTTCAAACGTGAATTTATTCAAACTTCTTATAAATATTGAAATCAAAATACTCTTTTTAAAAAGAGGATCTATAACACGCATAACTTCTATTCAATATTCATGGCTCGATTAAATAAATTAATTCCACGTAAATAATTTAACATAATTAGCGTAAAAAAAGTTGCTTGATTTAAAACTCATTTCGAGGTCGATTGAATAGAAATATTTTCCTTGTAAAATTTGCCGGTTTGGGGACGTTTGGAGAGGGAGAGGAATATTGTCTGTTTTACATTCCGTTCAATGGCCCATTTCCCCTCTTTTATTCCCCGGACCATTTTTATTGTTATTATGAAAAATAGCTCATCGCTCGTAAAAAGGAAACCGTCATAATAAAATATTTAACGGGAATTGTTCGCCTGGAATAATTACCAGTAGTCTCCGAGACAATATTACCTGTCACTAAAATAATGTAAAAAATATGGGTGTCATACCCTTTGACCTAACTCTAAAGTGACACTGACTTCAGCCATGCGCCCTTCCATAGCGTAATAAGGAGATTTCTTGGGCCACAAATTAAAAAAAAAAAAGAAAGAAAAAAGCGTCTCTAATTACGAAATCAAGTAGTTTTTACGGGCTTTCCTACGCAATCGCGGCGATCATCTCTTGACTAAGAGGCCCGTAAAGTAGATTAATCCCGAAGTTATCAAGAAATAGTTATCCAAAACACACTCCATATCAACCTATCCTAAAAGTGTAAAAGTCTTTGCTTTGACATATAATGACACTTTTCATACGAAATTTGATAGTTTTGGGTTTAATTAACTTCCGTACGCAATACGCAATGAAGAAAGCCCAGCTTTTTTCCAAGAGATGTGTAAATAGCTTTGTGCCTTTGCCAAATATCGCGGCCCTCCCTTTTTCTCGGTCGCTTTTGATATCTCTCTTCTTTACCACGAGAGAGAGAAAAAAGGATATGAAGAATACAGCCACCCAGTCATTAATCTTGAAAAATCTGATCCATAATAATGGCTGAGAACGTTTATGAAAGCGGATCATCTCACCAGGAGGATACGATGAAGAGAGTAAAGTCTAAGGGGGGTTGGACATCACTCAAAAACATTATAAACCAACAAAATATCACTTTCATTTATTGGAAACCATAAAATTACTATAGTTTCCGACCCCTTGATAGAGTTACTTCAATAGCATTCCAAGATTATCAAGTTCATACCATTTATAAAATTCATCACTTATAAAGTTTAGTGCATGGCATTATGTAAAATTGTAAATTCACTATCAAAAGAAAGATTTCATATTCTTTTGGGGACAAGCTTGACAGTCATTCAAATCCCTTTGAAAGAAGCTATAGCACTAATCTTTGTACGCACTGACAACTCGCGTTGAACCCCCACACTCCTTTATAAACCACCATCCAGAATCCAAAAACAGCTTCCGATAAAGTGATAATACACTTCAACACATCGTTGCCGACAAAGAAAATTGTACTCCATTGTCAAATTTTTCTTATATATCCATCTCTGATCATCAAAGTTCATACATACATATATCAATATCAGTGCTACCTTAGACACTATTTTAAAGGCTATATAGACCCTCGTATCTCCCTTTTAACAGGTTCGAGTAACATTGACCCCCTCAAGTGTTGAAAGCTCGCTCGCTCCCGGAATTTGTGGTTGGTGGGACCCCTAGCTTTCAAAATCTCTTTTACATAATGGAGTGAGAGATTTCGCCAACCAAACTCCCTATTCTTGATCCCCGTGACACCAGATTTCACCAGGGGTTTTTATTAGCCTTAGGCCTTTGCTAATTTTATTTATGAAGTTTTTTTTCCTTCTTCTTATATTATAAAAATAGGCTTAGCAAAAACAACTCGCGCTACATAATTTGGCGCGTGCTTTCAGAGCGCCTTAATGTTTCTTCTTCTCGAGCTGCCTGGCAATTTCTTGGCGTTTTCCATTTTTGTGTACATTAGCCCCAAAAATCGATTCGGACGCCTTGCCGCTAGTTGCTTGGCCCTTGTGTATGTGTGTTCTTTGTTTTCAACGCGTTGTTTCTCTCTAATGTTATTCCCGCCACTTAATTTTAAGGAAGATTGTAAGTAACAAAAGCCTTAAGAATATAAGCGAAGCTAAAAACCTCATTCATTGTATATACAGTACGCTATTCTGTATCTGTTTGTCTAGACTATATAATAACATTTTTGAAACTTAGTTACTAATCTCGTTAACGGGTGTATGTATGAAAAGGGAAAATCAAATTTGATTCCAGTAAAACATTATTAAATTTTCAAAAATGTACCAAATAATCTTTTTTAGAAAACATATAATTGAACATGGGGTTAAGATTTTTTCTTAAGGTTAGATACTCACGTAGGTATGACCTTGGCAACACCTAATTAGTCTAATTACTAGCCTAACTATTTATTTACTAATTATAAATGCAGACAGGCGTATGTACATACATATCAGTGAAGCATAATTTCTTCAAAATACAATATCTGAAGTGCATTCACCAATAACCATATTTCTCTATATTTTTGTCAACAGACGTACGCTGTGTGTTCATTCATATTCGCGTACACAAAAACCAAACAGTATACACTATAGGATAACAACAAAAGCACAGGGCGTTAGGCTTAAAAATGAGCTTGGTTTGTTACTGAGGAGTTCATCAATTATAATAAGTACTGGCGGAGTGATTCCTTCAATAACAAATGGCCCCGAGTGTCCATGCACCCTTTCACTCCTTTTTGTGTCGGTTGTTGGAGACGCTTGTCACCTATCATAAGCGTAAAATTGCTTTCTCCACACATTTCCCAAACTAACATATTATTTTTCAGGTTAAGTTAGTACCGTGTGTCCAAGGTAAACGCGAGACAAAACGAGTCCCATTGCAAAATCCCGGGATGCAGCCTTTCACACTGGTACAGTTTTGCGTTGAAAACTATAAGGTATGAGGGAAAGGCAGGCTACCTTGCATTGCCAATCCATAATTTTTAGTATGGCTGCTCTTTGGGCTTCCGTAAAACGACCACGCCGAGCCGAGGAAAGGAGTTGCCTAGCTTTTCCGAGTCTGCTACTCCCGCTTCCTTATTTACCGTTATACCGGAAGTAAATTAACAAGAAAATTTCATATCCTTAAACAGTAAATTACTGATAAGAAATTATCAAGAAAATCGCCTCATTTATTAACAATTGAAGCTAATAGAGAAGCAAATTACTTAGTACTGATAACTTAATTTTAATTTGCTTCTGGTTAGATAGGGACGTAGCCTCTTCGTTCCTCCGACCTCTCACGACCCGAAAGCAATTTTCGATCTAAAGTTCGTATCTCCCGAGTCCCAAATAGAAGCAGTGTATGCAAAGGCGGAAAATAGTACTTTCGTTATCACCTCCGTCCCGTATCTCCTATTCCCGGTTTAAGCTTCATTGGCTCTAAATTACGAACAACAAATAAAATGAGAAGAAAGACTCGGAATTTATACGGATTTTCAAACTGAGAAAGGATAGAAATTTTCCAGTAAAGAGGAAGTTTTTCAATAGAAAATTCCGTATATTTTAAGGATGTCACTTAGTTTTACCATCGGGTTCATGGCCGTGTTAGATTGCAACGCCCAGGGAACTGACGCGTTCAATGTAATACAAGCGCTTTCCAAAGAACGCTACGAATGAGATGAACTCCGAAAGTTTCTCTTTCCATTCGGTTTAATCAATAATGAAATATACTTCTGATTTAAAATTCAGAGAGCGCGGGATCGAGTTTGTGAAGCTATTTTGGGCAAACCATAGATAAAAATAAAACCCATAATCTGTTTATTATCAAAATCGACTTATTTATGTTTATTTTTTTTATATATAAACAACGAAGTTCGTAACTCGAAGTTATAATAAGTTTTAAGCAAAACTTTAATGGAAATAAAAGTCACGTGGAATTACAGGAAGAAAATTGAAACACGTGCTTGGGTGATTTGTATCTTCGTGTTAAACTACTTCCGCTTATTCAATCTGATTTCTTTTCATGACTTAAGCAGTCCCCCCCTCTACATCTCAAAGACAAATTACTCAAGCTAACTAAAGGAGAGATAAAAAAGTTTAGAAATCTTAATCTCTCGAATATAAAAAGTGGAGGGGACCTCTGTGGGAAATCTGCTGGTGTTTATTAGCTCGTCGATTTGAATTCCCCCGTCCCCAGATTCCCAATCTAATTAATCCGCAACTGGCAACAGAGAGTACAGTAAGGAGTCGAATATATATGCACCTTCGTGGTTTACTATCTAGTTCTCTCTCCCACGAGATAAAAAGAGAGGGGATAGACCCTTTTCATCGTAAGAGCGTGTTATACCGTGTAGGCCTATAACATATTGAAATTCTTTCGAATTGTATCGAACGTTGGTATGCGAGGTTTCATTCTCTACTGAAGTAGCGCGTGTATACTCAATCACGCTTGGTCGAGCGAGAATTTTCCCGACCGTCACGATGCGCTTGGTAACTTATTGACTACGTCACTCCCCCTTGCGGGGTAAAATACAGTACGTTATGGTTATGATTTGAAAGGATAAGAATCTCTAATTGGAAATTAATATTTAACCAATGGAATAATTTAAAACAAAAATATTCCGGGGGACTGAAAAGTGTCTGGGAACCGACTGGTTTCCTTACAAACGTGAAAGGGTTTTATGAACATATTTTGAACTTATGTACCGGAACGACTTTAATGTTTATGGAGGAAAGAATTGTGAATTGTGCTTTTTGGAATTTAAATTTTACTTTCACTATTTGACAAAATGGTTTTAGCAATAAACAACAATCTACAAGATAAAATAACGAGATTATAGGGTTTTGGATCTGATTTGAAATAGCTTCCCGAATGCAATGGATCGTCGATAATTTCTGTGTAAATTTCGAATATATCGACTATCTTATTTTACTTCGAGTAATATACTTCCGGAATCACTGATATTACGAACGGAAATTCAAATAATTTCTTTATATAACTTGGTTATAGTTCATAACTTAATTTTAGTACCTACTAAAAACCAAAACTACTTTACGGGAAGGAGGGGGGATAGTCAAACTTTTCTAAGTTTTAGTCACAGACGCGCAATTTTTCTCTCAAACTCGAAAAACAAAATTATAATTGAATTCGAACGAATCTAATTCCGAGTAAAATTCCATTTTTTTTTGCAGAGTAAGAAAATTGCGGGAGAGAAAGAGAATGAGCGAAGAAGGAGCGAGAAAGAAGAAAATGTCATTTAATTTATGGAAGAAAATCGAAGAAGAAAAGAGAAGCAGAGATTTTCGAATCATCTCATCGTCATTTTTGTCATCCCGTTTGAATCCCGTTTCCACCTTAGTCGCTAGCGCCAAAGTTTGATAATCGCTTTAGCGAGAGAGAATGCGGAATTACGGATAAGGGGCCAATTTCTATTCCTTCTATTTCTACACGCTTGGAAATTCTCGGTTAATCTTTGGAAGAAAAAAGAAATTATATCGGTCGGTTTGGCCAAAAAAAAAAGCGGAAATAGACCTCGATCGTAAACGCGAGAGAGAGAGGGGGCAAAGAAAAAGGGCGTATCTACGTAGTCCCGGGGCGGCCGGTGCTGGTCAGGATGGCGTCGGTGCGGGACGGATATCGATCGGGCATCCTCCACCGTATTAATCTCCTCTTCCTTCTCATCTCGGGCCTCTTCCCAGGATGGAGTCCGAGCGTCGCCATGGAAACGTGCCGCTTTACCCAACAACATAAAGAGGTACGTACCAACGATGGATACGAAACTCCAAAGAGAGAAAGAGAGAGAGAGGAAAAAAATTCTCTCTTCTCTTCTCTGGGAGCGAGTAACAACCCATCTTCCTCCCTTCAACCCTTCTATGTTTTAAACGGATCAATGTTTCGAGGGAAAGAGGCTAAAAATGGGTTGGGTGCCCCAGTGATAAAGTTTACTTTATGGCGAAGTGCAACAACTAGACCTATTAGACCTATTTATGAATTTACGAGGAGGACAAGGGTCGGACACTTCATACACAATTATTAGAATCATATGATCTTGATTCCCCCAAACAAATCTATATTGGAAATAAGCGCTTACAAGTTAAGTCAATTAACGAGATTAAATTATAATGGTGGTTCAGTTTAACTTCAAAACCACATTGTATTAGCACTTCAAAATCACCCTTAATACTCGCTCGCCGTTACCGATATGAGTGGTATAAAAAGGAAACTGCGAAAAATGTAAAAAACCTGCGCGAGCCCGGGATGAGGGGGAGGGGGGGATGCTGAATATAGGAAGGTCAATGCGCTGGATCTGTTTGCTTTAGCTACTAGGTTTTTGAGTTGACTTTCATTCGTCTTCGTATAGAAAAACGAGTTTCCTTTCTCTCTAAGACTCTACTCCTTCTCCTTATTGATGAGAAGAAGCGCAACATCTCTTTTATCTCAACCCCTTCCTCTTCATCCTCCCAACTGTAAGCATCCCTACTACGAAATGTTCCCAAAGAAGCTGGAAAAAAGAGAGAGAGAAGCAGAAATCGATGATTTTCTCTCATTTTTCGCCTCACGTTTCGTTTTCCGTTTCATTCGCCTCTCTCATTTTTCTACCCTTCATATAACTTTCCTACAAACTGAAACAAAACTATCTTTTACGTTTTTTTATTTCCCGTTCCATATCCGTAGTTGCGAGTTAGAGAAAGGGTTTTATTTTAGGGTTAAATATCACATTTCTACGGTCTTTCGATTCCCTTTCGAGGTTGGTAGTGTGTCTAGTTTGAGTCTGTTTACTTTAGACCAGACAATAAAAAAGTTTCTTCAACCAGGGAAATTACAAGGATATCCTACTCTTTTTTTCTCATTTCGACTCTATTATTCTCTAAGCTTTAATGTGCAAAGTAAATTAAAGCTCTGTTTTTATTTATTCTTTTTAGTTTGAGAACAAAACTTAATTGAAACCAAGGCTTAATTGAATTAGATTGGAGTTTTTGCGTTTTTTTTTCAAACAGCTTAGCTTGTTTTTAGGATTGAAAAAATTGTTAAAAAGACACTTACGTTTAAAAAAATACCCGTAACTCCTCAGGAAAAAGTAGATTTTCTAGTTTTGACACTATTTTTAATTAAAACCCGAAAATATATTCAATTCGCGAACTTAAACGACCGCAGTTAAGATCTAGAATACCGGGTGACTTTCTAAAGCAGACGATACTACACATTAAGGTACTGAACGTAAGCCCACATTCAGGGGTTTCTCTGCCCATGTATTTTCAACGAGCGCCTGTAGAAATGTTTACTCTGCCGCACTCTCTTGTAAAGGGAGAAGCGCTCTTACAGGGGTTTATATAAAATGCTTTACACCTTTATCCAGAAAGGTTAAATTAATACATTACCCAAATATATACATTATAATTACGACTAGTATTTGGTCTACTGGGAAAAAGGGTTGCTGGCTGATAAGGGTAAATATTAATTAAGTCCTTTTTATTAACTACGCCCTAAAGCAAATATAGACCAATTCCCAATTCTCCCAGCAGTTCTATATAACGGTTAGGCGAAGCCCGGTATTCGTAAATCCTTAAATGAAGTCCACTCGCCAAATTTACCCCTCTCCAATTTTCACGGCACAAATCAATGTAGCTTTGCGTAACTATGAAAGGCGCGTAAAACCCCCTTAAGCTCTAAATCAAAGTTACAGTTTCCCGCGTTACAGCGAGTTTGGTAATGCGGGGGAGTATGAGCTCGGTGGTTGAATAAATAAGGGAGGAAAATTAATTGAGCGATTAAAAAAGAAATTTTCTTTCCTTCGATAACATTCTTATAATAAAATAATTATTAATTTCAGGTGGTGTCTGCAAGCTCAACGGGTAACGCTAGTATTATTGGACTGTTCAATTTGCACTCAAAAGCGTCAGATTGCGAGCCAAGTCTCGAGTTATCCACGCGATCTATAGATGCGGCCGAAACCCAACGTATGTTGGCCGCGGTCTGGGCCTCGGAATGGTTGAACGAGAGGGACATTCTAGGAGGATCTCTAGCAATCGGTAAGTTTTAGGTTGTCTTCTACTTTTGGAAATGTATCTTTAGAGCATTTCCGCCGGAATGAGCGTGTTACATCGAGCAGACTTCGACAATGTTGAATATTATTAGCGATTCAAAGTGTGCCACGATCTTCAAACGCCTTTCTTCGAAATGATCTTTTCATCTTTGGGGTTTAATGGAGCGTGGCACGCGAAACTTCGCTTTTCTCTCTCTCTCTCTCCCTCGTGAAAAACGGACAGAGTTTTCACAGCAACACCCCCGTTATTATTCACGCGAAGAACGGAACCCGAGAAAAGACCCAATTTTTTATTTTTCATTTTACTCCTAAGCGAAATTCGGACGTTTCGCCATTTTTCTCTTTTCTGCAAAACTTCCTAAAGCAATTTTAAATGGAACTAGGGTAGTTTTTACTCGAAAAAAAAATATGCCTAATAAACAGAACGTTATATTGCCAAGCAGTTGAAGCGAGTTTTAAACAGAAAAAGGTTTTATTATTGTGCAAAAAAATCTAATTAATGACGTAAACCCCGGAGTGAAATACGATAACTTCCGCGATGGAGATCGGTTTCTAATAGAGAGGAAGTAATAGGAACTATATAGAAATAAAGGGATGAAACTGTAGACGAAATGAGCCCCGGGGGGGGGGAAGGGATCTTTTTCTTTATCTCTCTGAACAGTCAGTGTAGGATCTCTAAATCCCTGAAGGCACACTCGATCGTCGTCTTGATCTTTTAAAAACATTGATTGGATGGTTCTCTTTTACTATTTTCTTTTCAGGGTTCTCGGGCTACAGCGCTTGTACCGATACGAAGACCGCTCTGAGGCGGACCATCTACAGTTTGAGTCAAGAGGGCATCTTGGATCGTTGTCACGGAAACAGGACCGGGTCCAACACGTTGCTAGGTGATATTAAAATCCAAACCCACTTCCCCATCCATTCTCCGTATAACTGATAATAGCATTCCGCCTACAACACACGCAAAATTGCTCGGTAAACAACGTAACGAGAAACAGTTGTGGCATTGGGAAATGTTGCCGCTTGGGCAATTTTGTCGTATTTCGAAATATACTAAAGTTTTGGGATAATATCGGATAACTTATTTTCTACAGTTTTCCAGTTCAGTGTATTAGGAATTTAAGACACGTATAAGCTTACAGAATCCTTTACAATAACGTTAATTTTACCTCGGACAATCGATTCTCAGTTTCCATTTATAATTTAGTTTTAAAAACTAAATAAAAATGGTTGGTTGGTTGCTTAGGTTACGTGGGTCCTACGGATAATTCAAATTCCTTGGCCGTTTCCGGACTTTTAACTTCTCTGAATGTAACTCACGAACCATTGCGTTTAACGTCATTGGAATCCGAAATTAGGGTTAGTATACGGACACTAGATAGTTTCCTTTATATAATTGAATATTTTCTTCCATTTTTTACGATATTTTTTTGTTTCTATTTTATTGGAACGTATAAAGGCGATCGTCTCGGTGTTAAATCGACTGGAATGGGATCAAATCACGCTGATAGCCGAGAACGTGCCGCTACAAAAACAATTTCTAGACGTTTCCGCGCGTGGAGGCATTTGCGTTTCTCAAGCTTTTCTCCTTACAAAGTAAATCCCTTATCTTTCTTTACAGTTTTTGTTTAGAATCGATTGAAAAACTGATGGAATTTTATAAGAGAAAGTACCTTTCTTTTTAAATTGAAAGATCCCTCGTAATAATCTATTCTTTAATCTGTAGGGACGTAAACTACAGCAGTATCTATCCTAGTATCAAACAATCGGGCTCTCAAGTGATCGTTTTCTTGGGTTTCGATTATCAACTTCGGCACGCTCTAAGCGAGTCCACTCGTTACGCCAATCTGTCGGGATTGCATTGGTTAGCCGCGGGTCCTACCGTTTACAATGGCTTTCACCTCGTCAACCCCGATCGTGATAATCCGGAAAACGTTCCCAAAATCTATTTCGCTCAATCGTCTCAGAGTAAAGTGCCCGGTTTCGACGACTATTTACGCAATTTACCCGAAAGTGTCAAAGTTGACGACGATGTTAGAGCTTTCCTCGACGACTGTTACCGCGACAAGTCTAAACGATTTCCGGAAATGGGCCCTGGTTCCGACGAGATTATTCCACCCGGATGCGCCCCGGTTATGAGTAACGACGTGATCGCCGTGGCCGAGAACGTCGCCAAGTTAACGGAGAGGTATCGAACGGGAAAGAATAGCTCTTGCGCTTTGCAGGAATCGCGAAGCTCCTCTTCGGACAACGAAACAAATGATTGTCAAAGCTTCTCGGATTACTTATTTCAAGTACCTCAGCTTCTGACGGACCAACTGAACATTAGTATCATGGCTTATCAACTGGGACCACAAAACAACATGAGATTTATCGAGGTAATTCGGAACCGGAAGCCCAATTTCAAAGTGTCTTTATTTAATTATTTTGAACGTCATTTTTGCATCCACAGGTGGGTCTTTACTACAACAACCAATTAACAATGAAAGCCGAAGATCTGGGTATTTTGCACGATGTTGGAGGAGGGTACTTCAAAATCCCTCGGTTCCGTTGCCCTTCTTGCGCTTGCATCAACGATCCGGATAAAGCTGGCTCAGCCTTGTCCGAGTTCTGGCGTGTTGAACCTTGGGTGGCGGCTTGCGTCACGTTGGCCGCGGTTGGTGCTTTACTAGCCATCGTCATTATTGTCTTCATCGGAGTCCGAATCTGTCGAGGGGATGCCATGGAAGGCAGTCAAGCTTTCGCTTTCCTTCTACTGGTCGGCATTATTCTGGCCTACGGTTCCATAGTCCCTTTTACTCTGAGCGCCTCGCCTATCGTTTGCAACATTCGACCCATCGGAATTGGATTGGCGTACGCTTTCATCTTCAGTCCTATTTTGGCCAGATCCTTAATGTTAGCTACTTCGGATCCGGATGGATTATTGGGTCACGTCAGTGGTTTGGTTCAAACGTCACTTTTCTTCTTCATGGTGGCTGTACAATTGGCTCTCGGGGTGCAGCAATGGTGGCTCATTTCTGGACCCGAAGCCAATCCACTATCTATAAGGTTCGACGGAGTTGGATGCGTCGTTTCGACGGTGGATTATTCCTTGGCTTTGAGTTACGTGGCGTTGCTCTTACTACTGTCTTTGATATTGACGCCGTTTTGCATCAGAAACCGACGCAATTACCATGAAGGTACGTTTTTAAAAAATACTTTCAAATTGATTCGCATCTGACACGCTGTTGAACCCAAAGGTTTGTTCTTCTTCTTGGCCATCTTGGCTTCTTTGGCCGTTTGGATCTCATGGGTGGCTGTGTTCTTTAAACTGGATCCGGAATGGAAGCAACCGATTCTCTGTCTTGGTGTGGTGGCTACGACTTCCGTAGTACTTCTCATCGTCTACATCCCGCGCATCTTCAAGATGGTCCGGGCCATCAACCTCGACTCCAACGCCGGTTTGCAATCAGCGGCGAGATGCGACGTCCCTAGTCTGACCGACATGGCCAATCGGGGAAGCAACGCCATGATCTACGAAACGGTGAATCACGCTTACGCTCCGGAACCCATTCTAGTCAACGGCGAGGGTGTCCCTCTGGTCAAGAGTCCCAGTCGGGCCCCGGTGGCCGAAGCGGAGAACACCAGCTCACCCGGCTCACCGACGGTCGGCATAGTCATCGATGATTCCGGAATCGGCGGAGAACCGCCACCGGAAATGATCGATGCCGACGCGGATGAGAAAGAGATCTCGGAGAAGATTGAGAACGTGGAAAAGACGGAAGAGAACGGAACGAACGGAGTGGCTCAAAGAAAACCGCCCACCGTCACGCATCTTTAATAATGTCTTAATTACTTAAGGACTATTCCCAAGATCGCACCAACACAATATATCGAAGGAAGATCCTTAACCAGTTAGTTGACCTTTCAACCCCCACCCACCAAGCTCGTTCTTTTTAAGTTCAACCGTAACAAAAAAAGCGCCAACGCACATGGCGGCTGATAACTGACTGACATTTTGAAAAATGACGTATGCTCCGTGTACTGGAGAGGGTTTGAATGGGAACGCTCAAGGTATGGCGTCACGCTACGTACAAGTTGAACTTAGACAAGTTCCCGCGTGAAGTAGAAACTTTCCGCGAGCGCTGTTAGATAGATCAGGCGTGACGTCAGCATTTAAAGTAATTTGCCCATGGAAAAGAGAAATCAGTTAATGTATCGGTTACACTATTGGTTGTTCGCGTGGGTGACGTCATTAAATCACTTTTTCCTGGACTGGAAAACTGGATATATTAATGTCTGTCTCAAGGAGAGAACACGCTCTATTTTACTGGTAACCTTAAAGCGAGACACTGCCTTAAAATAGTACGAGTAACCTTTGGTAAAGAAAAGAGTCTTTGGAAATCAGAGACAAACTTATAATTATTCCAAAACAATTGTCGGTTTCCATTACGCGGGAAAGTGAAATTTCACATAGAGCTGGAGGGCAGAGTCTCGCTTTAAAAGCCATTTATTTATACTTAATGCTTTTAGAGTCGCCCGCTTCCCATAACGCTCACTAAGTACAAGCGGCTGGTACAAAAAAATAAAGAAAACTTAATATTGAAAATGTTTTTAAAAAGTAAAACAGATGAGAGGGGGAAAATATTGTTGCTCTATGAAAAAAAAAATCAATTAAGAAATAGTTCTCCTCGTATGTTTCTTCGTCATCTTAAACACATTTTAGATAATGGAATATTTATTGATATTTAAATATTAAAACAATTGATGTAAAAAAAATATATTCAAAAAAAAAAACAAAAAACAAAAGTTGAAATTTACCAATTAATGTTGGTATATATATACTATTGAACGAAAAAAAAAATCGTAGTAGATTTCCTTGGGTTACTTAAATGATGATGATATGACACAGTTAAAAGGCTAAGAACTGCCAAAAAAAATAATGAATCTGAAACCCATTTTTCCTCACCCCTTACATAACATTGCGCTTTTTTTAGTGTTAAAAAAATCACCACCAAAGAGATTGATAAAAAAAAAATTGTTGACGTTTTAAATATACAAAAGCTTGGATGCCATATTCCGAAAATATCCCCGAAAAAAAAAAAGAAAAACCCCTTTTACATATTATAAACTTACCATTCAAGAAAAATTTACAAATAAAAACCGGGCTTTGAAGTCCGCGAGTTTTCTACCGCGATTTATGAAACACAAATTAATAGATATGAAGATTTTACCTCCATCGTCGTGTAATAATGATCCCAGCGTTTATAAAACCCACTCGGCCCCCACCCCCAACCCAAAAAAAACAAACCCACATTTTAAACTTTCATAAAAGTATTTGCCAAAAATGTTCCTAAGTTTAAAAGCAAAGCGGTTTGAAGCAAAAGTTTTTAATATAAACATTTTTCTTTAAAAGTGTTTTGGGTAGTAATTATTTTTTTGCAGCGCGCGCAATTAGCTTTCCTCGGCATTTTTAGAAGTGTTTAATAACAAAATAAATAATTAAGTTGAAAACATTTGTCGTCCCCCCGCCCCAAAACAAACAAAACAGTACCCCCTTTTTGACACGTCGTATCTATCACTTTTGTATTTTAATAACTGTGTAACGAACTTTTATAATTATTGTACATTTTAGATTATTATTGCCTGACAGAAATATTAATTAAAGACAACAAAATATTAGTCGGTGTTAAACTAACGGATGTTTGTCAATATTGCCTAAAATATTTGTCGTCTCGTTATTTTATTTACTTCAAACATTTTCTTGGAAAGCTTCATCTTAATCTCACGTCACGTGTCCGGAGAAAAATCACGTGACACGTGAAAGCATAAGTTTATCATGCTTACTAAGGCATGATAAACTTATGGTGAAAGATATAGAACACCTTTTTAACGTTTTAATCAGCACGTGTATCGCGTGAAATATGAAAAGTTCACGGTTACGTTATCAAGATGAGACTTTTAAATTTTAATTATTTTTGCTACCTAATGTTTTGATAAACTGCTCGTAATTATTAATTCTAGAGGGTTCATTAAGGGAAGGCGGGTCTAGGCGTTATTTTTAGACCGTTCAATGGAGAGAAACATTTCAAGGTTCCACTAATATTTGCCGTTTTGTTTTCATAAAAATAGAATCAAACCAAAATAGAATTGAAGTCAATAAATCAGGTCACAGATTGAAAACTCGTCCCACTTCGTAAGTCCCAAACAATAGGCTTAAACCAAAATAAAACAAATCATAAAATAAATTATGTCAATAAAAACAAAATGCATATTTTACTGGGAGATTTAAATAAGTGAAATGAATACAAAAAATGCATGGCACATTCGGAGCATGCCATAAATAATACATTAATGACAATGGGAGAAAAAAAACAATAAGGTTCTGTTGATTTTTAAATTAGAAAAAAAAACCAAAAATTAGGTAGTTTTTTCGTGGTCGTGGGGTTTTGTTTTTGGCATATCGTATAGGGATTTTAATATAAAATCATGAACAAAAAAGTAAGTTTTATCCAAAACGGAAAACGGTCTGTATGACGCTTTGCACCAAGTCCAAGAAATTAAACATGCAACCGTCGTACTGACCGGCGCAGTTTGCGGATTCTTGACGTCCGTATCGCGCCGCTAACTGATACTTTGACACCACTCTGTTTGGATTGGTCGTTTCTGTGTAGGGTCTAAAAATAGCCACAATTAAATAATTAAAAGCCAGCTTCGTCAGCCAGAGGGAATGATAATGAAAGGACCATTGAATAACCGACTTTGTCCGAGCGAAGTTTGGACAATTTGGGAACAATTAAGGACACCGCGGTACGATTAAACGCCGAAATATTAAGATAAGGAGCTTAGAGGGAATCTAGCTCGGAGCGAAATATGGTCTTCTAACTGGAATGCGGAACTTATATATTTCCTAACGTGACGTCATTCTGTATCGCGCCGTTTAACACATTAGAATTTAACAAATCGCGCCTCGTAAAATATTACCGCCAAGGAAATGGACATTAGACTAGAACGCAACTGCGAAAACCATTATCGTAGGGGTAAATTCGGGAAAGTATCCGACCTCTTGATTTAAACGCCGGAATTATGGTGAATAATTTTCCGCCGAGTGAAAACTATGGCGAAACCGAAGCCTTTAATCCGAGATTTTCCCTTAATAGGTTTCGCGCTACACGTCAGTGATCTTGAAATAAAATTAAAACTCGAAAACAACGTTCGCTATCATCACTCAAGCGAGATTCCGAATTACGGGTTAAACTTCACGGTCAACGTTAGATGCTAAGACCATACCGAGATATACTGTCCGAACCCGGGGAGTAGTAGAAAATAATTGTTACTCACGGGAACAGTAATTGAATGGCCAAACCCATCAGTCCATATTTCTTAGGTTGATGATTAGCTTCGCATATACTTCTTTTCATACACTCTTGCGGTTCCAATCGGGGCAAACTTGGAAGGTCGTCCAACGAATTTTCGACTTTCGACATGACAAACTCGGATATTCCAATCAAGCCATTGCTGAAGAATCCGTTACTACCGTTTCTGTAGTTCATGGAACGGCCCTGAATCATAATAATGGAACACCCACCACAATCATAAATGAGACCGTCTCATTATCGCGAGGTTATCAACAAAGAAAAGGATCGAAAGACTAAGACTCGGGAGGTAAGATGTCGCGAATAACAAACCACCAAAGTAAGGGAATGACGTATGAGGCCAAGACGGAACAGACAAATAAGATAAGCTACAGTTTCACCAATAGAGTACCTGGAAACTTCTACCGAAAGGAGTAATGACAATTGGATAGAAGAGAGCTACGGCCCCTAGAACCACAATCCCCAAAAGAGCAATGTTTCCGAGATTAATGGCGGAAAACTTGTTAGGTCCAGGCGAGTTCCGTCCATGTCCCGGAATAGTCACCGTGAAAAGCGGGATGTTCAAAGAAAATGAAGAATTGAAGTTTCGGTCAACCTTTATGGACGAAAAGGGACCACTCTTATCGTTGACGTCCCTGGCTGAACCATATTCTTCGCTGAATGAACTATGACCTTCTTTAATCTCAGGACCCGCAAAGTCTTGAAACGTGTGTCCTGATGAGGCCCAGGCCACCACCAACACCAATGAACAGACGGTTGTCGTCAAGTAGAATGATTTCATCCTCTAGGTCTACTTGAAGTTGATATGGTAAACAACCCAATTCACATTATAGACATTACAATTCGATAAATATTATAAAGATTTACGTGCGACCAAAAACCAACTTCAGAAAGTAAAAAAACTTTTTCATAGCTTACGAATTCTTCCAATTAATCCAGTTGCAAATTATTAAAATTTCAATGTCAATGTCAGAACTTTTAACGCAAAATTAGTCGCTAGCTTGACTTCCACGTCGAGCCAGTACCGTTATAGCTCGGAGATTGGTACGCGCCGTGATAATAATCGCCTAGAGGTGAAGGATGCGCCAGTCTGGTAACTCTGGTTTATTCTTAGAATAGCCTGACTAAAACAAGACCGATTCCGCAGAAGTATTTGGCGAGGAAGGGGGAACGTAGAACCCACCGACTTCCTACTGGGTTCCTCGGGGGAAACAATCTCCGAGAGTTGCTTCTTTAAACGTCACCCTGACCTGGAACAACTTTTTTAAGGAAGGGGAAAGAAAATGGAGGTAAGGTAGTTCGACGACCGTCTGACTTAAGAAACTACCACTTCGCTACCCTCCCCTTCCACGGATTCTTATTTTTTTGCTCGGTAAAAAAACAACGGGACTTTCTCTAGAATGAAGGTCAAGGTAAAAATTGGTACCTTAGGGCGAAGGGCACATTTATAGGCTAATGGTTAGAATTCCCTTAGGAATTTTTTACATTGTAATCATATCTCGGAGTTCGAAATTATATCATCAAAACAAAACAAAAAATTTAAGAAAATCTTTTTTATTTATTAGAGGGGGAAAGTTTCTCGTGATTAAGCCTAATTAATGTTAAATACACGAGCGGTATTAATTTCACGGGGTCACGCACGCGATGTCACATGCCCCGCGCGTGATTCAAAAACATTTTATTTAAACGATTTTTGAATTAGGCTTAGCAAAGAATCCTCATTTAAACAAAATGGATAAGATTAATCCGAGTAAACGGAAGTTACAGAAGCAAACATTGCCAAAGAGACAAGGAGGAGTTACTGCCGCTAGGTCAAATGTACAAGTCGCGACTGTCCCCACCATGGTGACACCCAAGAGACAAAAATTAGTCAAAAGAATTCCCGAGAAAAGGAATATGAAGTCAAAGAAACAAGTCACGATCGTCCCCAAGAAGCGAAGGATAATTAGCGAGGCAGCATCCCAGCCTAATAATACGAAACAGAGTTCTTCAAAGTCTAAAACACAACTCACGAACGTAACCAAGAAGCCAGGGTTAATTACCAAAACGACATCCGTTAAAAAACCTAACAGAGGAGTCACGAATGTCCCCAACAGATTGACTACCAAGAAGCGAAAATCAGTAAACAAGACACCCATTAAAAGACCCAGTGAACCAGTTCCAAGAATCGTATCCAAGAGGAAAAACAATCCTAACCCTAACCTTTCTTCGAGCGACAACGCCATCAAAAGACAACGTGTAACGTCACCTACGACCGCCAGAAGTCAAACAGCCGTCCAGACACGAGTTTCAAATGCTAGTACCACGGAACCAACGTCTAACGATGACCGCTACCATATCGCTACGTTCAACGCGTTACCAATCAACGCAACTTCGAATTCGGTTGAATCTAAACAGTTTGATACTGGTAGAAACAACGAAATAGTCCCTGTCACACCAATAAGGGACACATTCGGTCCAATCAAAAACGAACCCCGTGCCATTGTTGAAGAGGCCCAATTAGAGAATAACTCAACTAGCAACTTCTTGGGCAACATGTTAGGAGCTTTGTTGATGGCCAGTGTAGGTATGGGGATGGAAAGCCTTCAAGATGACGTCCAAGATCAAGAATCAACTGAAGAACTCAGCGCTAATTCAAGTACAACCGCGAATACTATAGTAACTTCGGACATACGAGCAATTAACGCTGAAAATGTGTCAGAAGAACCCAAAATTGATTTGGACTGTTAAAATTAATATAAATTTATTTGATGCCTTCAAAATTACGTGTGAAATGTTGAAATAAAATTCATGACGATATTTTTTGCGTAATTTCTTGACCCCACTATCAAAAAAACCCCGTGGCAACCGACCAACTGCCAAGAGCAGTTAACAAGACGAGAAATAACAATTCTCGTGTAAGTGGTTAAGCAATTTTTATTATTTCGTCTTTTATCCTTAAATAAATTTCGTTTTTTTTTAATCTTTTTTAATCACTGAAACATTTGTTTTGAATCGAGTGGCCAAAAAAGTTGCGGCGTGGCATTAAATTTGTTTGTTTGTTTGTTTGTAAAAGTTAATTAGTAAACAAATGGTAGTTTCACAGGGAGGTAGGAAATAGATGGAAAGATTGCAAAAATTGGGATCACAATATTCCGGGCGAGTTAATTTCTGAAGATAATTAAATGGAATGGCATCTTTCCAAAAACTCATTAATATACACCTTAATTGTTTTTAAACTATTTAATAACAATGAACTACCCCATTAAAGGAACTTTAGTTTCTGCCTCTAATCTTAAATGTAATTAAACTCCCATCCTGAAATTAAACTATGGTGCTTTTATCATCGGATGTATATTTTTGATTGTAAATTTGGTTTTCCATTTTAAACTAATCTACCAGCTTAAATCTAATCGATTTAATTAAACTTAATTAAAGTAACTAATCCCTTTTCCCCCAAATCGCGGACGCGAAGCGAGTTTTTGTAACATTATATACACATTATTTTCAAAGAATTCTCGTTAATTTCTTTTAAATTTAGAAAATTAAAACTAATTAGCCTTATTCCTGATCAGCGCCACCTAACCATAGCGGCGACTTTGAGAACTACTGTAATTGGCAAACCAACCAGATGTCGATAAAATCTGGTGACGTCATTTTTGGTGAGACGCCCGAGAGTGCCCGTCAGTGACGTCACCTGATTTTATCGACATCTGATTGGCTTGCCGATTACAGTAGTTCTCAAAGCCGCCGCTATGATTAGGTGGCGCTGATCAGGAATAAGGCTAATTAAGGCAATGGGGAAAGGGAAGACTAAACTCTACTTAAAAAGTTTAATCGTTCGTCTTCGTTTTTTAAAGCTTTTTTAATCGAGAATCGTTAATTATTAATTATTATAAACACAACCACCTTAATTATTAACAATCTAGCGGAATAACTCTAACGTATCTTTTAGCAAATCTAAACTCTGAAGAAAAATATTTACCGATGCTAAGCCTAGGCCCAAGATGTCCGCCATCTTACCCTAATTCCGTATAAAGACTCGGGAGCCATCTAACGTACGATGGCTGCAACTCACCTAGGCCTAATTCCTTTCCCTCAGCGAAAGAAACGATGGATATTGGCGGCCATATTGGCGGTATTTAAATTAAAATCTTGGAACAACTTCAAAAATCAAAACGATATTTTTTTTTCGAAACTAATTATAATACAAGTTTAATAATTAAAAAGAATTAAAAATAAAAAAGGCCCTTTTATACCTACAGGATTTTGTCTTATAATTTATTTATTTTCCCCCTGCTAAGTTAGGGTTTATTGATTGAAATTTTTAATTTTCGTTTTTTCAAAGCCTTATCGGCAAAAAATTCTTAGTTGTTTTTTTTTTTTTTCGTGAGTGTTTTATAAAGGGACAGAATGGAAAGGCAGGAATATATATTCTTTCTTTTTTTTTTGCCTATTTTTTCCCCCACTTTCATCAATTATACAATATTTGAAGCCATTTTGTTTTGCGAATTTCTTATTATTTTTTTTTTCTTTTTCTTGGTTAATATCAAACATGGAAACAAAAATGTTTTGTGAAAAATTTGGGTGTCAGAAAAGTTTAAAGAAGAACAAGCCAAATAGGTTTTTTTTTTTTTATAATTAGTATTCTTCTTCATCACCAGGCGGTAATGAGCCATCTTCCGGCAAATCGTTGGGTACGGCAAAACCGTCCTTCAACAATGACAAAAACGCGTAGTTGTTATCAAATTTCAAGTACAGACTTGAGTAAATGATATTTGTTGTATCAAGGTTACCACAGTTTGGCCTATTTTTAAATTCCCTTCCATTTTGGCCTATTTTTTTTTTGAATTCCCTTCCATTTTGGCCTTTTTTTTTTGAATTCCCTTCCATTTTGGCCTACTTTTTTTGAATTCCCTTCCATTTTGGCCTATTTTTAAATTCCCTTCCATTTTGGCCTATTTTTAAATTCCCCCACATTTTGGCCTATTTTTAAATTCCCCTCCATTTTGGCCTATTTTTAAATTCCCCTCCATTTTGGCCTATTTTTAAATTCCCCTCCATTTTGGCCTATTTTTAAATTCCCCTCCATTTTGGCCTATTTTTAAATCCCCCCCCCCCCACTGTTCCCTCAACTGTGGCAACCACGCGGAAACATTTCTTAACCCATAACCGAGTCCAATAGGCTTATAATAATAAATAAATTTACCACCATCCTCTGTTCGCTCTTTACTTACTTCTGTAGCGTACAAGATCTCTAAAATCTTGTCAATAACTCCTAATTTTTCTCCAGCTTGTTCGTGCTCTTGGCATAGCACTTCAATGTCCCTCAATTTACCATAATAGAAATCCCTTTCCCTTTCTAAGCCGTCCACCGTCAATTTGAGCTCTGACACCTTAACAAGACACCCAAAAAACATATCAAGTCTTATGGCCCTCCTTCAATGTCCACTAGCAAGTCATACTTCTCTAGCCAATTCTTCCGCCCTTCCTGAATCACCCGATGCCATCCTGTTATTAAAAGCGGGTTGTCTAGTAGCGGGCGCGATCTTGGGCTGTTGTCGAGGCGCTATAGTGTTCAAGTACAACCATTTATCTTACCTTTTCAACACAATTTAGACTATTTCTACGGCTACACGAATTTGGGACAGTGTGTTCTGTTCGAGGACATACACGAAATGATACCTGCTCTTCCAATAGGCTTAGCCATTCCAGAAGGCGAGCTACGGATTCCACCAGCTTTATTGGCTCCAGATCCAACCAACATTCCTCCTCGCGCGTCCAGGGCATTGTATTCCCGACCATCATAATTGGCATCGAAGAATTTTTTAAACCATTGAAGGAATTCAAAATTATCTTGGAAACGACCTTTAATTAATCTATCAATTGGAACATTCTATTGAATGGGGGCCAAAACATTAATTATTTCAATTAATTAATCCTTTAAACATTCGGCTAAATAAGTACAAGTACCTTATCGGCACCAACTTTCTTAAATCCAGCTTGTAGTAATTTAAAATTCTGAATGTACTCGTGCTCGAGATTGGTCTTAAATTTAACTTTTTTCAAAGGAACAACACCTTAATTAACAATAAGATTAAATGAGAATGGTGTAGCGCGAAATTAAGCTCAAATAAAGGGGAAAAAGAAATAGAAATTTTTAAGTACCGGTACCGGGAAACATCATGTCCATGAACTGACAATAGGCTGCCCCTAAAATCCACAAAAACCCTTAATTTTAAACTACCATTAACTTTGTTTTCAATTAGCCTTATTCCTGATCAGCGCCACCTATCTATAGCGGTGACTTTGAGAACTACTGTAATCGGAAAGCCAATCAAATGTCGCTAAAATCTGGTGACGTCACGGGGTCTTACCAAAAATGACGTCACCAGATTTTAGCGACATCTGGAGTGGTTGGCTTGCCGATTACAGTAGTTCTCAAAGTCGCCGCTATAGGTAGGTGGCGCTGATCAGGAATAAGCTACGCTAATTGTTTCAAAAACAATTTATACCAGTGCATAATTCTTCTATTTTAGTATATTGAGTATGAAGGCAATCGTTAACCCATCCTAACATCTCATGCCTGCTAAGATTGTCAGATGTACCACTGGTAGAATAGACATTGACACAGGCAGGGTACTGAGCTGAACCATACTCTGACATTTTTACTCTGAGAAATATTATTATAATTACGACTATATAATACTTTACAAGTAACCTGATCGAGGGAAGTGGTGGTTCAAAAATGTAATGAATAATATATGGGGAATAATTCTGAAAGTGATATAGAGTAATGGCAGCCCTCTGCGTTCGACTGTATTAAGCTCTATGGGGAAATAACATGGGGTGCCATTAGTCTATATGGGGAATAATTCTGAAAGTGAACCAAACCAAACCAAAAAAGGGTCATGTTTGAGTTTATAGAAACTAGACACCTACTCAAAACTATTTCTACCCACATTTTAACGATACTGGAGGCTATGTTCTACTTGTTTTCAAAACCAGACTGAATGATAACTCTAATTTATGATCAATAAATAAATGAAATTGCCTTTTTTGACTTTTATATAGTTTCAATGCATTCTAGTAAAGTCACAGGAAACAGAAGAACAGAAAAAAAAAAAAAAAAAATACGCTAACTCAACAGGAAGCCATAGATATAAGCAAATTAGGATGTGTTATATTAAATAGTCCTTAATTTTTGTGCAGTCATTAAAAAATAAGGGACTATGTGGCCTTTTTGATTAATTAATCAAGTTAATTAACTTTCATCTCAATTAATTAAGAGGGGATTAATCTAAAAATGAAGGTATAAACTTAAATACCAATTATGTTTTACTCTTTTTTTTCTAAAAAAAATATCTTTCATTTTTTAAAGAATGAGATTGGGTGGGGTAATTCTGGAATCCCACTCATACAGATTGCAAAATGGATTAGTTATAAGAAACCTCGAAAGTAAGGCAAAAACAGATGTCCTTAACTATCAAACCTCACTATCATTATTTAAATCTACCATAATTTTAACTTTAATAATAATGCGAAATTTGATAACTGCAAGCAAATTATATAAGAAAAAAAGAAAAAAATAATTTGGGATGCCTCATTTTCTTCATACGTACGCTAATTGCCCAAAACTAATCAAGGATAAAATTATCAAGGGACATTAACCTGAAAATCAATTTCTAGATTGCATCTGATTGATTAGTCTGATAATTTAGGGAGGCAATAATGATATTGAAAATATTTTTAAAACTACAAACGTTTCAAACTGTTTTCGGTTTTAAATTTGTTTTAAAATAACCCTAAAACGAAAAGGTTAATTTTTTGACGGTTTCCATTATCTGACATACCGCGTTTTTCACTTTTTTTTAAGAAACCGGTTTTAAACCAAGGCCTAAAAATGAAAGAAGCCATAGCTAAAGCTAAGCTCTATTTCTCCTACCCGGTAAACTAGGCCTAGGTGTTGGCCAATTTTTCGACTTTACAAATAACTCGATAATACAAAGACTTAAAATTAATAAAAGGAATACAATACTAATTCATAATGGACAATAATAATAAATAATAATGTGTAAAATTAATTAATAATTACCAATACTAATCCTCTCGTTTCGTCACTATTCTCACGCACGTCGCACTGTCTTCCTGGCGCCCCTCAAACAACGTTACAAGTTAAATACGGCTTAACGCGGCGGCGAGCGGGAAAAAGCCGGAAATCCCTGATTTA
Source organism: Phalangium opilio (assembly GCA_019434445.1). NCBI lineage: Eukaryota > Metazoa > Arthropoda > Arachnida > Opiliones > Phalangiidae > Phalangium > Phalangium opilio. Next base: position 48,948 of record JAEQBA010002142.1, read on the forward strand.
ACCCAAGACTCCTATCGGTGCGATTTCGGGCTTATGTCACTTCGTGGACTCGAGAGCCGGGAGTCCGGGACTGCAAGCAAGCAGAAAGCTAGAAAACATACATTTTTTGACGTGCTGCCGTATTTTTTTCTCTTTCATTCAATCTCAGTCTAGTTTAAAGTTAATTAAATTAAAATGGAATGTTTACTAGGAATTGCCTGTAAGGATTTCGCCTTACTCGCGGCAGATTCATCTGCAATCAATCAAATTTTCTCCCTTAAACAAGGTAAACTAAGAAAACGGGAAAAAACGGAAACTTAACAAGCCAAGGCTTACCATCATGATGCAGCAAATTCACTATGGGAAAAACAAATTTTTAATTCGGTATTATTTTGTAGATGATGACAAGTTGTACAAACTTAGTGATCGTTTGGGAATGCTAATTTGTGGTGAATCCGGTGATACAGTTCAATTCGCCGAATTCATCGCCAAAAACATTCAATTGTACAAAATGAGAAATGGCTATGAACTTTCTCCCAGTGCCGCTGCAAATTTTACTAGGAGAAATCTGGCTGAATATCTTCGCAGCAGAGTAAGCTTATTATTTTTTAATAAAGTATATCATTAAATTAATCATCTCGCATCATCATCTCAGACTCCATACAGAGTAAATCTTTTAATGGCTGGATTTGATGATGAAGTTGGGGCCGAACTTTACTTCATGAAGTGCTTGGCTGCCATGGTTAAAATACCATTTGCAGCTCATGGATATGGAGCTTACTTTAGTCTGTCTGTAATGGATCGTTACTACAGATCAGGTAATTAATAATTAAACTTTAATTTAATTTAATGGTTAATCTAAACTTCACTTTATTTTAGACATGAGTGAAGAAGAAGCCATTAAATTAATGAAACGTTGCGTTAAAGAAATTCAAACGCGTTTAGTTATAAATTTACCAGCTTATAAGTTACGTATCATTGATAAAAATGGCATCCGTGATTTGCCTGATATCATTGCTGAAAAGGAGCAATAAATAATTTCAATTTCAATAATTTGTAAATCCAATATTTTTTTTTTGTCTTTATTAAAGAAAACACCACAGTTTTTTTACAATAAACTTTTATGATTACAATTACAAGACTTAATAAAAACAAGGATTATGGGTGACCCAATGAGCCTTTTGTTGATTTTGGGCTTTTGGGTGACTGGTAAACAATGACTTAAAAGCCTCACTCGCATTAGGATTTTTAGCGATACTTTTAGCCAACTTTTCTTGTTCCGGAAAATTAAGTTTATTTGTTGTATTAACGATTTTAGTGGCTTTCAAATCCTGTTGTCCATTTCTTTTAGCATTCACCGTAGTTTTGGTGGCTAAAGGTTCACTTTTAATTTTTTTAGTGTCTAAACCAGATCCAGAAGCGGTGCTAGTTTCAGTTCCCTCCAATTTGTGCTTCTTGGCTTTCTGTTAAATAGAGGAGAAAATGTAAAAAAAAAAAAAAAAAACAATAAACCCAAACCAGTTAAATTAATTAAGAATTAATTAACCTTCTCTTGTTTGGCCTTAAAACGCCTAATTTCCATTTTTGATCTCAAAATATCAACTTCTTCATCAGTGCCATTTAAAATTATCAGATCATCATCGTCAAATGGTTTGCCACATTTATGGCAATTTTCACTTTTAACTTCTTTCAAAGCTCTTTCGGATAAAACGCAACCGCATTTTCTCAAGTAGCAAAATCTACCGAGAGAAACAAATAATAATAATTCAATTAAATTGCAATTCTTCCATATTAAATACTTAATTTCCACATTCAAACTTAAATCCTTAATTTAAATAATAAGTACTTATGTTTTCCATTCAATTCCAATCCAGCTACGGGACAAATATATCTAGAGGCTTGTCTATCAATGTAGACATCCCCCAAATCAGCTTCCTTTTCTTTAAACCCATTAATTTGTGTCAAATTTAATTCAACAACATCCTAAATAAACATTAAAAAAAAATTACAAACATTTAGGATTAAAATTAATTATAAACTTTAGGTATATTATATTTACTTTTAAAGATCGGATATGTTTAGCGACTTCGCAACTTTGATCTTTATTTAATAAATATTCCAGAACAGCTTCTTTGCTATAAAGTCTTCCGAGTTCGCAAGATACAATTGGAGATTTTAATTTTTCCTGAGTAATTGCGCAATGTTTCCATTTCGCGACGGCTTCAGCGTCCTTATCTTTCTACAAAATTAATTAAGATAGAACAATTAGGCCTAACATAAATACATTAATTTATTTAATCCGAAATCCCAAAAAATTAAAATAAATTAGGAAAAAACTTGACGGACCACGTTTTGCAAAAATATAAGTCTCAACTTGACGGACCACGTTTTGCAAAAATATAAGTCTCAACTTGACGGACCACGTTTTGCAAAAATATAAGTCTCAACTTGACGGACCACGTTTTGCAAAAATATAAGTCTCAACTTGACGGACCACGTTTTGCAAAAATATAAGTCTCAACTTGACGGACCACGTTTTGCAAAAATATAAGTCTCAACTTGACGGACCACGTTTTGCAAAAATATAAGTCTCAACTTGACGGACCACGTTTTGCAAAAATATAAGTCTCAACTTGACGGACCACGTTTTGCAAAAATATAAGTCTCCCGCCAAACGGTACTAGGATCTCCATAGACAACCACCACCGTGTCTTCCCCCTGGCTTTTTCTATCCCATAATTCCCCCTCCTTTTCTTTTCCCTCTTTGATGTTCCCTCTTACTCTTTTCCCCCTCTCATTTTCTCTCCCACCAAACTCTCTCTCTCTCTCTCTCTTCCTCCAGAGTCGTAGGCGGGAGGAGACGCGCCTCGAAAAATGCCAAGTGGAGGGTTTTACGCAACAAGGTAAGCACGAAAAATATGAATTATTACTGTCCCCCCCTTTATTCCAGGGTTCCCCCCCATTCGGATAAGGGGAAATATGCATATTTGATGATTTCAAAACAGACAGTTATGATTGGCTGGAACGCGGCTTGGGTTTAGCTTGTTTACTGGTTAGGTTAGAGGCGAGGGGGATACACTCGGAAAAGGCTTAACATTTTATTGAACTAAAAGGCCTTTTTCCTTCGAAGAAAAAGTGAAAAACTCGCCTACGGGAATAAAAAACCGGGCTAAATTTGCGCCAGCTCGAAGGGAATTTTTTTTTTTGGTGGGTTTCACGCGTCATTTGGCCTAACTGGGAACCAGGGGAGGGGAATTAAGGGCAGGCGGGACTTACGATACTAAGGTCCATGCAGGATTGAAGGCCTGCATGCAGGGTCACCAAAACTAAGGGGACAGAAAAATCGAAGATGTCTGGCTGGCTGCCTGCTTTCACAAATCGATATATTGGATAAAAACACTTAACTAACAATGTGCCCAACCCAAACCTTTAGGTTATTATACATAATTCAGAGGTCCCTCCTATAATGGGTTGTCTAGCTTTGTTGTTATTTTGGGTCCCATGATAAAATGGCGGATGTTTTGTAAACAAATCTATGTGGAAATGTTACAGTTTCTATTGTTTTACAATTTTCTAGATTGAGAATGACAATTTTGCTCAAATTGTAGCCCTTATTAAACAATTTCTCAGGAATTTTTAAATTATATTATAAAATATAAGGTATGATTGATTATTCTGCCAATTTTAATTAGTTGGTAGTAATAAATATTAAAATTTAACTATGTATTTAGAAGAATGGATGTATCTATGGAAAGTGGTGGGGAAAGTAATTCCAAAATAAATATTACGCGAGATAATGATAGCTCAATTAAGGTAATTAACTCAAAATATGTGCCCTTGATTTCAAATAAATAAAAAAATATAATTATTATAGAAAAGGGATCATACAGAAGTGCAATATTTGCCCCGGAAAAAACTTTTGACAAAGAAATCTCAGGGAAGCCATAGAGGTAAAGTGATCAATGCAATTTAACCCCTTGAATTTTAATTACTAATTAAAATTTTTAATTGAAGATCGTCCTTACTCAAATGCTCATCACAAACACCATCAAAATCCCAACCAACAAAACACCGGAGAAGCTGTAGTTTTGGTCAACCCAGGGACCCCAAAAATCCTGCCATCTCACACGGCTCTGGAAGATTCTACCTCTCGTTCTATCATGCCAGAAACAGCCACGTACCCTTCCCTAATGCAAACAGGGCCCAGTGGGGGCTCTTTTGTCTTCCCAGAAACCTTCAATCTGGCTGCAAGTATGGGTTTTGCAGCGGCAAGCATGCCAGTTAACTACCCAATCCTTCCACCCATTGACGCGGATGAACTGGATAGTGACCAGTACCAGGAAATTATGCAAGGCCTCTTACAAGCCATCCATAATCAAAACAGGATTATGGAAGAATGTCGCAATATTTTAACAAGCATACACAGAGCTATTGTCCCATTTCAACCAATTCCGGTGACTATGGTTCCAGCACCCTCATCACCACCTCAACTACCTCTCAATCTATCAAACAGTGGTCAAACTACGTCCAGAGATTTAACTCCAACAGATAAGAATTCCACCGCTGCTAATTTGGAAAGTACTTGTGCCAAGGGTGAAACTATGGTCACTCCGACAACGCCACTTTCTACCTTAGGCAATGCTACAAATGTAGCTTTGAACCTCAACTCCTTTAAAAATTGTAATCTATCAACGTTTCAAGATCAACCGGTGACACCTGCCTCAAAAACTACTCAAACTAACCAACAACAAAATAAGGAACCCGAGAAACCGGCTGTTTTTGGTCCAGATGGGGAATTTTCCTCAGCCTACCTCAGATACGTTCATGGGAAATCAAGTACAGCTACTAGCTTCGCTAATGTCTTAATGAAGGAGGTTTTTACCCTGGAGGAAAGGATTTCCTCAAATTGCAACGGTGTAATGGGAAAGAAGGCATTGGAACCCAACCGCCTTGATAAAATTAAAAGGGCAGTTAAAAGATTTTATACTGATACGGAAGAAGAATTTCAAGATATGTGGAAGAAATGTCGAAAATCTATTGACAGTACCAACAGAAACCTCAAATTTGTGATCATGAAGAAGCCCAATGCTTAGTTAATGTAAATGTTTTAGTAATCTTCTCTAAAATGAAGAAGGAAAAAGCGGACGCTAAACTTAACCTCATTAGCATTTCCTTAATAATAAATAAATAAATTAGACCTAATTTTGTAGTGGTTATTAAATAATTTGAAACTTGTAAATAACGTAGATATGATATTTTGAACATATAGTACGATTGTTTAGGAACCTTAAAGAACCTCAAAACTTAACAGGCAGGGCCCAGCTCTTATAGTGATTGATAAATATTGGTAAACAGTGATTTGTCTTGTTGTAAGTGTGACTTGAGTATACTTATAATAAATTTGACATTATAAAAACAATTAAAGAGCGTGGTAGTAACTAGAAACGTAATTAAAAAGCACTGCAAGGCGCAAAAGTACAAGGTCATGGATTGGTAACCCTGTTGGTAGGTTCCCAGATTTAAATGGGTTCTTGGTAAGGACCATTTTGCAAACACTTAAGCCTTGGTTAAAATATATTTACCTGTTCCTCCTTTTTCTTGGTTTTTACAAGTTCATCACGCCTTGGAATGGTTCCTCCATCACATCCCATTGCTACTTAAATTTAGAATATTTCACTAATACAATTAAAAACTCCGTAATTAAGGTTTTTCGATGATGAAACGATAAACTAGAGAAAGGCTTAAAGTTTATTATTGTTCACTACGCTCTAACGGCCAACTAGGTGGCGTTGTTTCGTTTGTGAGTTGACCGTTGCTTTTTTTTTTGTTTGTTTTTTTCACAAGAGCGCGGGACCGGTGGCGAACTGGGTATGGTTCTTTGTTACATGCAATATGAATTAAAAATTTAACTTTAATTAAGTAAGTTGTAAAATATTGTAATATCTTTAAACTATTTAAAGTATTATTGGCTTGATTTTATAAAAAAATGATGAACGTGAAACTCTTTCTGACTCATTAGGGACCATAACCACATTGACTGTTCAAACATGATGGATTGTCCACACAATTTTAGCGATGATTCGGGAATTGAAATAAAATCCCCCGAAGTCAAGGAATTACTCGAAAAAATACCTGAACTCAATTCTTGCTACGAAGTTTATAGCAAAATTGGTGAAGGTTCATTCAGTAAAGTATTTAAAGCGTCCAAAAGACACCTCATTGGAGTCGCTGCGAAAAATGACAATTTGTTCGCTTTAAAATGCATCACATCCTCAACTGATCCCAAAAGAATCGCTGCTGAACTTAAATACCTTATGAAGGCTGGAGGGAGGAAGCACGTCTTGGGTTTAACAAACTGCGAAATTGTAAGAGGCAATGTAATCTTGGTAATGCCCTATTTCCCACATTGTAACTTTTACGAGTATGTTGAAACATTACCTTTTGACAAAATTACCAATTACATGACTGCCTTGTTAACGGCGTTAGAATGGATTCACGAACAAGGGATAATTCATCGTGACGTCAAACCTAGCAATTTTTTGTACAATAGATCAACGGAAAAATATGCCCTCGTTGATTTTGGTTTAGCTCAAAGTTTACAGAATGCAAATTGCAATAGTTCCAAAGCTATAATTCCCTCGAATTGCAAAGAAAGCTCAAAAAATGTTCCTAATGTCCTTAATAGCGCGAAAAATAATCCCAAACTAGATCAGAACAATGAAAAATCTAGAAGCTGCAAACGAAACTTAGATCTAGCTTTAGAATCAGCCAAAGAGGAAATCCTTCCAAAGGCTAAAAAGCTTTGTTTCGATGTTGAAGAAGAAAACCCTAAAACTAAAATGACCATTAATTCCGTTCTTCAACCATTAGCAACTTCAAATACTATTAATAGCATTTTTAGAATGAATGGAATTAACGTAACTGTCCATCCCCCTGGTTCAGACATATTCAAGAAACCAAGGACAGTTTTGTACAAGAGCGTTTTATTCAAGGAGAATAATTTAAACGAAGAAAGGTCAACTATCCCTGAAGATAAATCTCAAAAGCCAACTTTGAATGAATCAATCGCGCAGTCGCGTCTGCAGTTAAAGTTGCCTTTAAGCGTGCCAACAAGTGTCTCAATTCCAAAGAAAAGTTCGTCCAAATATCCGTCATGCCAATGTTTTGGCAAGAAAACTGTTTGCGCATCTTGTTTGGCTAAACCTCAAGAGTACGCTGCTAGAGCTGGAACTCCCGGATTTCGTCCCCCGGAAGTTTTATTGAAATATCCCAATCAGGGAACAGCCATTGACATGTGGGCAGCCGGAGTCATCTTCATTTCATTATTAAGTCGTAGATACCCCTTCTTCACTAATTCCGAGGATATGACGGCCTTAGTGGAAATCGCCTGCGTTCTAGGAATCAACAGGGTCAAGAAAGCCGCCTTAAGAATGGGGAAACTCATCACCATTCAAACCGAGTATCAAGCCAAGGATTTGCATACTTTGTGCCAAAGTCTTAGGGATCATTTAAATACTTCTAATACCACCCGAGCTAAAAAAGAAACCATTCCATCGGCCGCCATAAATTTACTTTATCGTTTATTAGACCCAGATCCAGTTAATAGGATCACGGCATCGGAAGCTCTCAAACACCCTTTTATATCTAAAATAGGCCTAAAATCACCAAGAATGAAATTGTGACGAAATTTTTAATAATAAAACTATTTTTTAAATTGTAATCACGTTTCTTTTATTTTTATTTCACTTTGTTTTGAATATTTACAATAACAACTACCAAAAGCCAGAATGAATAAATATATCTTTAAAGACCGGGTTGAACACCGAACCCTGGTCCTGTAGGTGGTTCAGTCAGAGAGGTCAATCCTCCAGCTGGTTCCGAAGCTAATCTACCATTCCTCGGACCAGCAGCTGGTATTTTACCAGCTTTAAGGTCATTCAAAATCTCCTCTACATCCTTAAGAGAAAGATCCTCGTAGTAGTTGTCATTTATTTGCATCATAGGGGCATTAACGCACGCTCCTAAACACTCCACCACGCTGAGTGTAAATAATTTATCCTTTGTGGTTTCCCCTTCCTTGATACCCAACTTGTTTTTAACGCATTCAAGGACATCATCAGCTCCTCTTAATTGACAAGGGGTTGTAGTACAGACTTGAACGTGATATTTGCCCATGGGGTCACGGTTAAACATGGTGTAGAAGGTAGCTACTTCGTAAACCCTCATTTGGGGCATGTTCAACATCTCCGCCACCTAAAACAACATTTTTTGCCTTTATAATTAGTTCGCAGTCAAGGTTTGCACTTTGGCTCGGGTACCCTATGCATGGCGGAAAGGGGAAGCCATCCATATTGCCTTTGTGCCAAATCCAAAAGAGGAATAACTGCGGCAGCTTCGTGACCCTCGGGATAAATGCTAATGATGGCTTCAGCTCGTTTTAAGTTTTCTGGGGTGAATTCAAACTTCAAGTTTGGGTTATTTTCGGGGGTATCTCGATGCACAAAAAGTTTATCACTACACTTAGTAGCTGAACTATGAAAATATTTCGAACCAATGAACTGAGAGTATCGAGTTAGACAAGACCTCAATGCCATCATTTTAAAAATCTTCAGTTTTCGATTACTTTTAATTATAATTAAATAATTTGATTATTATGTAATTTTTTATCGCAACGTTCAATATTATACTTACCACGGTACCACTTGACGCTTCCAGTAACCTTTAGTTTCGGTTTGACCTTAGTCACGTGACAGACAGTAACCTATGAGACAGGGGTTTTTAAGAAGGGATAAGACCGCTGCGTGCTTTACGCTGTCGCTTGGCTGGAGCCGGTATATATTTTCGGATTATCATTTGAAACCGAACTGCGATTGTAACTGTAAGTAAATCTCGCTAAATCAAAATTACACTTAATATTATTGTAATAAATGTTAGTGTATGTTGCGTTGCGCCAGAAACAAAGATCAAAATAGAAATACTGGTATAAGTGGTTTTTCAAACTTTTAAATTGTCATATATTTACTAAGCCTTGGTCAATAATTTAGCGGGGGATATTCGATTATTGGGAGGGAGAGGGAGGGGTCCGAGGGGAGCACCGCACAGATATCCCGAAAAAAAATTAACAACATTAATTTTATTGAATAAATACTTGTTATTGTATTATTATCATCCGCTATTTGAATATGTAAATCTGCTAATGGCGATGTTCTGTTAGTTTTAAGTCAAGTAAGTTGTTTCTAAATGATCTTGTAGGATGGCAAATTCATGTATCGATGAAAATTCTGCTTGGGATCCCATGACAGAAGAATATAACAAAAACCATAGGTAAAATCGTGTGTTCCATATCTTTGAACGTATGTTTAGATTCTTATCATCAAAATGACATACTGTCAGTGACTCAGTGTACTAAGCATATAAGCTTGTGACCTTTTCCTAAATCCCCTAATTACAACTCCCATACTGAAAATAATTGACTCGCAAACAACCCAACAATGTTGTGAAACTAAGTTATTATCCCCTGAATCAGTGTTTTGATTTAAAAAACCACATAAATTACCTGCTACCATGTATTTTGGTTGCCAAAATGATTTTTTCACACTTGTCAGATTCTCAAAGCAAGATACTGCTATATCATTGTATGTTACTGGTATAGCCGCTTCTTTTGACGAAGTAAGTCAAATTTGTTGGTGTTATTTTCCCCCCTATCAAGTCACGTGTCTTAGTATCCTTATTAAAGCAGTGTGATAAAAATAATTAAACAATAGTGCCAGTACACCAAATTTCCTTTTTTAAATGATCCATTATCCTTATAGGGACTTGGCAATTCAGGCTTAACTCCGCCCCCAGCGCCATTATGGTATGTTTTTTTAACAGAATGAAAGCTATATAAGCCCCTCCTCCTGGTATGTTTTTTAGCACTAGTGGAAAGTAGCCTGACGTTGCATGACGTAGTACTGCCAAGTCCCTATTGCCTAGATGTTCTAGTTGTTCTGATGTGGAAAAGTGCGGATAACATAACTGATTATACCTTAAAACAACGGCCTTTTTAAAAATAAATTAATTATCTCTTATTACAAAATAATTAGCATTTAATTAGTCTTAAAAAAAATCAAGGACTACTGCGCCATCCGCCATTTATTTTAGTGGCGTCTGCTAACAAGAACCCCTTACCCACCCCTCTCTCATTATGTTATAATTCAACCAATCTCGTAGGGATGAGTGGTTCGGGCTAGCAGACGCCACTAAAGTAATGGAGGATGGCGCAATAGACGTCGTTTTTAAGACTAATTAAATACTGATTATTTTTAATAAGAGATCATTTATTTCTTTTTTAATAATTTTCCTTTTATATTTAGAAAAAGGCCGTTCTTTTAAAGTATAATCTGTTATGTTAGCGTTCTTTAAAGGTATAATGTTATGTTAGCGTTCTTTAAAGGTATAATGTTATGTTAGCGTTCTTTTAAGGTATAGTGTTATGTTAGATAAACTTTTCCTTTAAGAAGCCCTTTTTTTTTTTTTTTTACAAGCGTAATTTTCAATTTAAAAATACAGGAATCAGTAAGAAATTTGTTTGCTCCGTTTGGCAAAGTGTTGCGTTGTTACTTGGGCAGTAATAAGAACTTTCATACCAATTTCGCGTATGTACACATGCAACGTGTCACGCTCACCAACTTAATTTTAATTACGCGCGTCTTAATTCCTTCAGTTTTGTCAATTATCGCACTTTAAGAGAGGCTGAGAAAGCCATAGCTGGTTTAAATAATAAAGAATTTGAAGGGGAGTGTCTAAAAGTAGACGTTTCCATAAGTTCAAAAGAAAAAATGGAAAAGCTGAACTTTAATAATCACTTAAATGGTAATTACTATGAGATTTAAAGGCTAAAGTTAGGCTTGTTTAACGATAAATAATAACATTAGCAGGAAACCAAGCTAACGCCAACAAATCATTTCAAAAGACTGTTAGTTACTTTATTACCTATCTGTTCTTAAACGCTGTATTTTTAAACTTAATTATTATTGTTAATTACGAAACGCAGGATGTTTCTATAAAAAGAGTCGTTAATAATGAACGCGCATCCAAAATTGAAAACCAAGAAACAAATATTTCACAACCGGATCAAAACAGCACACTCAACTTTTCAAATGACCCATCAACCAATTTGGGCTTATATTTAAAGCATTTAATTCATGGAAATGAGTCTAGGGATTTTCCCGAGATAAAAGCAAAGCCTATGCCCTGCGAATGTTGTGGCAATTTGGCATTCTTTCGTTGTTTTCAATGCAAAACCACTTATTATTGTTGCCAAGAATGCCAGTTTGATAATTGGTCCGAACATCGAATAAACTGTTTAAGAATGCCGTAAGTTTAGTCGGTGGATGGTGTTACCGTTATAACTCACTGGAAATTTAAGCCTATCGTGAAATATTTTTAGAATTGAGGATGACATAAACGTGGTAACGTTAACTGACGTTTTATACCCGCAAAATATAAGTACTTGCGCAACATCGCCCCAAAATCTGAACGCAGGCGCAAATTCTCCCCAAAATCTGAACAGAGGCGTAAATTCTCCCCAAAATCTAAACGCAGGCGCAAATTCTCCCCAAAATCTAAACGCAGGCGCAAAATCTCCCCAAAATCTAAACGCAGGAGCAAAATCTCCTAAAAAACCAAACTCTGGAGCAAATTCTCCCCAAAATGCAAACATGGCTCATAAAAATTCATTGCCAAATTCAAACTCATCTCGTAAAACTTCGCCTAACATTCCACAATCGGATAAAAACGCTCGCTCTATGGGCAGTCAGGAGTCCCTAAATGGAATAAACCATCGTAAAACATTTTACAATCATAATGCTTTCCAAGAGCCCAAATCTGAACCATTGAGGAAACCAAGTTCAGTTCCTCCTGAAGCGCGTCAAGTAGTTGAAATTCCAAAGCCAAAGCCTAAACCTCTTCGAACAACATTGCCAAAACAACCGGCACTTCAGGAAGGAGATTCCGTACGCGCTATATAGTTTATAGTTTAAATAAATTAGGCCTATTTCTCACCTACGTAATTTTGCTTAGATCACGACGGTTTTATGTAACAATCCTTGGGATATTTACGTTCAAAAATTCTCGAATTCCGATGATCTGATTAAAATCGCTACCAGATTGAACAACGGAGTTTTAAGTTCAAATTTTCAGCGTTTTAATGTCGGCTCGTTTTGCGCTACAAAGTTTACCGATGGCGCTTGGTATCGAGGAAAAATTGAAAAAATAGTAAGTTTTGAATAAAAGCCAAGTTCAACCTTAATTAATTATCTTTTTAATTTCTGCGAAAAGGATGGATCAAAACACTTTATTCATTTGATCGACTTTGGTGAAAAAAACATTGTCGAATTGTCTGATGTGAAATTATTACCCGACGAACTTTACGATTACCCCGCGATGGTAATTAATAATTAGCTTCCTATTTAATTAATTAACGTTTTTAGCCCCAACTTTTGCGAACAAAATTTAAATAGGGCTTTCACCTCAAACTTTACAAAGTTAAACCTACATTCTCCGATGAACTAATTAAAAAATGCCAGGATCTCTTGTATAACTCTAAAGAGCTCATTGTTAAAGAATGCGAATGGAGAAATGAGGTTTTTGAGGTGGTTTTGGTCGATAAGGACAATAAGGAAATTACCGATTTCCTCGTTGATCGCGAGGAAGGAAATAATCCTCAACAAGCTAAAGTAGAGAAAGATATTCCCGCTACAGCTACTAGAAATAGCATTGAAAGAAATAAGAGTGCGAAAGAAACACCAGCGTTCATTTGGAATTCCCCTCCCACTATTTTAAAAGTGGGCCATTATAAAGTGGGAGATGAAATTACCATATTTGTGGTTTGGAAACCAGAGTCAAAGAAGAACGAAATATGTGGTTTACTTTACCACGAAGATTCATTGCGAGACATGCAGGCTATTGAAGCCAAATTGAACAAACCGGGAGATACCGAATGTCTCAAGTATGTATCCTTATCCTTTTATTATCCATTATGGTTTTGTGGCGCTAGGATTATCATTATTGAAAAGTGATCTATTATGTCTAATTATTCTTTCCCAAAGGCTTTCTATAGGGGATATGTTCGGGGCCCAAGCCAAAGACGGCGTGTTTTATCGTGCTGTGGCGAAAGAAGTTTCAGAGTCGAAACTTAACGTTATATTTGTTGATTATGGCAATGACGAGGATGTGAAAATTACCAAAAAGCTTTCAGTTACCGATCAATCGGTGCCATCTTGCCTTCTTATTGTTTGTGACGAAGAGAATGGCAAATTTGTCAGTAAACATGAAGTTAACTCTAACTTAACAGGCAAGATTGTCGCTTTAACGGACAATGATATGTTGCTCGAATGCAATGTCGAAGGTTGCGTTAAACGTTTACGTTGCTATCCCTGGTTTCGTAACCTTCTTAAAACACCCTCTCCGTTACCTAAAACTCAAAGCGTCGCGATCGAAACGCCCTCTCCTAAACAAGCCGAAGTTAGACCTATCATGTCCCAACCCAAATTTGAAAGTCCACCAAAATCCGCGTCCAATTCCGTCAATCCAAAGTTTGACGAAAGTTTGAAACTTCCTTCTAACGCATTGAACGTTAGCGATAATAATAGAGTCGCCGTCGTTTATGTTAAATTCCCCGATCAAGTTTACGTTCAAAAAGTCTCCGAACAAGACTTAATCGAGTCCATTTCGGAATCACTCGCCATTTATTGCGATAAAAAGGGCAAACAACCCCCCAATCGGATCGAAGTTCCCAAAGTCGGTACTTACATTTGCGCCAAAAATACCGATAATATTTGGTATCGCGGGTTGGTCTTATCCAACCGAGAAAGTATTAAGGTGTTTTCGGTTGATTATGGTAATGAATTTGAGGTTACGGTCGAAAATGTCGCGCCCCTACCTAGGGAGTTTTTTGACCAACCTCCTTTGGCGCATCGCGTTACCTTGGACGGAGTTGAAAGTATTGACCGCGATTCCGAGAGAAGTTTGTTATCGAAATATTTTCAACTTAAAATTGTCTCCAAGAAGTTTGTAAATGGAAAATGCGACTTGAAAGCTCGTCTCTTTCACGGCCAAGTTTGTTTTAACAACGAGTTAAAGAGAAAGGCCACTGAAATACAAACTGAAAATGCTCCAGTTGAAATAGTTCAACCTTTGACTGACAAGGTAAGGGTAAGGTATCTTACGAAACCGCGATGTGCTTGGCGCAGGGATGGGGGGTTGACTTAAAACATTTTATGGTATATCAAGGTCTAGGCGTTGTAAGGGGGAAATAAGGGACTGTTCAGTACATATTCATTTATTTTAGACAAACGAAATTATTATGGCTGATGAGATACTAAAAACTAGTTTGGATATTGGCGACAAAGTCACTTTGAAAGTTACCAATATCGTTTCTCCTAATGCTTTCTTTTGTACCAATACCCTTAGCTCTGGTAATTATTTATTATATTCATCAACTTATGGGCTTAACAATCTCGCGTGTTTAAGTGACTAAATTACGTTTAAATAACTAACTTAGATTTAAAAGAATTTGAGAAATTACGCGAAGAAATCCATCGTTACTGTGAAATGGCCGAAATTGATAAGGACTTTAAACCCCTCAAAGGTCAAGCCGTTTTGGCCAAATATATGGGTATGAAAGTGGAATTCGGGAACCGGGGGGGGGGGGGTGAAATACTTAAATTCATTCGTTTCTGTCGTTAGCCGATAAATCATGGCGTCGCGCTACCATTTTGGTAAACCACGATGATGAGAAAAAATCTCGTGTTTATTTCATGGATGACGGCCATTTTGACAAAATTCCTTTTGGTAAATTGTTGCCATTGCCGGCGTCTTTCGCTTTTTCGCCTTCTAGAGCCGTCTTAGCTTCTCTTTATGGTGATTTTTAACCATTTTTAAAATTGGGGGAATGCGGATTAAGTTCAATATTTCGATTCATAGGAGTTGAGGAGAGGGACGAATGGGAACCCAAAATCAAGCGTAAATTCAAAAGCATACTTAATATAGACGATAATGTCATTAACTGCGAAGTTTTGGGATTTGATCATGAAAATGACATTTATCATCTTAAAATCCCGAGGTAAAATTTTTAGTTTTTTTTTTAATGTGTTAGTCAGGACTTTGAAACGTTACATCCGTAATATAATAAGTTCTATAACAATTGACGTATTTAAATATTATGGAATTTCTATTTTCAGCCTTATTGATTTCTTGACCTCGGAAGAGCTTTTAAAGCCCGAAATTTTGGAATAAGAAACTTTTTTTAATGATTTTTTTTTAATTTTTTCCTGAAGATTTAAAGGATTAATTAATTTCTTTATTACGCGATGAAATTTACAATTTTGTAAATTGAATTAATGTGTTTTTTCTTTATTCATTCGTGTTCTTAACTATTTTTTTACTATTAAATCCTGTTCTCAGGCCTTAATTAATAAATGACTTAATTAATTAATTAATGAAGGAAGGACACATAAAGGTAAGGGTAATTTCTCAAACATTTAATTACAACTTCAAACGTCATCATTCGTATATATATAGTTATAGATTATTTTATCAACTAAAATTATAAACTTACATGATCGTTACTTTTTATAGCGATTTTAACAACTAGACAAGGCCTAGTAACATTGTTTTCTACATTTTATTTTAGTAATATCTTTTTTATATAAGCATATGGACCACTTTTCTGTACATATCTGTTCACAACCTTTCCTTTATATTATTTCTCTGTCGTAATCTTCTTTAAGGTAACTATTTAGCGAAACTTAATTCTAGCGCGTAACTACTACGTTATAATCTACGCGAAAATTAGACCAGATTAGGCTTAGATAAATTTTTCAAAATGGCGCTCGGTTGAGCGGTATAAATCTGACTTTAAATTTATTTTATGGAAGCACTTTGCGACTTGAGCCGTACACAACATGCCCTTTCGTTTTAATTTAAATTAGTTTTTAAACAGTTTAAACCTCATATTTTATATTGTATTAATTTAGTTTAAGCGAGTTGTGCTTAGCTGAAACGAGTAATGAGTATCGTCCTCCTAAGCCTACTTTTTAAGTTAGACAAGGCTTAACAATTATTGGCAAAATTTATACGAGTTTTAATTAAAAACGGCTCGGTAATAGTATTGGTCCATTTGAGCGCCGCATAGTTCTCAAGAATCTCGCGGCGTTTTCCGCGGGAAAAATAAAATCACGTGATCGGCCGCCATTTACGGAGAGAGGGATTTTTTTTTCGAATACCTAACTCGATCACGTCCGTGAGCGGGTGGGCCGTGGTTTTGGTAACTGATTATCGTCTGCTTCATAATTGAGAGAACTACAGGGCACAATTATAAAACGGCAGCGTCCTAGCCTTATTCTTTAATTTTTTACTATATTTTGTTCCACGTTTAGAAATTGAGGTTTCCAATTTAATTAAATAGTATTGAAATTAAGCCAATTAAAGTTTCCGTAAACAAAAATTAACCTTTAGGGATGTTTTGTGTCCAAATACGGAATGCATAGCAGCTGACGACAATCAGTCCAAAAAATTCTAGGGAAATGTGTCTGGCAGCATTGCACCTCCGAAAATGGCGCTAGGTTTCGCTGCCGAAAATGAGCGACCGCCGTATCGGCGGCGTTACTTCAATATGGACCAGGACTATTGGAAGGAGATTAATATTTGAAAGCTTAAAAATCAAAGCCTATAATGAAATTATTCATTTCAACCATGAATATCGGAGATTATCATTACGTAACTCTTCTCTATTTCGAGATTAATTCACCTTGGAGCTTGGACGCGTTTCTTTTGGGATAATAGTCCTGGTCCATATTGAAGTAACGCCGCCGATACGGCGGTCGCTCATTTTCGGCAGCGAAACCTAGCGCCATTTTCGGAGGTGCAATGCTGCCAGACACATTTCCCTAGAATTTTTTGGACTGATTGTCGTCAGCTGCTATGCATTCCGTATTTGGACACAGAACATCCCTAAAGGTTAATTTTTGTTTACGGAAACTTTAATTGGCTTAATTTCAATACTATTTAATTAAATTGGAAACCTCAATTTCTAAACGTGGAACAAAATATAGTAAAAAATTAAAGAATAAGGCTAGGACGCTGCCGTTTTATAATTGTGCACTGTAGTTCTCTCAATTATGAAGCAGACGATAATCAGTTACCAAAACCACGGCCCACCCGCTCACGGACGTGATCGAGTTAGGTATTCGAAAAAAAATCCCTCTCTCCGTAAATGGCGGCCGATCACGTGATTTTATTTTTCCCGCGGAAAACGCCGCGAGATTCTTGAGAACTATGCGGCGCTCAAATGGACCAATACTATTCACGGTTGAAATTCATATATTTTAAGCGTGGATTGTGCAAATTTATGTGTCAGAGATGAATAGACGTTTATAGCTTTTTGATCTCACTTGGGTTTTTCGCGAGTGTAGATGATGAATTATAGTAAAGTGGATGTAAAAGTGGAGCAATTTGGTTAAGGGGTAAAAATACGGTCAGAAATTACCTTAGGGATATAAGAATAATATTTGCTTATGAATTCAATGAATTTGTGGTTGTTTTGAAATGGGAAAACCTTTCAAAATGCCTTAAACAAACATATAGCGAAGATCATTCCAAATATCTGTAAATAGAAACATGTTCGTACTCACTCAACTCTCTTATCTAATTGCGATCGATAATTTTATACGAACTTACTTCCAAACCCGCTAGACCACAACCGCAAGCAATCAGAAAGAAACTTTGGCTCTTCAAGAACTCTTCCAACTTAATTATGCAACTCTATAGGCGTTCAAACAGAAAAAAAATTCGCAATTAGTGACGTTCGTAATTACCGTGTTAAGTTTATATAACGTACGGAATGATGACGAAAGTTTTCTAAGGAATGATAAGAATCAGTGTCAGGTCTGGTCTTTTGGCAAACGGTATTGTTAATCGGTCTGGGTTCCATGTAATAGCGGGGTTCGCCCTTGTTCAAAAGAACGCAGCATGTCTTGGGGACATTGTCGCCCTTGGAGTATTTGGCTTTCCATTCGCTGTGTTCGTAATCCTCCCAGCTTTTAACTCCGCAACAATCCAGCTGTGTCGTCATAGATAAGGAAGTTAAAACTTAATATTAATGGTGGTCACCTTGACGTACATACTTTAGCTTGAACCAGATCCACGGCTCTAGTTAACTCCGGGTCC
Source organism: Phalangium opilio (assembly GCA_019434445.1). Lineage (NCBI taxonomy): Eukaryota > Metazoa > Arthropoda > Arachnida > Opiliones > Phalangiidae > Phalangium > Phalangium opilio. The sequence continues at coordinate 67,137 of JAEQBA010002142.1, forward strand.
AAACCGTAAGTTTTGTTGATCGATTCCACAAAATTCTTCTCCACATGCGTGAGCATCTAAAACGATGACATCTCTATAATCCCACAAACTTTCACCCAATTGACCTTCAACAAACGTCGCTCGTACCACTTGACATTTACCCAAGACTCTAAAAGAACTTACCTTATCTTGGAAAAGCAGCGCTAAAATTCCAACGGACAATTCCGCGACAAGAATGACGAAGAGGAATATAAAATACTGTTCCGATCAATGAAAAGAAAAGTTCTATTGAAATTATTTTTCCTTTGTGAGGGGCACGCTTAAGATGGTGAATTTTTTCTTTACCGAAATCAACATGCACTTGTTCTCCTGGATAGCTCCGCAACATCCCAAGAATCCAATAAGAAAGATGAGTCCACCGACTCCGATGCAACCGTACGCCAAAAATTGGATCAAAGCGTGACTTTCTCCGGGTATTTTAAAGAGCTTGAAGATTGTGGAACGATCCTCTTCCACCAGGAAAAAAATTCCCAAAGCTAAAATAGTGCATCCTGATAGCTACGAGATGAAGGGAAATATTATTATTGTAGATTGTAGGAAACAATGGACATTATTGAACTATAGGGCATCTCACCCAAAAAACCAAGTTGAAGGTGACCAAAACACCTTTGGCGCATTTAGCTCCGCAAGGTATGGCCATGATGATATACGGAGGGAGATAGCCCGAGCTAAACCCTTATTGCCTCTCAAACAACGTTTTCTAATATGCAAGGTTAATTTCTGAAATAATAATTTTATTAAAATTAATTACGCTAATTTACTCTTATATTTGAGTCGCGCGATGTTTGTTTTATGTCTCCTGGTAAAAGATGAAGCTCTAGAGTCTATCTATACTTTCCTAGCTAGTGCGGTATCAGTTTTCGTATCCAATGACCTTTTTGTAAAGGACTAATGGCCTTCTTGGGTGTCTTTGATTACACCGCGCGTCGGTCCCCGGGAATCTCCGAGCAACATTTAATTTATCGCGTGCTGTTTAAAGATATCTTTTCTTTTGTTCTTTGGTCAAGTTTCGAGGGAAGCGCGGGGATATTTTTAGAATTCGATTTCGTCGTTTAATAATTTAGAAAGGAGAGAGTGCATGGCGTCGGTGTACCACCTGCCCCTGAGCTACGAAACCCGAAAAGCTGACTGACGCTCGCGGTGTCATTTCGATTGGGGGGAATTGCAAGGAAGAAACCTTTAAAGAGGGCACGCTAGATTAAATTTAAGGATCGCGGATGTAATGGATCTCCCTCCCCCCACCCCGTTTATAGCTGTTGCCCTCGCCTTTAGACCAAACATGACCAGTAGATTCAACCAGAAGTAGACGAATCGGGCCTTTTCGAACTGACTCGATCTATCGTACTAAAATGCAACAAAAAACCCGTGTCCTTTCAATGGAAACACGGGTTGAATCCGAATATAACTATTTAGTCCATGGAATTGATAACTTCGGGTTTTATTCACTTCTGATTTTAGAGATAGATAGATAGAAAGAAGATATATCTAGTGAAAAAAAATTGATTTATGCTGAAGGGCCAGGCACCGAGCAGGTGTCTTAACCTTTTTACAACGTAACGCGAGTTCAGTCTTAGATATTTTGAAAAATGAGGCTTTTGCCAGGTTATTGTCAAGCATTTTTTCAGTACAAAGTAAGGCTGAACTTATATATACAGTATAATCTATACATATTCCCGGGGATCGCAACTTGATGGCTCAGGCAAATTAAGACGTTAATTTTCGATGATAAAAAGATAATTTTTTCCACATGTAGAATATCGTTAACATAGCCATGTTTAAAAGTGTAAAGGTCATACGTTAGAGGTACCATGCGTGGCTATATCCATTGAGCGGCTTAGTTTCTCCCAAAATTTTCCAAATACTCAATAAACAAAATTGCAAAAATCTCTGGGAACTTTTTGATTCGAAATTGACAAAACTTGCAAAATTTCAAATATGTTCGCGAAATCTTGTCAAATTAGTATTACCAACTTTTTATCTATATAGTTTACTAAACACCGGTACATATTCTATACAAAACAAAACTGGTTTTGAACTTTTGATCTCTTCTAAGATCTGAACTGAGAAAACTACAGTCATCTTGGGCTAATTATTTGGAAAATATAAATATTCAATCACGCGGAAAAAAATTAGCATCGTTAATAATAAATATACAGTATACGATAAATTTGTCAACTTCGGATCGCTGAACACGAATTTTATACGCAAATATGTAAATCACATAATGACATGAAGTAGAAAGAAATTATAATTTATCCAAAAAAAAACGAAATAACTTTGCATATTGTAACCTAACATAAAAACCCCCAATTATACGAAACAAAAATCTTACATATTGAATTCTTCGCAAACTTTAAAATCACACCAACAGCGCTTTTCTGTTTCTCTAGAATCTTCCTAGTTAGTCTCTTTGTAACAATTCACCATTAGCATCTTTCAATTCCTTTAGATGTGGTCTTAAACTGTCAGTTTTTGGTAAAACGCTCGTACGTTACACTATCATCAAATCCGAATTATAAAACAACTCCCGAAATTCCGATAAAAGTCAGGGAAAGATAAGGAGCAAAACCGCGAAGATCAAAATCCGTAGAAGAAATCGTTGCTTCTCTGACGAAGAATCTTGTCTTCCCCCGGGATTCTTTTTTTCTTCTTTTTCTTTTCCTCCTCGGAAAGACGCTTTCTTAAGGAAGAAGAAGAATGTTATCCGAAATTTTAGGGGACGGTGGCGGGAATTCCGTAATGTCCGAGTGAAAAGGCGACTTCTAAAGCCGTTTACGACTAAGGTGATCGCCGATGGTATTAAGGGACATGCGTGGAACATTCCGGTCAATGCCAGAAACTCCCGCCATTTTCACAGAGATGACTATACACTCCGGAAAGAACCACACTGAGGAAAAGGGATGAGAGGAGGAAAAGGGATCAGGATGGACCGCGCAGCCTCTTCCATCCCATCCGGACGCAGCCTAAGAATCTACCCTGAAATTGTACATTCTCCGCTTGTAAACTACTCTCTTTCAAGGTTGCGTCTGACTATACCGAGTAACTGCGGGAAGAGAACCTCTAAAAGGGATTTTCAGCCTGCAGTATAAATCGATGAAGGCCAAAAGGCTACGAAACGCTGTCTGTTTTAATCTACGGAGCGTCGCAATATTGTCCTCGACTGACACCTTTTTCCAAAATTTTTATTCGGACAGATATTAGACATTTTTCTCTCTTTACCTTCTACCGGGTTACCTGCTGAATCGGAGGGTTTTTGGGAAGGGGAAGTTGAGTTTGACGCGGCGACCTATACGTTTATAACATTAAATTTGCCCGGGTCAAAAACTTTCCCGAAAAGTTTTACTTAACTCGTAATAATAATCATTAGGGGGATTTTTGAGCTTTGGTGACACGCGCGACTGCGATGGGAATTGGGAGATTACTTGTTTGGGAGCTAATTTATAAAGTATAATTATCTAGTTTCTCCCAGCCAATATATGGATGGTACGGGGGAACGAAAATGACTTACTAATAGGCCTATGACGTCATCTCCGCGAGTTCTATTTCTCGCCGTAGAAATTGTAACTATAATTTACTTATAGTAAAATCTATCTCGCTTGGATTTATTAACTACACAAAGTCTGAAGCCCATCTAGTGAAGTATAAACTACATTAACCCTATTTTTCACGTTGATGTCTCGTATGTATTATCGCGTCTCAAGCGAGCGTAAGAATCTGAAGTAGATTAACTGCGAGTTATAAATTACTTCCACGTCAATCCCGTTCTCTTTACACAATGTTAACTTCAAGTTATGGACATTCGTTTCCCGAGCTATTAAATAATTGAAAATTTGGATACTTACGACAAAATTGCCTGGTCCCCAAATGAGTCTAATCCAATGTTCTGGACACTTGTATTATACAGACGTTATAATCCTAATTGCTCGGTCGATATTGAAGTTCCATAATTAAATTAGAATTCTCTAGCCAAAAATACGCGGCGCTACGGAACTTTGGTAGGACTCAAACGTTAAAATGATGCCCGTAAACTAGGTGGAAAAATAAACTTCGTACGCCTACACCTATCTAGTTCCGGTCTTTTTATAAGAACACCGTTTCCGATTACAAGTAACAATAGTTCTTTTATTTAGTTCTCTCGCTGCGTCCGAGAGAAATAAACATAAGGGACAGCAACGACCAGCGGGCAGATGGTTTTTATTTTTTCTCGATAAAACCGTCATCGGGCGGATGCTTGATCACCTTCCGTGACGGACTGGCGAATTTTTCACTTCAATGAACTAGACGAGCTTAAAATTGTATTTTAATGGAATTCAAATTATCCTATTTGATATCCATGATTTCCGATGAAAGATGTTTTTCTAAGGGGTTTACGTTTCTTGTAAGGTAAAAGTACTTTCCTTCTAGTTTCGATATCCTCATGTTCTTTGCCAGTTTGAATTTTCCACCATTTTGGTTTGATTTTCCATAGTTATATCCAGCCCGTTTTTCCATCTTAACTTATCTGAGCTTTCTGCTAAAGCGTCTGCTTATAATTCATTTGAGTTCTTACGTCATTTAAGGATGATTGCCGTTTATGTAGTGTTTCTTGAGGTTTGAAAGTTGTAGATATAATTAAATACTAAAATTTAAACGTATTTTAAGTCATGGATTTAACAAATTTGTTCCGAGCTTGCGTGAAAACAGTTCGAACGCGAAATAAAGCATTAGGTCCTAGCGTTTCCCAGTCTAATATTGATAATGATACTAAAAACTTAATATTAGGCCAACCATCTGGGAAGCCAGTTAAATCGGAATTTGCCATTAAAGCAAAGGAAATTGTAAGTGAAATTAATCTTAATACTTTAGTTATTCAAAGTTTAAACTTGGTTGTTCTAAACTTAGGTTTTAAGCATTACCAAAATGAAGGAATTTCTATTAAGGCATAGAAAAGATTATATTAACATGAAGTAGGCAATTTCTTTTATTATTATATCAATTAATGATGCTTTTAATTAAGTTTAATTCCATTTTATCCAAGTTTCATAATGTATGAAGCATCCAATATGACAGAGAATGAAAGGGATCAAATTGATCAAGATTCCCAGAAATTTATGCACACTTGCAAAGACGTTTTACGTAAAATGAAGAAAGAAAGTCAGTTTAACAGAAGAATATTCCTTGAAATTTTAATATTAAAGTTCTTTCAACATAGTTCATAGACTAAATAATACAAATCAGCATTTATTGCATCAAGAAGCTGTTATTGATATTTTGGAATCTTACTTAAAAGGTTGGTCATGTTTAACCCAAAGAAATATTACAAATTATCAATTTAATTAAGTTTAATTTAATTTTTAGCGGTTTGCAATATATTTAGTGAAATTAAAGCTATAAGAGTTAAAAGAACTATTGACAAGCAAAAAATGTAAGTGGCCCAATTTAGTATCATTAATGATTAACAAAAATTAGTTTAATTCCTAATTTATGATTAGGGTGAGATTAGAAACCGGTTATAGAGCTTCTAAAAGTGCTAAAGAAGAGGAAGAAGCTCTTCACTCGGACAATAAAGGTACTAAGACCAATGAAGAGAAGGATACAAATGATGAGAAGGAATTCCATGATGCAAATGATTGTGAGGCTCCCAATGAAGCACCTTCAACTCCTACGCGTCAGGATAAAATCCAATTTGGTGTTGAGGATCCAAATGAATATTGGGAAACTACAACAACCACTAATTTCTCACCTGAAGAGCTACAACTTGTAAGTTTGATTAATTTTTCATATCAATTTGTTTATTTATAATTAAAATTTGTAACTTTGATATAGTTTGAGCAAGAAAATGAACGATTATATGAAGAATTGAATAGTATGGTTGATGAAGTCAAGTAAGAACATCAGTTTTAATAAGGTTTTAGGGGTAATAAGCCTTGGTCAGTCATTCTAGGGGTACTAAGCCTTGGTCTTGATTGTAACCAGGGCTGTACATAAGGATTTTTCTATTTAGTGTACTAAGCCTTGGTCTTGATTGTAACCAGGGCTGTACATAAGGATTTTTCTATTTAGTGTACTAAGCCTTGGTCTTGATTGTAACCAGGGCTGTACATAAGGATTTTTTTATTTAGGGTAGTAAGCCTTGGTCTTGATGGTAACCAGGGCTGTACATAAGGATTTTTTTATTTAGGGCTGCTAAGCCTTGGTCTTGATTGTAACCAGGGCTGTACATAAGGATTTTTTTATTTAGGGCTGCTAAGCCTTGGTCTTGATTGTAACCAGGGCTGTACATAAGGATTTTTATTTAGGGTACTAAGCCTTGGTCTTGATTGTAACCAGGGCTGTACATATCCATTTTTTATTTAGGGTACTAAGCCTTGGTCTTGATTGTAACCAGGGGGCCTATTCTGTAAGCTTCGAAAGCAAGTTGTCGATCGACATCTCTCTCGATCTCGAACCGAGATCTCGAAAATCACAAAAATGGTATTCTGTAAGAAGTTTTCGAACTTAAACATCTCGATTATCGACAAAGTTGTCGAACTAGATATCGACAGGGTAGTAGCTGTCGAGATCGTCTTTTCGTTTCGAGTAACCCTTCTTTCATGAGTTTTAATCTTAGTGTAAATAGCTGCCCTTCTACATTTAGCTCGCTTTGAGTTAGATATTCAAGCTAGAGAAATTATTAGGTGAATTTTACGAAGACACCGTGTTGTCAGAAGTATATAAAATTTCATATATACCTCTGGTGTTGTAATGTTAACGCCCAGGCCAAACAGTCCCCCTTAAATTTTGCAGGGACGTTAAATAAATTGCTTTTAATCTATCTTGAAAAATGCTGCAAGAAATGTGGAATAATGTCTGCGCTTTTCAACTGATTACCCGAACATTAGGTACACCGGTACACGGTATCAAATATACAGGCTTTGTGAGTTTTGGGGTATGATTTAAAACCATATTCTAAAATGGCGGCCCAAAAAGTAACAAAGATGTCCCGACGGGCAACGATGCTGAAATTTATGCAGGGACGTTACTCTTAAATCGTAGGTGCACATCAAGAAATATGGCTTGAATGCACGGCCATCTTGAAAAAAGGCGGGGAGAAATATAACTATCCTTTCGGAATAACGTCCTACTCTCGAAACCGTTCGACTAAAAATAAAAAGTGTCTTACGGGTTTTCGGGTTTAACGTGCCGTCATCTTTTAAAATGGCGGTCGAAAACATAACACTAATGTTATGCCCCTTTGCTACTAGTTAGAGATAAATCTATACGTTTAGAGCAGTCGAATAAAATCTTTAGCCTGTAGATCATAGGTTATGGTTATGTAAATAATAATATGGTATTAGCCAAATTACTTTTAAATACTTATTTTTATACTGTCTATCCTACTTCAAATTAGATCGCTTAAAACCTGCAAGAATTAAACTAAACACTCACATCCTAAACAAAAATAAACGATCTTATTTTTTCGTCCGCTAATAATAGTTTCAAGTTTCGCGCCTCCTAGAGTCCTATTATGATTGGTCCCATGAAACGGAAGTGCGTTACTCTTTCGACATCTATGCTGTTCTCGAAGATCGAGAACTCCGGTATCGAACTCGAACGATACATGTTATAGAATACCATTTTTCGTTCGAGAAGGATCTCGATCGATACGGCTATCTTCGAGATCGTGTTCGCTTCGAGATCGAGATCGACATCTAAGAAAATTACAGAATAGCCCCCCAGGGCTGTACATAAGGATTTTTTTTTATTTAGGGGTGCTAAGCCTTGGTCTTGATTGTAACCAGGGCTGTACATAAGGATTTTTTTTATTTAGGGGTGCTAAGCCTTGGTCTTGATTGTAACCAGGGCTGTACATAAGGATTTTTTTAATTTAGGGGTACTAAGCCTTGGTTTAGGCTTAGCGATTGTCACCAGGGCTGTACATAAGGAGTTTTTTTATTTAGGGGTACTAAGCCTTGGTCTAGGCTTAGCGATTGTAACCAGGGCTGTACATAAGGATATTTTTATTTAGGGGTGGGTACTAAGCCTTGGTCTAGGCTTAGCGATTGTAACAAGGGCTGTACATAAGGATATTTTTATTTAGGGGTGGGTACTAAGTCTTGGTCTAGGCTTAGGAATTCTAACCAGGGCTGTACATAAGGATTTTTTTAATAGTAGTCAAGTTGACTTATGTACAGCCCTGCTTATAACAGAGGAAATTTTTGAGCGTTAAATTAAATATCGCGTGATTATATCTCTTCCTTAGACAAATTGAAGGAAGAGTGATAGAAATTTCTCGACTCCAAGAAGTTTTCTCTGAAAAAGTTTTAGAACAAGAGCAGGACATAAATAAAGTAGCAGACGTCACAGTAGGTACAACTGAAAACATTAAAGAAGCCAATGAGGAATTGAGGCAAGCCATGAAAAAGAACGCGGGATTCCGGCTGTGGATTCTCTTTATATTAGTGGTACTTTCATTCACTATTCTCTTTCTAAATTGGTACAATCCCTGATGGGGATCCCGTGGTGTCGAAATTAAGCCTACAATTTATAATAAATTATTTATAAAAAAAATTGTAATCTTTTTGCTGATGGGAACAAGGCTTAACTTGCTTCACAAAGCACGTGACATTGCAACTTTTCAAAGCGCGCGCAATTTGAAACAAGTCCGCGAGAATTTTCTAAATTCAAAGCAAAGGCTTAGGGAATATTTTAATTTAGGCCTACCACGTGACATTGCAACTTTTCAAAGCGCGCGCAATTTGAAACAAGTCCGCGAGAATTTTTTAAATTTCAAAGCAAAGGCTTAGGGAATATTTTAATTTAGGCCTACCACGTGACATTGCAACTTTTCAAAGCGCGCGCAATTTGAAACAAGTCCGCGAGAATTTTCTAAATTCAAAGCAAAGGCTTAGGAAATGTTTTAATTTAGGCCTACCACGTGACATTGCAACTTTTCAAAGCGCGCGCAATTTGAAACAAGTCCGCGAGAATTTTCTAAATTCAAAGCAAAGGCTTAGGAAATGTTTTAATTTAGGCCTACCACGTGACATTGCAACTTTTCAAAGCGCGCGCAATTTGAAACAAGTCCGCGAGAATTTTCTAAACTCAAAGCAAAGGCTTAGGGAATATTTTAATTTAGGCCTACCACGTGACATATTTTAGCGGCGCATTTTGGGAGGAGGGTAGAGAATTATTTGTTTACAGAGAGTTGAAACGTCCCATTGTGCTGGCGTTGCTGCGGGCGCTTTTAGGTCAGCAGATACCTTTCTTAATGGAAATGGGGGGTGGGAGCGGAGGGAGTCGCGCTAGATCAAAATTTGCGTAAATAAACCAAGATAGACAAGCTCTGAGGTCAATAAATTTCTCTGTCAATCAAGACGGGGGTTGGGTAACTTGTTTAAACAAGGCTTCTCCCTTCATGACGCCCGCCCGCCCCCCCCCCCCCGCTCGTCCAATCCCTAGACCTAATCACTCACTTTTTCAACATTTCCGGAAAAGCTAAAGCTACCGAGAGGTTTTTTATGAAAATGTAAGTCAATGGTACTGTTGAGCGCCAATAAAGGTAGGGGTTCCTTTCTTAAGTCACTCTTCGTGGTCTCGGGTTCAAAATGATCAACCGGAGGAGTCACTTTCCATTTGTATACGATATAGGGATAAAAGATCTACACACACACACGTCCCCGCGATGCGATGCGATGCTTTTAAAAAATACCGCCTCGGGAGAGAAATTGGGTAGGGGCGGGCGGGGGCGAAATAGACCACTGTGTTAGGAAATCGTATCTTAGGGTGATTTGCCGATAAAATCCCCCCAAAAATGATGAGATTCTCTCTCTCTCTCTCTCTCTCTCCAAGGTTTGTCTATAATGCGTGCCACCAAGACGTTAGGGGCTTCTTCCCTTACGCGAGATATTATCAAAGGGTCATTTAGTTCATCAAAGATTATCTCGACTTAAGATTGTTATAATCAGGTTTTGAGACATATTTGCGTGAAAATGACAAATTACCCATTATCAGATGTTTGACGTTGGCGTTTGAAGTTCGTTTGTAGTTCGCGTCAGACGTCGAGCGAATTTCGTCCGAAGTTTCGTTAAAATTTCGCGATAGATTTTGATTGGAAATTCCGTAGACCGTTTGATATTAAGATATACATATGTTAATCAATTTATTACGGTAAATGGCCCACCCATGCAGTTTTGTGATTTGTTTTAACTTTTAGCCCTACACTAGTAATAATACCGTTATCAAGTAAATAAATCTAGATAAATGGTTTAACGCTGGTTGTTGTACAGCTTCATTAAGAAAGACCCGAATGTTATATCTATAAGTATACATAAAGTACGCGGAGATTTACGTGGAAAAGCCTGTACTGATTAAGGAAAAGGTTAAAAAGCGTTTTGTCTACCTTACCAGGGGATTGGCGGTCATAGTAAGGCGCGGGAGCCAGCTAGCTAGTTGTCAGCGCTTCCCTATTAATTACGGGCCGTACAAAGACCAGAAGGGATCCCAACGAAAGCCAATAGCCAGGTTCCCTAACACCCAAATTACGGCGCGAGTTCCATCCGTACTTTCTGTTTACTTTCCTAAGGAAACAACTCATCGTATAGCGGAAGAGAAATGGATATTTCCTACGCTTACACGTTGCAACTGGGCTTACAATTCGCGTGTTTTTAGAGAATTCCCTAACAAATTTGTCAATGAAAATAGGCCTTCAGAGTTTGTAACAATCCAAAGTTAAGGTATAATAAGAAGTAGCTTCGCTGCTGCTAAAGATTTTTGAAGTATGTCGTTTAAGATGTCCTTTGCCGTAGACTTAATGTCTCTCTGGCTGCTTAATGCGGCGTAACCAGCCGATAACCCGTTAATTAAGAGTTTTAAATTCGCCCTCGAGATTCTGTGGGTTTTTTCAGTTCTTTTTAATGAGGGGGAAACTATACGTAATCATTGGATTTTTATCTCGATTTCAAAGTTATAAGCCTCGCACGCGCCAAAACCAAGGGAAGCGGGACCTAGAGGTGGGGGGAGTAGGGGAGAGAATGAATCTGCTTAATTACTCGTAATTTCAACAATTTAGCTCTTTGAGAATGAAGAAAAAGCCTCATTTTCACGCTTTGTCTTCTGACAAAGCCTTTCTCTATATTTCGTTTACTTTTCTCGTAATAGAAAAAAAATGGAAAATAATTGTCGGGCAAAGCAGATTTTTAACGTCGTATAAATGGTGACTGCCAAATAATATGTACAAAAATGCCTTTTCCGGTCTCGGACCGACAACTAGTCGCCGTCTCTTCCCCCTCCGATCCCTTATTTGGAAGATTAGGTGGCATTCGCTCAATCTCGGCCAAAAACTAGCGCTGGACCGTATCAAAAAAGACTTTTTTACAAACAAAACGGTATTTGATTCGCCTCTCTACTCTGTCAAAAGAGTTTTTTTCATTAAATCCCAAGATTGTCGCGAAGGGAGATTGTAGAAAGCGGGAAAGGGTCATGTCCGAGGTAGAGACTCAGAGAGAGACACCATTTGGCTTTTCCTCAAAGCACCAGTGTTAAGCGAGTGAAACTCTTCTACAGGCGTTACGTTGGTCAAGTTATTCCGCATTTTAGGCTTAATGAAAAGTATATGGATGAGTTCCCGGTTTTTTTTTTTTTTGGCGGGATTCAGCACGTGCCACGTACACGTTATGGAATGATTGGAAGAAAAAAAACTACGTTGGAAGAATGCGCGCGCGACATTATTGGCGCCATTATTTCCCTCCTGTTTTTTATGTCAAAAGAGAAACACAAACGAGGTTTTGTTCTTCGCGCCGCGAGCCTACGTATTTTTCTTTTAATATTATAAGAAATGTCGACCCTTTTTCCTTTATAAAAGAAAAAGAGTTGATTTGAAAAATGATGAAAGACATTCGAGGTTATGAACTTTCACGTTTTTTTTCCCTTCATTTTTGAAATACGGTTATTTTTATCAAAGAGAAGAGTCAATCTAGAGAGAGAAACTATTTTATTCCTAATCACATACTTCATTCCTAATTTCTATAATTCCTAAATTCAACAAATTAAGTTTAATATATTTTTAAATATAAAGCCTCCGATTATAAGGTACATTTTGGTGAGATGGGGTTCGACTTTAATTAAAATAATTGTTAGTGAGGTTCAGTTCACGTGTGATTTAAATAATCACGTCTGATTATTATGATTTAATTTAGTTAAAACGGTCCCGAAGATGAAATGAATTAGGGAAACACATTTTTTATACTAAAATTCCCAGTTCAACTTTAAAACTTTCGCGGACTTCAGTCACCAAGCTCTGACAACCTCGTTACAATTATAACTCGATTGTAAATTACTTTGGGCTTCAATCCCGTAATTTGAAGCCGATGAAACCGTAATCTGAGATCCCGAACCTCCGTTAGAACTCGCCGCCGCCGATCCCGATATCGAATTCGCTCCGAGAGGAACGGGTTGAGTTCCGTATTGTCCCGAAATACATCCGTAATTGGAATAATTATGTCCCGGATGTTGACCGTAAGAGTTAACGGACGCTCCAGTTGAACCGTAAGGACACGGTTTACCATCCCGTACCAGAACGGGTACCGCCACTCGACGTGGAGGGTTGGATGAACCCGAAACGTGTTGTAACCTAGCCGCGGACGCCGCGGCGTGTACGGCGGCTTGAACGGCTGTCATTTCTAAATTCTTGTCTTGGCGTTGACGTTTACATTTGTAACGGCGATTTTGGAACCATATTTTGACTTGGGTTGAGGTTAATTTTAGCACCGTGGCTAACTGTTCCCTTTCCGGAGCGGATAGGTATCTTTGTTGTTTGAACCGTCTCTCCAATTCGTAGACTTGGGCCTGCGAAAAGAGAACTCGCGGTTTGCGACGGGTTCGTTGTTGACGTCCCGGGTTTGCGTTAGCGTTGTTCGTGGCCGAAGACGTACTTGATTGGGATTGATTGCCACCAAGGTTAAGGCGTTGGTCGTTGTTGGATGTAATGTTGGGGACTGAAGAAGGGCCGCAAATGTCTGAACCTCCCCCTGATGAACTCTGGGAATTGGCTTTGGGTGAAATGGATGATAAGGAAAGACACGAGTCCAAACGGTCGCAATCCAATTCTTCTGTAAAATACGTAAAATTAAATAACTCGTTTGGAAAATATCACTAATAAAGATATATTCAGTTAAAGGCTTGAGAAGGACCAAAAATTCCATAGGAAAATTAATATTTCTACGTTAAGTAAAGTCCATTCCAAGACTTTTAATCACTATACAAAAAATACGAACTTCACTTAACAATTTCAGTTGGATCTGATGATAACTTACGGCTGTAGATTTGATGCTTAGGGAGGGAGTTATAATTTTGGGCATTTTACGGAAATCTATCATCTTTCCAACTTATTACGCACGAATTACGACTTAAACTGAATACCGTTGGCTCTGAACATTCAATAAACCCTTTTGGAAGTCGCGCCCTCGCGGGATGAAGTACTTGTTCTAAAAACTCGAAGAGTTATAGATGCTCGACAGATACCACTTGAGAATTGTTTTACGGCTTAGTACTATAGCTTAGGATACGGTTCACTTATTTCTCTAGTATTTCTTAAAAGACCAAAAAAAGAATGATTCAGAGCGCGCGTGGCCAAGAGACACTCGAAGCGGCTCCTCGAGGATATTGAGTAGGGTCCTTAGGTCCACTCGAAAATTGACCCCCTCTAGACGAGCCACTCGTCATTACAAGGGCCGCGCGCGCTATATAGACGTTGTTAGTATAGACTACTTACGTAAGAGGCGCGAGAAGATTAAGGGTAATATTTTCAGGCAGCGCTTAAGAGTATATAGTTAAGGCATGTTAAGATCTTAAAAACATTCCAACTCGAAGATACATCTGTAAACGATAAGAGTTCGAGACGAGTGGAACGGGTTAATGGATGGGCTCAGTTCGCGATTGGAAGGCTATTTGAATGGATACGCAATCTCGAAGAATACAATGCGATTTGGAATACGGTCATTTTTAAATTCGTACGTTTTAAAAGGCTTTTAGTTCGCGGTGAACTTCCTAAATGTGGTAATCAACGGATCTAAGGCTTCGGAAGTGAATTGAACTGGCAACGTGTTTCCTCGATAATGCTTTGATAGGTCGCTCTAACTTAAGATATACCCGTGTTTATTTAAGGATTTCAACTCTTATAGCAATGGAATTTTTTGTTTCTGTTTATTTTCTACGCGTTAATTACCCGGGCTTGTGAAATCAGGAAAAGAACTTCAATAGCTTTACCAACGTGCAATTTAACCTTTACCTACCAACTTCAACCCCTTAAAATTACAAAATCAAAGAATTTTTGAAGAATAACTTTGCCATACGTTTAAAGTATCACACTTACTTTTGCACGTGTCTCTTACAATGCCATTACTCGAACCGGAAGTGAAACTGGATACGTTAGTGTTCCAAACGATATTGGAACAACTTCCAGGTACCAGTATTTGATTCCTTCTGGGTTGTCCCAATCCGTAAACTCCGTCAAACATGGATGTATTACTACTCGATACTTGAACGGGCGACGACAAAGTTGAACTAGCTCCGGACGAGAACGGTGGCGGACACATGTAAGTAATGTTCTGTACGTGAGAAGAGGTCAACGACGGACAACCCATGCCTCCGTAAGTCAACCCGGGTGAAGATATATTCGTGGCCGGTGAGACGGTCAACGGAGGAAAACTTTGGGTAACGAAATCTCTCAGGAGAGCCGTGGCCGATGGTGACGGAGTCGAAGACGGGGAAAAGATGTTACCCAAACCCGACGTCTCGTTGGACGGAAGGATGGAGGCGTGCGGGCTCATCTCGGGGATGGCCGGCACGCCGTTAAAACCGTCGTCGAAAAGGACCCGATCCAAGGAACCCGGTCCGAAGATAAACGACTGTGAATCGAAATTGGATTGGTCCGTCAAGTTTAAAATGTCTTTAACCGAGAACGATGAACTGTTGGCCATAGTTCCTTGGTTACAGGAGTTAGTTGCCCCTGTTGGACCAGGACTGGACAACATATTGTACCTGAGGACTTTTCAACCGTTCTATACAACGCGTTATAAAATACTCTCAGAGAAATTTCGAAATAGGGAAACCACCTCGGATTTAAGAAAAGTCCTATACGTTCTAACTGACCATTGGGTAGTTATCTCTACCTAGTAAAGGTAACTTTAACACTTATCAGTGTTTTTCTTTTCACCTGTCCGTTTTCGCTTATGGAAGAGTGAAGTTTTGAAATTTCTTCGAGGTTATAAGCATTTCGTTCGTCTCTATTTAGTTTTATATTAGCTTAATTTATTTAACTCGGGAAAGGAAACCGACATTCAGGACAGAGATTGATTTTTTGGAAGAAAATCACATTTTTTGCAAAGATCTCGCGGTAAAAATGTTTTAGGGAACTTTCCTCCGAGTTTCTTTTAATGTTAAACGGGTCTGAAAAGCTTGTTCCAGGGTAAGGGAGTAAATCTCCGCCTTTTTTTTTCGTACAAGTTTCGTTCCCCTCCTCCTTTGGAATCTCCGTTTAATGTCCCCCTTCCTCCGTCAGTATATATTTCTTGGTTCGGCCCACACCCTAGCTAGTTCCGAGGAGACCTAGACTGAGTGCTAGAGTAATATAAACAAAAGCTCCGAGCACCCAAGACTGCTCGCGCCCGACCCGATCTGGGGGCCAGAAATAATGAAATATAATACATCCCAAACGCGTAATGTGTTTGCTTTGTTGTCACTCTATATTTGCCCGTTTATCATATCGCTGCTTGATTTTTTTCTTAAAAAATTCCCCTCAATCCATTTCGTAGGATTAAGATTAACTTTGATAAACAACATTCCAGGATCGAGATATATGAACAGTGCACGCTCTAACCCTTTCATATTTGAATCATTCAGCTATAGAGTTCGCTTTCTTTCTAATATTTTGCTAATTGCGTCATGATTGACGACCGCTTCCTAACCATGGTTTGTGTAACTGTAAACCATTACCCAACAGTGACACTTGGTAGTTATAATCTTCGTTACGCGTTAGTTATTTTTAGTTATTCTCGTACTGAGGCGGAAGATTAGAGTTTTGTAGAAAAAGAAATCTTCGCCATCCTCTTGAAAAGATTTTTTAAGCTATCACCTATATAGCTGGAAAAAAGCAATTCGATCTCTGGGCCCGGGCGCGAAACTGAAGTGGTCCAGAAGCGGGTTGAGGTTGATCTCGCTCTGCACGCGACTGGTACATAGTGCCTGGCACGCGACGAAATCTGAAGGTTCCATACATAGCACCGACAGCAAATGGAAACACTTGAAAATTTTGGGGTTGGACGCAAAAAAAAAATATTATAGAATAAAAATAATTAGATGACTGAGATTTATCCTTTGTTTTCTTAATGCAGTTTCGACTTTTAAATTGGTAATATTTTATCTAGCAGTTTTTTCTTTCCATTATTGCTGAATGCATTGCATTGCGTACACAATGGGAAAGTGTACAGCAGCACCAGATGCTATTGTTTATATTATTTTGCATTATCTCGTGGTTTTTGTAGGCTTAGAAGCTATCTGTTTGAAATCTTTTATAAACACAGGTCGGTGTGGCTTATAGATATTCTTCCATTCCGATATAAAACGGTATAATAGGATGGGAGGCATGACGCGTGGAAGGCCTGCTTTACGTCAAAAAGATTAGAACACCCGTTATTCTTTCTTTATCGACATTTTCGGTGCTCTGTAACCGAAAAGTCAAAAATGAAAAAAAAAAATTAAAACAAATCTGATTTAAAAGGCGTAAAATTTTCTTATCCTATGCAGCCTACGCTCGAAAATTTTATAAATTTCTATCTTCGTCAAAAGATGTGATTTGAGACTCAATACGCGACTTTGAGAGAAACTTGGCACTCCCATGTTATCTTCCCATACACTATAATACAGTTAGAGCCCAGGAACTGCCACTACTGTATTTTAAATTTTCCTTTGAATACTTCTCTCGTTATCATCATAAACAGAAATCGTACTATTACTTGAAGCAAAGCAGTGCACTGATTATGATACTTGTGGCAGAGATTAATTTCAATTAAAATATATACTTAATTGCCTAGTTAATTGTTAAAGCTAATTTTTGAGAAGATCGGAGTAGCAATGTAATAAACTTTTAAGGCAACTCCTCATTTCTACTCCTCTAAAAAATACTCCGTGGTAATGAAGCTAGCCAATCAGGTAACGCGAGTGAATGGCGTCGTATGAAATCGCGATCGATGTTAGTTTTGTCAAATTTCTTTTAAAAACCATAATTTTAATTAGTTTTAAGGTTTAAAGCTAATGCATATCTGTTATTTAGGATGAAGAGGAACCTCCGAAAAGCGCTTTACATCAAAATAAATCGTTATGCGGTAAATAAAGTCAATTTTTAAGATACATTTCGTTAAGCCTTGGCTGTTTGTTTACATTTTGGGCCCTTTAAATTTTTTGACGTTTGACAGATGAAACCTGGCCAAAGAAGAGTTAGAATTAGCTAAAAACGAATGGCAACAAATTGAAACGATAGTTCCTAGTAAATTTACGCGAAATTTAATGAATTGAATACGCGTAATATAATTTTTTTTAATAATTTAGGTGGCGCGACAATTTTTAGGCAAAGTAGTCCTGTCACATACGAGTACATGTTGGAATATTTTAAAAACATGGATATGAGTGATTTTGCTAAAAATATTCAACCAGAAAAGAAAAGGAAAGCCTTTTTTTCTCTGTGCTATTCCCTATTTGGTCCACCCAAAATTAAAAAGAATTAATTGAGGAAAGAGATTTAATTTTCTCAATTGCTCA
The DNA here is from genome assembly GCA_019434445.1 of Phalangium opilio. NCBI lineage: Eukaryota > Metazoa > Arthropoda > Arachnida > Opiliones > Phalangiidae > Phalangium > Phalangium opilio. The sequence continues at coordinate 84,948 of JAEQBA010002142.1, forward strand.
TTGTAAGATCAATAATTACAGAGTTGTTTACACTTGATACTAAGTATTAATTGACTTAGTTCCTTTTGACAACACAAAATCACTTCACGTTCGATTAATTCAAACACTGTACAAGCATTTAACTGGGATAGTAATTGATTGTCCGCAATACGGAAGTCATTGGGAGGAAATTGGGTTTCAAGGGTGCAATCCCGCAACTGATTTGAGAGGAGTGGGGTTTCTGGGTCTTTTACACCTCCTATTTAATTTTTGACTCAAAAACAAAGCCGCTTGCCAGGGAAATTTACAAATTATCACATTCCACCGAGCAGGTTAATAAAAATTGATTGGTGATTAGTTTTAAACCAAATTAAATTAAACGGGACTTCGATACTTTTTCAAGCACTTCCATTTTGCGTCATGAGCATAAA
>JAEQBA010002143.1:0-49653 GCA_019434445.1 Phalangium opilio
TCAAATTTAGTTTAGCCTTTCGCCAAAGTCATTAAACACCGCCTTTAAAAACTCATATCCGGTTCCAATTAGGATATTGCCAGTAGCTTTGGCTTAGCTTAGGCCTAACGTAATTTTTGATACTAACCTTTATGGTACATACCTCAAAGGTTCTCATAGTTAGGATTGTAATATAATTGCTTTTGGGGTAGCTTCCCGACAAGGATACGGAGAGGTTGTGAAAGCCCTTTTAAAAGCCAAAGCGAACCCGGACCACGCGGACAACGATGGCTGGACCCCTCTAAGGTCTTCGGCTTGGGCTGGACATACCGAAGTGGTTAACGCCTTATTGGAAAGCGGCGCGGAAGTTGATCTCTGGGACGCCGATCAAAGGACGGCTTTGAGGGCGGCAGCTTGGGGTGGACACGAAGAGATAGTCCTAAAGTTATTGGAACACGGAGCTTGTGTCAACCAAGAGGATAATGAAGGCAGAACAGCCTTGATCGCGGCGGCTTATATGGGACATACGGAAATAGTTGAACATTTGTTGGATCAAGGGGCTGAGATTAATCACGAAGATGCCGATGGTAGAACTGCCTTATCCGTCGCCGCACTTTGCGTCCCTGCTCAGAAGGTAAGTTTCTTTAGTGCGGGTAGGCAAACTCTTTCTTGGCGCTGCGCATTCTTGTTTGAATTTCGGGTACAAATTCAATTGCCCCCTGTTCAGGTCACGCTGGCGTAGTTAGTTTACTTCTCGAATGTGGCGCTGAAGTCGATCACCGTGATAAAGATGGCATGACGCCATTACTGGTCGCTGCATTCGAAGGGCATAGTGAAGTGTGCGAATTACTTTTGGAAGGGGACGCTGACGTAGACCATACTGACAATAACAATCGGACGCCGTTATTCGCCGCTGCTTCAATGGGACATCCTGCTGTGGTGAATCTCTTACTCTTCTGGGGAGCGGCCATAGATACTATCGATTCCGAGGGTAGAACAGTCCTGTCGATCGCCAGCGCTCAAGGAAACCCCGAAGTCGTGCGACAACTTCTGGACCGAGGTTTAGACGAAATGCACAGAGACAATGCTGGATGGACACCGTTGCATTATGCCGCATTCGAAGGACATCAGGAGGCTTGCGAGATTTTGATTGAAGCGGGTGCAAGGATTACGGAAGTTGATAACGATGGTAGAATCCCTTTGATTCTCGCCGCGCAAGAGGGACACACGCAATTGGTTGGAAGACTACTGAAGTTCAACCATTCAATGGTAGATACGAAATCTCATGATGGTAAAACGGCCTGCAGGGTAGCGGCGTTAGAAGGACACAAAGACTGTAAGTAATTGACCCTTAAAATAGTTAAACTTTGTAATTGTAAATAATTAATATAGGCATATATTTTTTAATTCAAACTTTTATTTAACAAAGGTTGGTCTTCTGATTGCCGAAGGAGCTGATGTAAATTATAGAGACGCTGATGGCCGTTCCACACTGTATCTCGTTGCATTAGAAAACCGGGTAGAAATGGCTGACTTTTTATTGAATCACGGAGCTGATGTTGACGCCAGGGACTTGGAAGGTCGAACGCCGCTTCATGTCTCTGCTTGGCAGGGACATTATGATATGGTGGACTTGCTTTTATCTCATCGCGCTAACGTCAACGCTGTTGATAATGACCAACGTACGGCGCTGCAATCAGCGTCCTGGCAAGGACACGCGTCCGTTGTTAGGTTACTATTGGAAAGGAGGGCACACGTTGACCATACTTGCAATCAAGGCGCGACGGCTTTATGCATCGCCGCCCAAGAGGGACACGAAGAGGTTGTTCTGGTACTTTTGGAATATGGCGCTGATCCAAACCACGCCGATCAATTTGGACGTAATCCACTGAGGGTGGCTACAAAAGGAAACCATCATGCAGTCATCAGGATCTTGGAAGAGTACGCGAGCCAAACGACCGAATACGGACGTCCGGCACAATGCCATGGTAGTACCAGTACTACGTCTTTGACTTCGGCGTCGACTGCTGAAACTAAGCCTTGTTCAGCCATTCTATGCCAACCGGGAATTACTCCCGTCTCAAACGAGGTACTGCTTGAGTCACCGACGTCAGGCGGAGGAAACAGGAGGTCCTTCGTGTCCAATCATTCTTCCTCTAGGTATATTACATTTATTAATTAGTTTAGCGATTGAACAACACCAATTGTTATGGGAAGGCTTGAGTTTTCATTCCACAAGGTTTCTTTTGGTTTTTTTTCTTGTAGGTCATCTAGTAATTTAACTACTTCTACGAACAAGTCAACCCAGCAATTACCGTCTCAAATGGTAATTGAAAAGGCTAACTTCAATAATTCTTCAGGTAATCCTCAGCAACCTTACCAACCATCTACGCAATCGCAACAACCCGCGCAACAACAGTTGAGAGTAACTTACCAGCCTAGTGTCCCTCAAAACATGACATTTACCCAACAATTGCAACAATGCACTCGCAATCGCAATCGATCAAGTAGATTATTATCTCCTTTAAGCGAACCTCAACATAGTCCAGTTCCTAGTCCACCCCAATCGCCTCTCAGCGAGGTTTTAAGTCAAAGACTTTCACCCGCTTCCCTTAGTCCACAGGGAAATTCGGAGGGACACTCTCCCCTCCATCATTCGAGAGTTCCGGTTCTTATTAACCCTCCACCCCCTATCAACAATCAGCCAATCACCGCGCAGAATAGATCTCCCCAGCGACAAATTGATACTGCAATTCCCAGGCCACCTGAACCAAAGTTTAGGAGAAATGGGATTGTTACTAACCCTAATTATAAGGGTGGTTACGTCAAAACTAAGGACTCAAATCAATCCAATACCGGGGTTGTTGTCGTCAGTGGTGGTACTCAAGGAGTTAAGAATCAGGTAGGGAAAAATAATAAACAAAATAGTTCCCACGTTATGCCTATTTACGAAGAAGCTATCAATTTACCAATTAAGAAGGAAACGCCTTTGTAATTTCGAAAAATTATATAATAATATTATGGAAATAGGCTTAAAGTTCTGCCTTTTTCAAAAGTATGAAGAATTTAAAATAATAAGAAAATATACTAAATTGTATTAGATACTGGTATGTTAGTAGAGATTAAAAATAAAGTTTCACGTTCCATAATTTAATTTACGGTGTATTTTATTGTGTTTTATCGGAATTATATTCAAAAACGAAGAAGTGAACTGGCATCCACGTGTACGACACGAGTTTAAAATTTCCCGCCAAATTATTTTCAACTACGCCTCAACCGCCATCTTCCTGCATACCGGAAATTTCTTATTTGCATATTATTGGAAATAAATATTATAAAAGAACGTGTCTTCGATCAACTTATTTTATTAATTATCATACATTATTAACATATTATATTATAATAATTAAATTAGTAAGTTTAATCATAAAATTTGCATAGATGTCGCTAACTTACTATCATTTCCACAATCAAGGCACGCCAACTTCATCAAGCTTATAGTTGGTGTTTGCTTGGTGATGAAGCTGTGGACAGATTCAGCAAGTGCTACAAAAGCAAGTCGCGTAATTAATTGCAATGTTTCGCGTTAAAATATATTCATTGCGCGGAAATAATCCTCCTAATAAAGTCAAATATAATCAGTTTAAGCTTCACAATTAACGGTGAACTTTAAGATACTCATTGTGTGCTCTAGTTTTTAAATTAGAGCGTTTGTGTGACAGCCAGGACTCCCTAAAGTCCCCATCATCTTCATCATCGGAACTTCGGAAGTAGACCTTTAAATATAGCCTAAAGTGCCGAGGGTTAACTTTCACATTAGGCTTACTGTTATGACTAATTTCTCAGTGAAATTAATGAATGTTGTGAATAAATTAACTGTGGATTAACTATAATAAAAGGTAAGCTTTTCAAATAATCAACGTTAAGCCTAATCTAAGTTGTATTTCACTTCTAACTAATCTTACTTGTATTTCACTTCTAACTAATCTTACTTGTATTTCACTTCAAACTAATTTTACTTATATTTCACTTCAAAGTAACTAATCTTACTTAATTTTACAGTTATTCCAAACCGAACTATATTTTTATTGCCAAAGAGTCAAGACTCATTCATTCAAATTAAATATGGGTGAGTTAAATTTATTTTCAGTAGTTGTGCATGTAGTGGTATATTATTTAGGTTATAGAGTTAATGTTTGTTTAGGTTAAAATAACCTATTAAACATTGCCTAGGCCTATGTGATACCACAATTTAAACGGAGTAATAGCTTTAGAACAGTTTTATATAATGTAATGTACAACATAAATAAGGTTTCAACTTGACTAAATGAAAAGATAGGAATGTTTGGGCAAAATTGAAGAATGTTTGTTATTGTTAAATTTGAAGTTTCTTGACCATTGGGACATAAACTTTTAATTGAGTAAATCATATATTATTAACAGTTATAATACACAAGCATAGAATAATTAGTTTTATGCCAAGGGCTTGAGTTTAAACTAAATTTAAACCATATTATAATCCTAGTAACCAAATTTTCTCGGTAGCTCATACCTCCTCAATAAATATGAGGCTTTTTCCGCTTTCACCTTATTAATTTTTACGCTCAATTAGACAACGTTTTTAAAACGTTTTAATAGATTATTTTCTTTTAAAAACTCTTTTTAAAAACCGGCTGCAGTTTTAAGGAATATATTAGAAAGGTTTTTAACACCTGACTAAGATAGTTTAACTTAGAAAAAAAAACATTTTCCACCCTCAAAAAAATGTTCTAAAAGAAAAAAAAAAAAAGGAAGTCTATCATAAGACACGCGAATTTCGTGATCCATGAACTGAAGAATACCCTGGACACGATTTTACGTGAAAAACGTTTTCTCTTTTTTTTATATGGGTGGAACATTAGTGAAAATGTTCTTTTTAAAATGGACAGAAAAAGCTAGCCTTCCAGTAAGGCGTTCTGGGTCATTCTACTTTCATACCTTCGTTCACTTTTAACTGTTGAATAGTGTTTAATGGGGGGAATAGGTGTCGGACCTTATGGATGTTTTACCTCTTCCCTGGATTATCTTTATTCAACTTAGTCACTTGAATAGAGTAGGCGGTGGTCGTATTTTATCTCTAATCGTTTTCTTCCAACCAACATTGAGTTGAAAATTTTGTTGTGGCTGTTACGCTGATATTTAGGCGATTATTTTATGTGCCCCCTGCAAGCCTGCATTTGATTTTTATTTTTTTTTTGTTCATGAGATGCGCAGGTAAATTGTTATTCATGCAGAAACAGCTAGGGGCCCGTACTTGAAAATATCTTAGCAGTTTTAGTCTTAGATAGGGCTAGACACGATGTATTCTAACAAAGGAAAGGTGAACGAAAACCTGACCTGACCTGACTTGAGTCATTAAACTTCAATTCAATTAAAGCTTATAAAAATTAAGTCAAACTTAACTATTATTAATCAATGAAGCAAATTTCCCTAAATTTTAATGTATAAAATAAAATTTAGCTAGTTACGAATTTCATTTCACCCGCACTTTAACTTAAAGATGGGAAACATTCCGATATCATCTGTCAGCAGCTGTAGACTTCCCTTGTACAAATTTCTAATTGTAGAATGTTAGACCGCCGATACTTTAAACATAGCTTAAAATAAATATAAAAAACACTTGATAAGGTGGTCAAATATCGTTTGTTTATTTCAAATATCAAATGAGGAAGTACAACGTCATAAAACAGTCAAAGGTTTCAATGGAAAAAAAACCCCACCCCATCCGTAACCAATGATACCAATACGCGTAGAACGAAAAAGGCTTAACCAAAATTATAGGTTAGATGCTGAAATAACCTTAACCAATTAGGTCTATGTTTCTTCGGAATTTCATCTTAGTTTAATTTTTTTTAATGCCTTGCTATTTGGTTTCGGTTGATCAAGTTTATGAGAGCCTCTTCTCAGTATATGGCTCTGAGCCCCCGCCATGCTGTTCCAACGTATTTTATTCACTATGCGCGATGCCTTGCTTTGAAAAATTCGTTTTTCTATAGAAGCGCCTACGTTTGGAACGCCTTACCTGCACACCTCAGAGAAGCCGCCTCTCACTCTTCAGTTCCCCAGTTTCGGTCCTTACTTTCCAAATTTTTTCTTGATAAATGGCTCTTGGATTATAATTTAAATTAATTGTTATTTATTTATTTCTCTTTGTGTATTTTTTTTTTTTTTTTTTTTTTGTTTTGTCCCGGTAACCACCTTGTATAGGCTTTGCCTCTGTGGTTGCCTGCGGTCCTTTCCCGCTAAATAAATATTATTATTATTATTATTATTATGATAGCTTGGGTATCATAAACGCGGGGGCGTGTTTGTGTGTGTGTATCCACATCACGTGACGGGAACAGCGTAGTAATCGGTAAACCGTGACTAATATTGGCTTCTTGAGAAAAAATAAAGAGAAATAATTTTCATTGTAAAGTGGAGTATGCATGCACTCTCGTAAGAGTTAAGTAACGCTATATGGTAACGGACGGACAACTACACTAGGAAATAGTGAACGTCACTAACTGTGAAATTTTGATTGTCTTAAACCAGTTAAAGTTTAATGGATTCGTGGTATAAAAAATTTAAATTTCTCGACCTAGAAATACACATATATAGGCCTATACGATTGAGGATATTGGAATGTTGAAGTTAAAATTTTAATTAAACTAATTAGGGTTAATTAACTGAAAGATAATGCTAATTTAATAGGGACTTGTCAGTAATATGTCATGCAACTTCGCTCTACCTTGCATTATAGTGCTTAAAAACATACCTGGAGGAGGGGCTTATATAGCTTTCATTCTGTACAATAAAACACCATAATGGCGCTGGGGGCGGAGTTAAGACCGAATTTCCTCCATATTAAAGGGAGGGTAAAATGGAAAATCAAGTGATTTTTTTTATCGATTCTTTTTCTAATTATAAGACCATTCTGAATAGTGAAACTTCCAGTGATTTTAAAATACATATTAGGTTCAGTTTCTATGGATAATTTGAAATAAGGACCTCCGACCAATCGCGTAACGCCCTGCCTTCTTGTTAACAAAATTTCCGTTGCACGCTCTACATCTCGCGCCATGATTGTCAAATCGCGAGCAACTTTTATCAAATCTCGCGCTAAATTTCATTCGGCATGGACCGTGCCTCGAGAATTTTGTTAACAGGAAGGCAGGGCGTTACGTGATTGGTCGGAAGGGCCTATTTAAAATTATCCATAAAATCTGAACCTAATTTGAATTTTAAAATCATTTCTTGGATGCTCTGCAGATTGGTCTTACAATTAGTAGAAGAATCGATAAAAAAATCACTTGATTTACCACTTCACCCTCCCTTTAAGGGGTCATGTGTAGAACAGTCCAGTTTCGGTACATTTGAAATCGGTATTTATTTTTATTACGTCAGGAATAATTAGCAAATAAGAAACCTAGCACTCGGAAACACTACACCTGCATTTATAAAGATCGAAGTTCAACAAGAAATAGTTTTAATCGCAACCCACATCCTACACAATTTCCCTCGCTGTTCCTTAGATAACGTTATTGTGATATTATAAAAACCAACCTATAGTTATCATAATAGACTTAGTTCTCTTCGGAGTCTCTATATATTTTAATTGTGGTTATCATCGTTAAGAATTAAAAAATGTCTCTTGGAAAGATAATATCAAAAGGTTCGTAAACTCTCATTTAATGTCGTGCCGTGGTATTTCTAGTTATGTTAAAACCCGTACACGGCAATTAAAGTGTAATTTTATTCATGGCCATGTAGGCCTATGCCAGCCAGGACTTCAGTAGAGTATAGTCTGAAACAACTATGTCCTAGGCTAGCTATGTCTAAGCCAATTCCCCTCTCTCTCTTGTGACGAAGCTAAAAATACAATTGAAACTTTCAAATACAAGAAAGAAAAACTTTCTTATTAACTGCAGCATCTACATCTAGGTTAGGTGTAAGAATAACGCTCCAATAGTTAGGCCTAAAAAACGAGAAAGAACAATGATTTATGGTATCATTGAACCGGCACAAAACAGGATGTGACGATTTCTTTTCTAATTTGTTTGGTTTTAATTTGAGTCATAAATATAATAACTCTGGTACAAAGGTACGACTTTATTATGTAGGAAATGTTTCTTAGATTTATTTTTTACAAAACAAAATTAATTTCAATTTAGCTATAAATTCAATACGAATTTAATGATAATAATTAATTTCTTACGTGGTAGATTTCCCCCCAAAATTATATTAAATTCTATAATGTTATTGCTCCATGCTTTTAGTAGTATCTACTCCATTATCGCAAGTTTCACTCCTCCATGTCTTAAACAAATTTCGATTTTATGATCTTGGGGCGCCGTTGTATTTCTTTCTAATTTTTATCCCCTAGACGCTTCCACTCTGAGAAATTTCACATAGCTTTAGGCGTATTACCTGTGTTTTTAATGATTTTCGGGCGTGATAGACGCGTTACCGCTCAAAGTGTAATCTTTCCTTATCAAAAAGGGGATTTTGGCGCGCCGTTCCCAAAAGCATAGCCTCCTAGATCACGCGACTCGCGGACGTAGGTTGCACGCGCTAGAGAAGCCGTTCGAATAGTTATCTTTCTATAAAGCACGTATCGTGGATTACCGCTTGATAAATCGAAGGAGTTCAAATTTGACATGCTCGTCTATAAGAGAAACCCCATTTTGGGCCCTAATTTTGATAATATTGGTTCAAATCTCTTGAGATAAGGCTTCTTATGTTCGGGCAAAGTTTCTAAAGTCTCTTTTTCATAGTTTCTTTGTTAAAAAATGTAAAGGAAAAGGGACATAATTAAAGTATTTAGCCTATAATCGAAGAGAATGCGTTTTCTTTGCCCTCGATGGTTCAAATCTTAGAATTGATACGCTTTTATGGGACGATTAAACGGGCTTTTATAGCACGAGCAGCCTTCGTCCGCCGAGGCGCGCGACCCAGGAGGCTATGCTAAGAGGCAGCCAACGTTAACCGCCAATGCGATTCGGCCATATTCAATTTGTTCATATTGAATGATGTCAAACGTCTGATGCGATTTAAAACCAGTTAATTAATCAAAGTCGGTGGCTAATTTAATGTAAATTAAGTTCATAACGGTAAAAAATATCCGAACGCTATCAGTGAATAGATTTAAAACCATTATTCGAGTTAGTAAAGCGGAAGAAACACAAGATTCGGTTTCGTGACCAAGGCTTAGTAGTTTTCTCAGGCGGCGGCCGTCGGCCGAACGCACGGCATAAGCATTTGTATCTTGGCCGGATTTTTTTAAACCTTTCGTCCACAGTACAAACTACTGAAATTTAACGCTATCTAGGGCGTCACCGCGTGTTATTGACCCACGGTTTTTGTCCATAAAAACGGAACAATCGTAAACTAAAAAGAACTACGTAAGAACTGAGACAAAGTTGAAAGTTACAAAAAACCAAAAGAAAATGTTTGGCAAAACCTACTCTTACTCAAGCATGCCCGTCGTTGGAACCAGCAAAAAAGGGTGTCATTGTTCATGTAAGATATAATACCGGTTTTAAACTAGTTACAATAAGGCGTAGGGGTCAGACAATTGAGACAAATGGTTAAATATATGTCAAAAGGTCAAACCTGGATGGGTAATTTACCAGGTTGGGTTCCAAAATCCTCCATGGCCATCACTCCCTTAATCTGTATAGAGTGCTGTCAGTTGTGACGTCAGATCCAAGGTTGAACGTCACGAGTCTGCCTTTAGCAATGGACGGCCATGACAGTTACCGTTTTTTCTTTATGGGAAAACAGCATGGGTGACGTCACACCGGCGCTTCTGACAGCACTCTATATGGAGCTAACAACTGGCTGGGGTGAAGAGATAGTCTGACGTCACTCAGCCCCCCCCCCTGGTTGGCATTCTTGCGTACAGAATACGGTTTCCAACCATTAGGGGGGATGAAACTCCAGTAAGAGATAGAAGGGTGTGACGTTTCAGGGTCGGAACTGTTAGCTCCCTATTGAATGAAACCTTGAATTTCAAAGTACTTAGGATAATCCCTATGAATAAAGTGGGCAAAAAATTCAAAACATCATACCTTTGATATTGATAATATCTGACCCCCTGGTCCAGTCTAAACTTAGCACACACACACCTATTGAAAATTAGGATTCCAAAAGCGATTGAATTGAACTGTCGCTCACCACCTGCTCTAATATGGCTACACTTGACTTGACTTATAACTTGTTAACCCCCTGCAAGCCTGTGTGTTAATTCAATTATGTGAAGCCATACTACGTATCTGAGCTCAATTTTCGATGTTCGATGTTCGCTAACCGGGTCTGCCATCTCTTTTAGATGCAGTTTCCCCTCCTTAAATGAGGGTTTATCATGACATATTAGTAATTATAAAAATCATGAAATGCACCGACGTATAATTAGGGATAAAATCAATCAATGCTGGACTTGCAAATTAAAAATGGAGACATTTGCTAAACATAATTGGAGCGATCATTGCTTGCTTTTGCCACCTACTGGACCCATATGGAGTACCAGTTGCGATGATTTGAGATCAATTTTAAATGGTCCCTGTGGTTCAGGGGTCGGTTTAGAAAATAGTGGTGATGGTGGATGTGGTGGTAGATCGAACCAAGATAATTGGAAAAAATTGTGGTTTCAATATACCGGCAAAAAAATTAAAAGGCCCTGTAAGTTTAGGGGTTTTTTTTTGGGACTCTTGGGGAAGTTATCACGACACGTTTTTGACCTATAGACTAATGGCACCCCATGTTATTTCCCCATAGAGATTAATACAGTCGAAGGCGGAGGGCTGCCATTACCCTATTTTAGATTTATTTAAAATATTTTTTTTTTTTTTTGAGTAATTAATATTAATTTCTTTTAATTAGCTTGTTGCGGTGGATGTTTGAGATGTTTATCACGAATCCCTTATGCCACGTTGATTGCCACAATATTATGTTGCGCTGGTGTTGGAATCTTTCTTGGTTCCATGTACAGAGGTGTTGCTCTCTCTTTGAAAATGTTTGAAAGCGTTTTCAAGTTCCAGTTTTATGGGTAAGTGAATTTCAACATGAAGTCTTTTATATTTTTATTATTGTTATTATTATTATTAGGGTTGTAAGTCGGAAAATTTTCCGCGGAAAATTTTCCGCTCGGAAAATTTTCCGGAAAATGACCGAGCTATATTTTTCCGGAAAATTTTCCGTATTTTTCCGCTACCGGTTTTTCAATTAAAAAGTTAAAACTTTAAAATTTTTCAATTGCTTTTCTTTTCAAAACATTCATTATTTGGTTTTAGGTGAATTCGGAGGGGTAAAAAATTGTCCAAGGGCACAGAGTCTAGTGACCCCTATTCTCTATAGCAAAAGCAGGGCTCCCACCAAAATCTTAAAAAAAGTAGGGAAATAGGGGATTTTTTAGGCTAGAAATAGGGTGAAATAGGCACCGAAATTTTTAAACTAGGGACCAAATAGGAACCAAAATGGGATCTTTATTTGAACTTATATTTTCACAAAATGACAAAGTCAGATATTTGTAAAAATATTTTATCATAAAACTGACTTAGTTTTTGTTTATTACATTACTATGTTTTATCTTTCACAATTCTATCACACTTAACAACCAGTCTTTTTTCGTTTTTCAACGAAATAAGAAATATAAACATAGAAATTGGACTTTGGGTTGAATATTATAAGCTGATGGCACATTAAACTAGGAATATGGTGATTTAGGGACCAAATCACAATTCTATGGTGGTTTAGGGACCTCAAAAGAAAGTAGGGGGTTTTAGGTATTTTAGGGACATGGTGGGAGCCCTGCAAAAGAAAAGCTCACTCATTGGCTATCGTTTGCATGCATAGGGTTACTGTTTGCTCTTATGACGGTATAAGGCGTTAGAGAGTCGAGACCTAACCGTTAAGAGACCCAAGTGAAACTAAAATTATCAGGCATAAAGGATAGTGATCGTCTGCGTCATTGTAAGGGAAACAAGGTGTTATGTTGTTAATGTTATTAAGTTTGTTAACCCTGTTTAAAGTCACAAATTATGGGAAAATCAACCACTAATATTTGGTGGTACTTTAAAAAATCTACTAAAGATGGCAAAATAACTGGAGAATGTTTTAAATCTTTAAAAGTTAGATAAATTGACTCAAAGCTCACATAATTGCTAGTTTTATATTTTTCCGATTAGCGGAAAATTTTCCGCGAAGAGGAAAATTTTCCGGAAAACTTTCCGGAAAATTTTCCGCGTTTTATTTTTCCGGAAAATTTACAACCCTAATTATTATTATTCTACATATATGCTTATCATGATTAAATTAATTTACTTAATTAATTAATTAATTAATTAAATAATCAATCCAAGTAGGGAAATAATTAGATAATTATCTTATGAAATTAATTTAATTTAATTTAACTAACCGTAAAAATGAAAGAAATCCCACACTCTTAAAATTTTTATGGTATTCTGATACCGGTACCGATGTACATCTTATTTTTTGGTTTGTTGGTTTTATTAATGCTTTTCACCCACCTTTTATTATTTGCTGGTAACTTCTGTTGGCTTCGAGAGATTTTTTTTGTTAAAAAATTACTTATAACATTAGTACTATGTAGAAATAAGATTTTAATTTCCCCATCGGTGAAATCTTTTAAATCTCTTGCACATTTTATTTCTTGGGTCCTTTTTTTATCTTATTTTATATATAAAAAATGGTCAGCTACATTGGTCCAGAGGAACGCAGTTCAACGAGGTGAGATTTGGTGTACAAATTTCTTGAGAATGAACTATTATATATAGTTCATGGAAAATGCCTTAATTTTGCTTGAATGTCGGTTATAAACGCACAGACGCTGCTTTTTATCGCAGTCTTTTGTTTCTGGCTTTGCAGTTTTTTTCATTGACTTTATATTCATTGGTTTCACGTCACTCAGACGCCATTACTTAAATTTCACTTCATTTGCTTATCCATTTTATTTTATTATTTTGAAAATATCGTAGTGTTACGTAGCTGGGCTTTATTTGCACGTTTTCCCTAATGTAGATTAAGAGTACCAATATTTCAGAACAATATAGATTCAGAGAGATGATTGATTGATTGATATTTTGGCCTATACTGTATTTTCAAGCATGTACAGTTTTACTTGATAGTTACTAACTGGATTTTCTTTCAAATTTCCGTCAAGTATTTTAAAAGTAATGTTTTACCTTGATAATTACTTTCAGTTTGAACGATCTTCAAATTGTCTTCATCATTGTCGGCGCTGCCATGGGCTTCCTAAGTTTAGTTTTACTCCTAGTCGGATTTTTAGCCACTGGACCTACCAGAGAAAAGGTTTACCGGGGTTGGAGGGCTCGACTTGGCGGAAGGATATCTTGCGCAGCTGTAAATAACAACAGGATTCTAAATATAAACCAGAAAAAACTATTTCTAAATGAATTTACAGGGTTCATACAAACCTGGAAAACCGGGAAAAATCAGGGAAATAAATAGTTGACAAAAACTTCAGGGAAAATTCAGGGAAATTTCGAATTTTTAGTAAAATTCAGGGAAATTTAGATTTTTTAGTAAAATTCAGGGAAATTTAGAATTTTTAGTAAAATTCAGGGAAATTTAGAATTTTTAGTAAAATTCAGGGAAATTTAGAATTTTTAGTAAAATTCAGGGAAATTTAGAATTTTTAGTAAAATTCAGGAAATTTAGAATTTTTAGTAAAATTCAGGGAAATTTAGAATTTTTAGTAAAATTCAGGGAAATTTAGAATTTTTAGTAAAATTCAGGGAAATTTCCGTCAAACAGGGGCCGAGTAATTAAGCAAAATGTTCAATATAACACATCCTCCATAGGATTAACATTACACTATACTTTGGAGGCTCATAACTCTGGTTATATTAGAGATACGGGGATGTCCTTTGATTATGTTATAGTCATATTTGTCCCACCCTCCTTCGTTAACATTTGCTCCAAAAACCTGGAAAATTCAGGGAAGTATATGGGGAAATACCTGGAAATCTCAGGGAAATTTGTTTTCCAAAGGGTGTATGAACCCTGATGAAATTAGGTCTATTTTGGCCTATTTTTTAAATAGTTTTTTGGGTTTATATTTAACGCGAGTTTCTTCTGAGATCTAAAAGAATGTAATTATCATCATTCTTTAGTTCTTGATCATTACTTACTTGTTGGAGTTGGTTTGGTTGATCGTACTTGGGGTCATCGTCGTTTGCACATTCATTTGTTCAGTTTTATGGGGAATGTGTAACGATTTAAGACACGAACCTGATCCAGAGAAGAGGTGTATTGATTTAACGCAGTTTGGTTAGTGGTGATGATTTTCTTCTCGTAGTGTAGTTTTGCTGTTCGTAGGCTTAATTGCTAGTGTTTAATATCAAACATTTCACTCGTAAGACTTCATGTTTCCAAACACGACTGATATAAACCACCTCAAAATGTGCGGGGAAGGTAAACGTAAGGAATTCTGCAAAGATTACATCGAGGAAGCACTCGTCATGTTTATATTATCTCTGTCTGCGTGCGTTTTGGTCTTGCTGAGTCTGGTAAGACTTTCAATTCTTATTTCGATGTTTACCACTCTGATGGGGTTCATACAGGCATAGTTTTACAGTGATTTATTGCTGTTAAATATCTCAATTTAATATAATCCCGTATGATGCTAAAGTATTCCTGCATAATAAATGCAGAGTTTTATGCTAAATTCTCCATGATGTTCCTTCCTGAATGGCAACTCCCATTTTTCTAAATTTTCTAAAATATTCCTCTTCTCCTGAAAGTACCTTCAAAATATAGTGCAAAATATAGTGCAAAATTTTTCTGCCATAAAAGTGCAAAATGTTGTTTCTGTGCGAAATTTTTTCTGCCATAAAAGTGCAAAATGTTGTTTTTTTTGTGCGAAATGTTTTCTGCCATAAAAGTGCAAAATGTTGTTTCTCCTGTAGTAGTGCGAAATTTGGTTTCTGCTGTAGTGGTGCGAAATTTGGTTTCTGCTGTAGTGGTGCGAAATTTGGTTTCTGCTGTAGTGGTGCGAAATTTGGTTTTTGCTGTAGTGGTGCGAAATTTGGTTTTTGCTGTAGTGGTGCGAAATTTGGTTTTTGCTGTAGTGGTGCGAAATTTGGTTTTTGCTGTAGTAGTGCGAAATTTGGTTTTTGCTGTAGTAGTGCGAAATTTGGTTTTTGCTGTAGTAGTGCGAAATTTGGTTTTTGCTGTAGTAGTGCGAAACGTCGTTTTTGCTGTAGTAGTGCGAAACGTCGTTTTTGCTGTAGTAGAGCGAAATGTCGTTTTTGCTGTAGTAGAGCGAAATGTCGTTTTTGCTGTAGTAGAGCGAAATGTCGTTTTTGCTGTAGTAGAGCGAAATCATTTGCATGAAACATTATTACCAGTTTAGCGAAATCCAATGTTATGTATGAACTCTTATCATGAGTGGTTCAATTTCAAACCCATCCATACATAAATCTAAACAATAAAACAACTGTGACGTCATTTAAGGTGCACTACCTAATGTGCTTGTCCGCCAACTACGCTCACATTAAGGACAACGAGAAACTGCAAGACTTGCAGGAGCTTCAGTACTTGCAAGAGACTGAAATGGGAACTTTGAAAGACAGGTTTTAGGACATAAGCCAAGAAATCTTTAAAGAAGAGACAGGTAGTACCAGACGATACAGCGGTTATCGACATTAGATTAAGTTTAATTATATTACATAATTAAACAACCAAAATTTACCAAAAAAAAAAATAATTTTTATTCAAAATGCAAAACAACAAAAAAAATCAAACCATCCCTTGCAATGAAAAAAACAAAAGAAAACGAAAACAAAAACACATCTGATATAAAATCATTCCTGCGAAATTTATTTACATTTTGGGTTATTTATATTAATTATTTTTAATCCACATTAATTTGATTTGAATTAATTAATTTGGTCTTTTTTTTTGAAGGTTTCTTGGCATATTTTAAAAATTTTCTTTTTAACTTTCCTCCGTGAATTTCACGTATTTTTCACATTTTTGGGGGAAAATTTAAAGAAATGACGAAGAGTTTAAATATTATTTAGACCAATTATAATATTAGTTTATATTATCGTACTATATATAGATAATTCAAGTTGTACATAGCAATCAATGAAAATGAAAATGTGGTACATAACTGAACATATAAACTATATATATATATATAATTTTTTTTTCAGACAATTAATTATTTCCCCTTAACAGAATACAACAAAAGTTAATGGTGGGGAAACATACGTGTCTCATTATTTTCTTTTATTTTTTAGATAACCTAGAAAGGTTTGTTTTGTTCACACACCTTAATTATTTTTTAGGCCTAAATAAGTGATATCAGAATTTTAGGCCTTAAGGATTTTAATTTTTAATTAATTAATTCATTTTTACTTTTGCGCTCTTTAGAGCAGCGAAAGTATTGTTCAAAATTACTAGCAAGTTATTTTGTGGTGAATATATTTTTAATCAATTATATTACACTTTAATTCATTTCCATATATATATATATTAAAATGAACATAGTTATTTCATAGAAAACCAAGTTAATTAATAGGAACTTAATTAATTTTTTTTTTTTGAATTTAATGAATTTTCAGCATTAGTTTAAAACACGTTAATTAAGTAAAGAAAAAGGATACAGTTTGAGTTTTAACACATGACGAAGTGCCTGAGAAAGTTTTTTGGTTTAGTTTAAAAAAATTGACACAAACTATTAAAATCCCTAGTCTTGTCACGTTACGTTACTTCATTATTATTTTTTTTGTACATAAATGCATGATTAATTGATAATTAATTAATTAATTAATTAATTAATTTAGACAAGGATTTAAATTAAATTACAATTAGTTGAAGAGTTCTTTCTTTCTTCAAATTAGTTGTAACTTAAGGTTCTTCTAACACAGGATTGAAGTGAATCTAATTCATATTTGATCTCTTTTCATTAAATAATTTCATCCAATTAATAAAGTAATTAATTTAATTTGGGGGACGAGTTTAATTAAAATACATATACTAGAGAGTAAAAATCATTGGAATCTTACACAATTTTTAACACCTCACACATTTGACTTTAAACACTAATTAAATACACTAATTAGGTCAGGGAAATTTTAAAACTAGATAATTACTTAATTAGTTATCATAGTTTATTAATTTTTCCATAGTTAAGACATATTTCTCACTTAAATTTAAGTTAAATTCATTCATAATTGACGTTAAATTAATTAAGCATATTCTTAAATATTTTCTTCATTCATTTCTCATTAATTATTTTAATTCTTCAAATTATCTGTTGGCACCAAATTTAATAGTTCATCAATTAAGAAGTTTTGAGGCAATAGATTAAAACACTGTGATTTTAAATTAAGCAAATGTAGTTAACGAGCAATTAAGACACACTTAGTTGAGAAGAAAATTTGTGTGGCACTTCTACTGTAAAGAGACACTGGGTGCTTCGTGTTAATTAAAATTTAAAATTAATTAATTCATTCACTAATATACAAGTCGACAGATACTCAAAATTTGAGGTAAAAACAAACATGTCACGTTTTAAGACTGAAAATGATTAGCTCAAGAAATATGAACAAAGTTGGTTTAATTTAATTTAAACCAAGTAAATTTAATTATATTTATTTTAATTTTAGCTTAATTAATAAGCAACTTTAGACTAAGCTTACGACAAATTTAATTAGTTTGGAAAGGCTAAATATTGAACTTTGACGTTTGGTAATGAAAGTTATAACTATAGGTCAAATACTGCATGGGTTTTAGGCTTAAAGTTTGAACTTTGACCTGTGGCATCAAAAAAACCAAATTAATTTGGGTTGTGTATTATTAGCTTACAGATAATTAGTTTGTAAAGGCTAATATTTTAATTATTGGTACTATTTGTTATAGGTCAAATATCGGGTTTGAACTTTGACCTTTGGCCCTTAAATTACTTGAAAACATTTCTGCCCCACCCCAAGTAAAACTTTATTAATATAGGTCAAATATTGATGTGGGGTTAGGCCTAAAGTTTAAATATTAACCTTTGACCTATGGAATCAAAATTAAATTTGAGTTTCATATTATTATTATTATTCGCTAGACTAATTAAAAATAGCTTTGGCCTAAAAATGACTTCAAATCATTTCCCCCCAAGTACAAGTAAATAAAAGGTGTGTGGGTAATCTTTGCCAAAAAAAAAATAGTATAATTAATTAAAATATACAAGAACATAAAGTAGTTTTATAAAAAAACATTTACGAAGGACTAAAACCAAAAAAATAACAAATCTGTTTAAAATCTTTGAAATTTTATTTTTTTCTCTGCCGTTAATTGACCATAATGAAACCAAAATTAAATCTAATTATACCGAAATCAAAATCTTCATAAAAAATATACCGAAATTATTTATGAACAAAAACGTAACGTTAAAAAGATATTTTCAGGTTTATTCCAACATCCCTTAAAACGTTTGCGTAGATGTTAGATTAAAAAAAAAATGGTCACAAGTAGTTTTTAAAATATATCGCTTGTTCTCAGCATTGCCGTCCATTGCAAATCTATAATAACATATAAGTATATTAAATATATATTAATCACGCTCCTATATGTAGCTTTAAATGCCATTTTTCCATGTTTTACAGTGTTTTTTATTTTACCTGACACTATTATAAAAATAATAATAGTTCGTTATCATATTCAAACACATTTTTATTTTTAAAATTAATTAATTAATTAATTAATGCCTATTGTATTATAAACAATTAATATTGACGGAAAAAAATAATAATTATAATTATATATGAATTAAGCAATGCGCTGGGCCACAAATTGCGAATATTGTATATTTCATGATGACAGTTTTAGATGTTTATTAATTATTATATTGCAAGTGATAATTTGCTACCCTTTTCCCCCCATTTTCCCACCTTGCCAATTATTATAATATGATGGACAAAAAAATACAATACAATTGACAACAATTATCATAGCATTGTATTACACATTGTTGTTTGATGGTATTATTATGAGTAGGACATGGTCAATAAACAAATGTTCATTTTCATCCCGGAATTAAAGTCAATAAATTTTTATGACTAATTAAGTACCTGCAGCTCCAGATGGGTCAATTCGGTCTAAGAGACTTTGACAGGCTTGGTTTATTTCCATAATATCGCAGTAAAAGGCAGCACCCCAAATTGTTAAGGTTGAGTCGACTTTCGGTTATTTCAGAATTAAAGGGGATAATAGAAGAAGTATGACACTCTGTATCCACTTAATACTTCAGGTACGTAGCATGATTCTTATCAGGCTCATGCACCCTTTTTGCATGCTCTCCCTCCCATCAAAATTCAGATGGGCATCGCACCGTGATAGGGTGAATTCTATAACTGTTCAACCCACAAACCTAGCTCGTCTTGACGTGGGACAAAAATCCACAAGCGCATGCGCCTTGGCAAATAATTAAGCAGCGCTAATAGAGTAATGATGAGGGAACTATTTATCGCGTTATGTGATTCGGTTTAGTAACCTTACGTGCTTCAAATGTATAAGGATGTTGGGAAGAACCGTGTTACAATTATCCCACTCGCTTTGTGGTGGTACACTTCTCTCTCGAAGAGATGTATTACACACTTCTTATTACATCATTTAGATTTCCTTCATCCGTCTTGATTTTTGTTTCAAAATTCTTTTAATAAAAAAAGAGGGAAGAATCGATTTTTGCTATTATGACTGACTTGTAAAGAGTCCAGAGTGATTGCGCTGGAAACTCCGTCCATGTTTCAAGGGGTTAAAATAACAATACTTGACCCTGTAGCTTAGTTCTTCCTGTCTTCTTTCTTGAGGGGTTGAGGTCTCGAGGACATATAAAGATAGGGGATAAAGCCCAAAGGAAACGGGCATCAAGATATGTGTCCGTTTTTCCCAAGATGTCACAGTGTCACTTGTCCAAACTCTTTAGAGTCTATCTACTTTTTACACCGGTCGAACAATAAACAATTCGCAGAGGGATCCATTAAAGTTACTATCGGTGCCCCAAGAAAGAAGAACAAAAAAAAAAGCCTTTGAATGTTTGCTTCTTTCGACAAGGACCATATAAAGGAAGGACTTAGACCCTTTTCCAGGAAGGAGGGGAGGGGAAGCAGTATTACAAGTCCACAATTTCCTTTTGTTTGTAGTCTTTTCTATTGTCTTTGGATCCACAATGGATGTTCCGTTTTAAGAAAAGGTGGTCAAGAGTATACCAATGAAGGAGGTTCAGATTATTTACTCGCAATATCTTGTAGAATGAAGATGGCGCAGCAGTCGCGTTAATTCTTTTCTCGCATGGACAATGCCCATAGCGTAAGACCCATACTTATGTATGATAGGGTTTAGATCCAAGCAAAAAAGCAACCGCATTAAATTTCTGTTAAATTTTTCTTTTTCAATCATTGCAAAAATATTTTTTTTAAGCGGTTTTTCCAAGGCATCAACCTAATTGCCTAGCATTATAATTCGCTTAAAAATCGCTTGAAAAAATAAAGGGGATATTTAATATCCAAAGAGCGAGGGAAGAAATCCATCCTTAATGCCTTGGAACAATGTGAAAAATCGCTCAACAGATTCAAGAGTAAATCAAGAAAGAGTAGGGAAAGGAGCTTCTAATCCAAATCGAAGCATTTTTAGGCGGCGGCCTGGCAAGCCAGAGAGGAAGTTGATTCCAAATTTTTGGACAAACTTCGACTCCGTAGATATCTTCGTGAGAAACTTACTGGGTTTCGCAGAGAAGGGAGACGAAATTTAAACTTTGATGACTCTGAGAGTTTGTTAAGTAGACCTATACGTGCTAAATTGGGTCGCCAAGGTTTCTGCAACGTTTGCTGGGTCCTGATACATATTAGTTGATTCACTCTTGGTAGAATCAACGGGTGAAAGTTTGTTCGACACGCAAACTAACCAAAGTTCATTTTGAAAGTGCATTTGGAAAATTCGTTGTCTTATAATATAACCAATGGAACATGGCCACGCAGATGTTAACGCTAAAATTTAGCAAAGTATCAGTTAGAATTTTCATTTAATATTACAAATGGCTTTGTACTAAATTGTCAGAATGAAGTTCGGTGACTTTTCAAAATGCCCTTACTAAATATTTAGATGAAAGTGAGCTAAAAAATTACGTTAGAACTTATTTTGAAGGGTTACTAATCCCTGTAGTATGAATACACGCTAAAGGTCACGGGTGTAATTAACCCCAAAACAGTAATTAAAGTTCGTAAAAGAGATTTATGGAATAGTTTTTAATATCCGTGACTTTCCCAGACCCAACAATAATCGATGGATCGACCAATTATCGATTCCTAATCGAAGTAACGGATGCCTGAATATACCACGTGATCATTTGTACTTCAGTTTGTTTGTACGATAATTTTTACTTCTCTATGAACTTCTCTTGATCAGTTAGGCTAAGGCCTTTGCCAATCATTCTTTTGGGCATCCATACCGTACTCGAATTACGTTTACCATCACCAGGCCTCGCCTGCTTCATCATCATTGCGTCCACACACTATCTACCAACCCAGAAGTGAGATGAGACCAGAAGTACTGAGCTAACCAAATTCTTCACTGGGCGAAAGTGAATATTCTTGATAACATACCAACGGTTGGCCCTCTGGTGTCGGTTTCAGAATTTCCCCTCCAAAACGTGAGACGCTCGCGGTGGTAGACGACCGAACTAGATTCAAGGAGCCGCGTCCGTGTTCCGCGGCTTAAGGTTAAGGGGAAGGGGGTAGGAAATGTTTTTGGAACTCGACCATTTTTTTTTCTCAGTAGTGTAGGCGCGTAGGAAGCGGCATAAAATCCTCAAATTTGTTCACTAGTGCCAGGATCTACTATCAATGCTAGAGCCCTTCACTTCTAGTCTCATCTCACTTCTGACCAACCGCATCTAGGGAGGGTATACTAGCTCTTTCAGAATGTTCTATTTTTTCTCTACTCTTCTTCTTCTTTCTTGGGTTCATCTGAACTAACATTTGCCACATCTGTCGCCAGCACCACGTACCGGTAACCGTTTAGCGTAGTATAGCGCACTCGCCTAACACCTTTCTATAGTATATCCCTAAATCGTCTGGAATCCATAAAACAACCAATTTCTCTTTTCGATCGTATAAGGGAGAAAGCAAACCAAAAAAAATCACGTGGTTTCTTTTTATATTTAGTCAACGAATCGCGTAATGGCGTGGCTAAGGCTAGCCATATAGATTAGGTCATAGCGAGAACTACACGATTACGTTTTACAAATAAGTCTTTTGACACTAGCTCGTGACCTTTATGGTTTAATAACACTTCCGGGCGTTTTATGTATGTCAACTTTTAGTCCTCAAAGGAAAAGGTTAAGTTACATAATATTGTACCAAGAAGTGATATCTAGTTTATTAGGAAGAAGGTATAAATTCGCCCCACATTTCTAGCTTTATCTCCAGTCCAAACGTATGGGTCCGGAGTTAATCCCCGCCTCTAAATTACAACCAGCATGCATCTCATTGGTTCTTGAAACCTCACGCCAGCGCGACGCGAATGACGAAAATTACTTGTATTTTCCGACTGAGGAGAGGCAGCGAAATAGCCCGGCCTCCTTTTACGTCCCCCCTTGTAGTCTTAAAAACTATCAAGGACTAATGCGTCATCCGCCATTGGTTTAGAGGCGTCTGCTAAAACGAACGCCTTACCTTTACCTCTCAGCCTGTTAGAATTCAACCAATTGGGCCCGTAGTGAGATTCAATCAAATATTGTAGGATCGCTTTTCCTACAATTAATTTGTCATTAAAAAGTGATTATTGGAAAAGTATACAAGCCTATGCAAATTTTGGCCTTACTATCCTTTACAAACTGGAAAATATATTGATGGATTACTTTAAGCTTTTGGAAAGTCATTTAAACTTAAATTTATCAAAAACGAAATATAAATTGTTTTTTAAGCAAATGTTGCTAAAATTAGACTGTTGGTTTTTTTTATTAAATCCTTGCCTTTCATTTCTCATGGCAAGACTTGACTATTTACTTAAAGCATAAGTTTATAAGATATGTTCCATAAGTACGACAATGATAGAGACTTACTGAGAGCTAGTTCGAGAACGACGTCTGTATTAAGGCATTGACAGCGCCAAAACCAGGCGTCGCTTTACCTCCACGTCACTTCATGACAAGCTCTCATTAACCAGTGACAAACTTATGGAATATAGCTTATGAACTTATGCTTAAAGATAGCGTTTCTCATTTCTTGTTCCGTTTGAATTCCTCGGTCAGTGGCTTTATGGGGATTTAGTTAAGTACATGGTTAAGTCATGGATTGGTTATCCGCAATGTTGCTCTGAATTGAAAAAAAAGTGTTTTCTTTCAATTTCTTCGTATGGGGAAAAACTTAAGAAATCGCTTCGAAGTGTTGTTTCCGTTTTTACAGAGTATCCTCCGTCGAATCTCTTTTAAGAAGCAATATAAAATGGACCGAGCCTAAAGGTTCCTAAAACTCAATGGTAAATGTGGGACTAGAACTTATAGCTTAGTAGTTGGACCCTCTTTTGGGTTTTAAAAACTAAATTCTAACAAAACCGTCTGGAACCAGCGAAAACAGATACAAGCCTGTATTTCTTTATATATTTTTTGATAGCTCGGCAAGTTCTTTCTTTTACAACAACACACAAGTGCAATTTTGGCAATACAGCATTCGCTTTCAGTCTGTTTCAGAATTGTATTTTTATATTTTTTTATTTGACAGTCACCGATATTAAAAAAAGTAGCTTAGTTTTCACAGCTTGCAACAAAGGAAAGTGGCCTATTTTTCGTCTATTAAATTTTCTACAATACAGGAAAACTAAACGCCATAAAAATCATTTTCATATTTCACTTATTTTTAGTTTTATCAGGGATTGATTTAATTTTAGAAGTAGGAATGGAGAACGGTTAGTATTTACTTCAGTCCGACTCATAGACCACCCAGTATAGAGCCCCTCCCTCCAACACGTAACGAAAAGTTTAAATTATCTTATTGGCTCACTTAAACTACATTTTGATGACGTTGCTGACGGGGACAGTGAAAAATACGTAATTCCTTTTTACCTTTGTCGCTACGACCCGCCTCTTCTTTCAAAGCTCCCCCCGTCCCGTGGAAGGGGGTCCGAGACTTTGACGCGCGCCCACAATACTCTGTTCTCCATTCCTACTTCTAAAATTAAATCTATCCCTGGTTTTATTGACTTATAGCGGAGGCTTCCATGCAGAGTTGCCCAAGTCAAGCTACTTATAAAACGGTTAAAATGTACGACGAATTTAACTAATCAAAACTACACCGAGAATTGCGATATTTAGTTGATTGTCCTCAAGTTGTTTATCAATTTTGAAAAATTTCAAAAACATTTATGGCTACAAAAGTGTGTCACAGTTATGGCGTCACTAAAAACCACCAGAAACACGAGAAAAAAAATATATTAAGTTTGTAGTTCTCTTGGAGAATAAGAAACTTCTTGTGACTGGCACCTTCCGCTTGGAAACTTGCGCAGCAGCGTAAATGAAAGAAGTTACCCAGTGTTGGGTTTCTTATCAAGCGAAAGACGCTCCCTAGAGCTTGTGGAGAAACGCTTTACTATTCTATTCCATACTTGAGTCGAATAATAAATGAAGAAAAAGGTGTATTCTGACATATTAAACTGGAGCGCCGTTAAGACATACCTACCCAGGCAGGCACTAGTAGTTGCCAAGGGGTATCCAAGATTCACTTAATTAAATATGACAGATTCTCGCAACAGGCCGTGAAATCTCTGGGGAAACGATATACTAGAGAGGCTGCTGTAGTTTTCTTAATGGGCAGATCAATAGAACCTATTCAAAAGGAGAGGGGACATTTTCGTCTGCTAGGGTTAAGACGCCTGAACATTGATAAGGCATATGGATAACAAAGACTTTAGAGAGGACTTCAATGTTACCAGTCCGTATTGTTTGAAGCGTTTGCTAAACATCCATCGAATCATATTTATCGATCTCTCGCTATTTTCTCTAGAAAGATCTTCAACACTAAGAAATACAAAATGAATTAACTCATCATTAGTAAAATAACCCATTTATTATTATTATTATTATTATTTTGTGTGTAATATATTTGAAATTTGAGACACCTAGAAGGTAGGGTCGCGACGTTTGTCCTATAGGCGCCTACGTCAAAAAAGTGTCCTTTCATAGGTCTATATTTGAGCATGGGTTCTCGTAGTTACACCAATTAATCTAGATTTGAAGGGAATAACTCACTCCATTCCATATTTTTTCATGAAATCCATTAAAAGGTGGGTAATTAATGACCCAATAAAAGTGTTGACGCACTTGTAAGGAACCTCTCTGTTTTTATGGAACACAAACTTGTCCCACTTCTTTTTTTACCTTACCCTCTCAGTGAGTTGAACTAATAATTGATCAGAGTAGAGTAGAAATTATTTTTCTTTTACTTGTGAGCACTCGGTGTTTTTATGGAGTCGATAAAGGGTTGTATAAATATGAGACTCGCGTTTCGAGGCTAAATAATCAAAGAGAGCGTTGGACCTTTCATCGGACACGGTATCAGTTTATTAGGTAACATTTTTTCCCGAGTAAAGCTTAAAATGTATGGAAGCTACCGGTCATGATCTTTTGGTTAATTTTACAGAACTTTAGGTGGATTTCAACAAATGTTAGTAGAACCAGTTAAAACCTTAATCTAGATACGAAAATTGACTCTTTATGTTTTAAAAACAGTAAGCCCTGTTCGGAAATTGGATATGACTTTATCCAACCCTTATTTCGAGGACCATTTTTGTCAGTCTCTTTTTTTGGTTGTTCAATCTCAAAGGGTCTTCTTCAATTTCTAACCTCTATCCGTTGAAATAGAATCAAAATGAAGAAAGGCTACAACCATTTATCGCATATCTTCATTCTTCCTTAAGTACCCCATTGTTTCCTTTTCGTTAAACAGTCTCTAGTGCCTCCTATACGTCATTTGATTTTCCCTTTCGATAACGGATGATAATCTTTAGGACAGACGTTTTTATCCACAATTCTCATCTCTCTCGATAACTGATTGAGTGTGGGGAGAGAATGGAGACGAGAAAGCTATTATTCTCTAAGCCTTTGCTTCGTGTTATTTCTGTCAGAAGACTAAAGTTTTTTTTCTTCCTTTCTATATCGGGATATCTCGAAGAAGGCGACAAAGATAATCTAGCGCGCGAGAAAAATAGATTGGGGCAAATAATTTAGGCTTCTGTTGTTACTAAAGCTACTGTTTTGACGTCTTTTCTTATGTTGTAACAACCTTGGGCTTGGTGTGGGGATAAAAGGCGAATTCATTGATAATACACCAATTCACCTTGTATAAACGTAATTATTTTAATTAAATACAACGTCGACGATCTTACCTATAGAAATAGACCAGATCTATGCCTAGTACATTTAATAATTTATTTTTCATTTTTATATAATATAAATGCCTTTCATTTCATCGGGTATACAACCAAAGTTCTACGTATGCAGGAAAACCCTTGAACTTCTGGTATTAAGAGGTAATAAATTGCAGGTGTGGGCGTGGACAAATAGGATATATGGGTTTATAACCACTTAGGTTATTATTCGACTCAATCTAATTTGGCCTATAGATAAATATCCGAATGTCTTTGATCGCTTTGGGTGTAGTTTCAAAGGATACACGTAAACCCCTTTATTTATATTCATAAACTCGTAATGTAAAAGTATGGGACCACCGTTGGGCCTATACTATAAGTTTTGCCCATGGTAGAAAAGTTGCATCTGGAGAATGTTGCTATTTTTACTTTAAAACGTTTTTCCTCCCAGCCGGACCAGAATAGTGTGTGATATCCTTGATTACTTGAGTCGTGTTGAGACCCATGTCTGTTTCCAACAACTCCGCCACCAGGAAACGGCCCTCTATTCGTTTTTCAAGGTTGTCTTCTTGTAGCAGATATACTTTACTTACGGAGAATATGATAGCCTTATGATAGAGGATTGTTCCATACCATTTGTACACTAGAATAACTGAAGCGAAGTGGTACACAACATTGAATCTCATAGGACTTCAAGCAGTCCATGCAAACTCCTTCTGTTTTTAATAAACGAATTGAGATCCGTTGAGAATTACACCTTCCAAACTTAACAGTTTGAGTAATTAAGACAATAAAGGATTAGTGACAAATTAGTTTTGATGCGCGTCCCAGTAATTAGGCTTAGAAAAAAATGTCTACAACTTAAAATTTAAAAAAGGGCAAAAATAATTTTGTGTGGTTTGAAACACCCTACTACGTGCTAAGGCTATAAATTTTAATTAAAATTACGTCACTGGGCCTTTAATCGATGTTTGGTTTATACGACGTAGTGGAAACTCAGAAATTCGATTAGACGAATTTTGCTTCGTCCTCGAACGTGTATCCCGAAATGCGTTTCCCTTTTGATAAGTAAATTTCAAAGGACTCACCCCGAGTTTGTTAAGAAAGGCTCGTAATGTGCAATCGCAAATTACCCCAGTCTATTTTATTCTTTATTAAAAAATACCATTGAAATTCATCCGCTCAGCTATCGACTGTAGACGAAACTCGGAATTGAAATCGGTCTCAGCCCCCTTTCATTCAATCTTTTTTTTTAAATACTTCATTTGCATAAAAACAAAGGAAAAGTAGTGAAACCATGGGCGAACCAACCCCTTCCTTTCTTAGTGGTAAGGGACTTTGGGGGCGAGATTTTCTTTAGAAATTTCAGGGGGACCACTTTTCACAGGATCTTTTATTCTGGCATCTCTTTGGTTCTCGCGTTTAAAATTAGAGTTTAAAACAATGAAGTAGAAAAGGCTTAGAAATTTTCGTTACCTCGTATATTTTGCCTCAATTTCGTTCATAGAGATGTCAAATTACAGATTGAAATTTTGTCAAAAATTAATTTAAAGCTTTGGCAGTAATTTAAAATTAATTAAATTCGTTAAGTAACGGTTGTATTCCGTAATTTTCCGAGCGCTATAAATACTGAAATCATTGGTAATTATCCCGTAACAAATTACGATATGCTATAATCTATAATTACCAATGTTACATCTTCAATCGCCATGATGGTGGTTTTTATAAGTAAAAGTTAATTAAGTGAAACTCCTTCCTTAGAAATGGGAAATGTGCAGGCTTACTAAAATCAGGGATAGATGTAATTTTAGAAGCAGGAATGGAAAACGGTTAGTATTTACTTCAGTCCGACTCATAGCCCAGTATAGAGCCCCTCCTTCCAACGCGTATCGAAAATTTTAAATTATCTTATTGGCTCACTTAAACTACGTTTTGATGACGTTACTGACGTGGACGGCGAAAAATATGTAATTCCTTTTTACCTCTGTCGCTATGACCCACCTCTTCTTTCATACCCCTCCGTTCCGTGGAAGGGGTCCGGGACTTTGACGTGCGCCCAGATTACTCTGTTCTCCATTCCTACTTCTAAAATTAAATCTATCCCTTTTAAAATTTAACTGAATTTGCAATAAGATCAACGTTTAAGTATGTTGTTAGATCTCACTGTAGCCTACGTTTTCACTCTTATATTTCAACGTCGCAACTTCAATGCAAATGCTTTCTCAATAAAAGTCTATAACCTGACGTTAATTGAACATAAATATTTTTCGGATTGACCTATATTTTTATTCAAGAAACACATTAGTATTCCTAGAAGGTATTCGATATAACTTCACCCTGTGACTTATTGAGGTTAGGCAGAAGTAAACATCAACGTTTAAAGGGATGATATAGCAATTAACTAGTTTAGTAGACGTTTCTTTAAACAGTTGTTTATACAAAAAAGGATATTATAAAGAAACTAAACACTGTGTTTTAATCAATTAGCCTTATTTATTGGGGACCAAGCTACTAAGATTTGGAATTTGAGCGATTCTCCAAAACTTCAAGACATATTCCCTTTAAAAAATCGACTGTAAACACTCTCCAAGTCTTATTTTAGTTTTTGGCCGTCAATTCCAGGCTCCTTTAGCACGGAGTTTTCCAAAAAACAATTTTATTCGGGCACCCTCGAGAAAGGCTGCAGTATTTTTATTTTACCTTTTTTATTTTTGGTTCATAAATTCGATTCGAATAATGACTATGACATGGAAATCCACTTAAAACTGGGACCACCAAGGCCTAGATACGCGTTTAAAATTTAAATGCACTCGCACACGTAAGGTTTTCTCTGACTTTTTTGATACTCTTTTGGGAAACATTTGAGCTCAGGCGATAAGCCTACTTAGTTCTTGAAGACAGCTGGTTAGTTTTTAAAAATCTTCCTCTAAATTCATATTGAATAACCATGTTTTCTCTTGGAATTTATATAGGTGACTTCTAAGACCAAATCAAAATATTGGATAGAATGTATAAGTTTGTTCTGGTTGGTTTCCAAAAGGTTAATATTTAAAGTAACGGCTTATTTTCAGGCTATTTGATGAACTATAATCCTCACTTTAAATTTAGTAGGCTATATACGTTTGTGAGATAATTTATAGTCAGGTCTATTCGTAAAGATGCACGCCTTTTCCCGTTAAGTTACTATTTAAATTGATTAAGATGTGCAAATGGTTTCAATTTCTTTCCGTCATTCTTAAAGATGGCGGTAGATTCCAATTAAAATTCGTTTACCATGTCAAACATGAACTATTGGTCAAAGCCTGCAGGTTAAAATGTACAGACTTTACTATGTTTTCATCCCTTTTTCTTGCCACCATTTTCCAAAATGGCGGCGACATGTTTACACGAAAAACCATATATACAAACCTTTTATATGATGTAGTGAACAAGTATGCTTAATTTCAAGCAAATCTGTTGAAATGCGCTAAAGTTATTCCGAAAGAACGTTTATTTCATTTCCTACTACCATTTTCTAAGATGGCCGCCGTATTTCCTTGAAATTCTCAGATCTTAGGGCCTCCATAATAAATGTTCAGCCCAAATCAAAATGGAATAAAATATTTTCCTAGTTTAAATGGGCATTCACTCTACGGGACTGGCAGTTCAAAGTTGATCTCCCTGAGGAGAAATTCACCTTTATCCTTTCGACTTTCCTTTACAATTTCTTTACTTCTTGTAAGCGTAAAAACCTTTTTAGTTTCTTAGAAAATATTTGTCTCGGTGTGGGCTTATATGATCTTTCTGAATTTTTTAGTATTTTGAAAAATTTTAAAGGTACCCTTGGGAAAAGTGTAAAACAGTCAAGTCTCGGATAGGATATAAGCTGGCGAGCGGGGATTTATGGTTAAAAGAGAGTCGATCTATTTCAAGTACTTTTTCTTACTTCTTAAGATATCTAGATAATAATAATAATTTATAGTGAAATTGTTTCGATGGCTCAGTAAAGAAAACACTACGTTTGCTTAAATATTCTGTCCACTGTATGAAAATGTCTATATCCGGTTTAATGTTCTGTCCACTGAGTGAAAATGTCTATGTCCGGTTTAATATTGTCCACTTCCGTTCTAAAATGTCTATATCCGGTTTAATATTGTCCACTTCCGTTCCAAAATGCCTATATTATGTTCAATAAAGTCCACTTCCGTTTAAAAATGTCTATACACTTCCACCATGTCCACTTCCGGTTCAATAATGTCCACGTCCGGTCCAAGAGCTCCTATACGTCCCAAAAACTCAAATTTCTTCATAAAGATATACTTCCGTTTCAAAAATATCCATTTTCTTTCCTTATACTTCCGTTGTAAAATTTCCATTTCCGGATCTATAAAGCATACTTCCGTTGTAAAATTTCCATTTCCGGATCTATAAAGCATACTTCCGTTGTAAAATTTCCATTTCCGGATCTATAAAGCATACTTCCGTTGTAAAATTTCCATTTCCGGATCTATAAAGCATACTTCCTTTGCAAAATATCCATTTCCGGTTCTATAAAGCATACTTCCAGTGCAAAAGTAATCATATCTGTTCACGTGTTGACACAAATCCTTTAAGAAAATATTTATCCAAAATATTTCCTGGAAAAATTTATTTCATCCGAAAAACACAATATGAAAATATTTTTGACAAATATAATTATTGGGGAAATTTTAAATTTATTTTTGGCTCTTTTTGGATGAAGAGTTGAGACTAATTCGAAGAAAGGAAATTACATTTTTCAACGTATGTACCTTGACATTTACCAGCTTTCACCGTTCTTTACTATTAGTCCCGGTACAGCTTTTTCCACGAAATTGAAAAAATAAAATACCATAAAAATCCCGGACAAAATTGGATGATTAAAAAAATCCTTCTAAGCCTTGGTTGGCTCAGGTCTAAAAATTCATTTCCATTGTTGGAAGATTTAATCAAAACCTGAAGTCCTCGATTTCTATATTATTTTTCCGGCGATGGCCAAAAAAATAATAACCGCTTTTTTCCCTATATATTGGTAACCCTAGAATCGTAGATTAATTTTTGAAGACGAACGAAAAAATCAATTAAATTTCGATCGAAGCGGAAAGAAATTATTGGATTTTATTTTTTTATTATTATTTTTGGCTTAGTAAAATTACCTTTTAGGCCTTTCTATCTATCAGTATCTAATATACGCTTGATTAAATGTTTTTTTTAAAGTATAGTTTATTATTGCTAGGAGCGTAAGATTATTTTGATA
Source organism: Phalangium opilio (assembly GCA_019434445.1). Classification (NCBI taxonomy): domain Eukaryota; kingdom Metazoa; phylum Arthropoda; class Arachnida; order Opiliones; family Phalangiidae; genus Phalangium; species Phalangium opilio. The sequence goes on from JAEQBA010002143.1 coordinate 31,652, forward strand.
AGTCTCTGAAATTATTTACACAGAGATTTAAACCGTGTTTCGTGAGGCCTTTAATTAAGAATAATCTGAATACATTTTAGTTTCCATTCAGGATTGCAGGACGTTTTGGTCGTAGTTCAGTTTAAATCAATTCTTGGCGTCACAAAACGCCTGTCAGAACTGCACTGAAGTTAAAACTGTATTTTAAAGAATTCTAGACTTTTTAATACTCTATTTATTATGAGCTTATGCTAGTTTTCTCATTTTGAAATAGTGAATCTCAAAATAAAAGTAATATAGTTTTTAATATATTTATATTATCAATATTGAAACTAAAGAAGTTTTTATTTATATTTGTCCTTAATAAACTTTGGGAGAAAATAAGCCTTAGTCGAACACGTTAAAAGTTTTGACCACGTGATCATGAATAACAAAAATGTAAGGCAAAAATGTTTAACACGTAAAAATCTCGTTGGATATCTGCAGGCCGGGACCTTAATTTGTAATTGTAATATCGCGTCTCTACGTGCAAATACAACGGAAATAACGCTGCTTTAATATTTTAGCACCGTTTGGCGCTTTTTACACAGGGATACTCATAATATATTGACCAAGGCCCATATGAAAATAACAAAGAACTTTCTTTCTTTCTTTCTTTCTATAACCTAAGGGGCGTGACCCTTTACGAACTAGGCGCGTGCCTGGGCGGAAATATGTCACAAAATCGTGACAATCATACTGGAATGGCGGGTGTGGTTCTAATATACTTTAAACAGACTTTATTATGCAATTAAGAATTAACAAAAATTCGGTAATATTAAGTTGAAGTAAAATTGTATTTATCAATATTGAGAAGGAATCTCTGTCTTTAAAGGGAGAAATCCATATTCTAGACTGACTTATTGATTGTCTGATAATCGACGCCCAGCTCAAACCGCTTCACCTTGGAAACTTTAATTTTGCAGGGACGTTAACCTTCAAGTAGAAAGTACATACGCTGAAAGGCATTTTCATCGCCATCTTGGAAAATGGAGGCAATAGCCCAATGACTCGGTTGAACCTTGGCCTAGTGCTAGGTAGTTCAAAATCCTACTGTTCGAACCATATCTACTTGAAACCTTGAAGGACAGAGGGATATTGAGTTGAAACCCCCATACCTATAACGTTCCTACTGTACCCCCACCTACGGAACGACACCGAAGTCCTCCCAGCATGCTCAGCGTTTAGGTAGGGTCGTACAGTATGGAATCGTAAAGTACGCTCTCTATGTCTTAAAAATAGAAGCTAGTTCTCATACAAATGCAATGGCGCTAGGCGGCAGCACTTAACAATCGCCTACCTAAGGGTATGGACGTGCGCGAGGTACACTGGGAGAGTTACGGTGCCGCATAGCAGATCGCCGACATTATTTCTACTCCATCTTACCTCGTTTCTCCCTGCTGAAAGCCTGAAACCTTTCCTAAATTTGATAGCAAACTCCATTTTCGATTGAATAAGGAAGCTATGTATGTATCCATAGCGTCTGCGTGTTTCCAACGCAACTCCCTAGGGCTCATTTTCTCTCTCATCAACTTAGTTACTGACGCGTGACAAATGAAACTGCACCGAGAGAATTTCAATTATTCATTTGGGAGAAATCTCTCACGCATAATTAAACTTTGCCCGAATCCATTAAAAAATAAACGCTACATATTCTTGTATTTAAAGTACTCGACATAGAAGAAGGATTGAGAAATGGTTGTATAAACGACATCCTGTACAATTCTGAAAGAAATTATGAAAGATAAAGGACGAGGTGTATATCTCGTAAAATTAACGTTCAATATTACTTTGTTTTGTTTAGCTCTCTGAGTACGATGATATTATTTAGGTACAACAAATAATAATTATTAAAAATAATGAATATCTCAATATCATTTGTCTATTTACTTTGTATGGAATTTTTGTAGAAGGCAATAAGAACAACCCTACGTGTGGGAAGTTCGCAACGAAAATTGCTAATTCAACTATGGCTGGTGCTTTGAGGTTTCGAAGGTTTAACATTTCCAGTATGGTCAGTTTGTAACTTCCCCCTCTACTGAAGGTGCATGGTCCTTATTCCCCTGATTTTAAGTTTTCGTCATCTCCTTATTGAATAGTAAAATAGGGTCGAGTCAAGGTCTGTTTCTAATATTAAGTATTTTGATCACGCGACAACCAGCGCTATTTAGTTTCAACGCCTTCCAACTAAAATATACATAGTGCATGAGACTTACATTTACACCTATTGAACCGCTGCATTGGTAGAAAATTTTTATAAATCTATGCTTTTTAAATATAGCCTTTTTCCCCATTGGATTTTCCAAGTTTTGCAATTTTCTTAATTGCAAAATAGGTCTCAAAGTCCGAGACTTTTATGATATCAGGGATAGAAGTATTTACTTCAGTCCGACCAGGGGTAGATTTAATTTGAGAAGTAGTAATGGAGAACAGAGTAATGTGGGCGCGCATCAAAGCCCCGGACCCCCTTCCCTTGGACGGAGGGGAATGAAAGAAGAGGCGGGTCATAGCAGCAGAGGTAAAAAGGAATTGCGTATTTTTCGCCGTCCCCGTCAGCAACGTCAGCAAAACGTAGTTTAAGTGAGCCAATAAGATAATTTAAACTTTTCGTTACGTGTTGGAGGGAGGGGCTCTATACTGGGTGGTCTATGAGTCGGACTGAAGTAAATACTAACCGTTCTCCATTCCTACTTCTAAAATGCAATCTATGGCTGAATTATATCCAGTTTCTGAAGAAAAATGTTTTGTATATCACTCGATACCAGTAAGTAGTTAACTATAAATGCATGTAAAGTGAAGTATTTTAAGTATTATTACAATATTCTTGCAATAAAAGTAGAAAATTCATGAAATCACAAAAATAATTTTCGTCGTCCAAAAATGACTCCATATTTGACCTTTAGGGAGTGATCATTTAAAGGTATACTCTAGTGTCAAATTGTTCTGGTTGCCTAGTGAACCGAAAATTCTTCCATATCACGTGGTGCATGCCTATATAGAACCTATATACTTAAAGTTTTTAACTTCCTAACAAAAAAAAAAGTTAAGTCTCAAGAGAGACTTTGAGAGTTTTTCCGAAGCCACTTTCATGGCAGATTACCGCCGACACGTTTTTTTAGGTTCCAGAACGACAAGAGATGATCGTCGTAATTGGCGCACATTGATTTTTGACTGCGATTTCATTCAATGATCCGTGCACCGAATCGGGTATAGTCCTGTAATAAATTTAGCCATTTTGATCCAATATTGGCAAAGGCTTAGCGATAAGGACGAGACGTTAAGAAGGCGTTGTGTAAGGTAATGACTGGTTACCCTTCACCTTGTTGGTTTCATATAAGTGAGCAAGGTTTAGTTCGTCCCATAATTAGATTACGGTTGGTATATATGTATTAATATTAATATCTTGCGTATTGTAGTCCATTGAAGGAAGTAAATTACTTAATTAAGGTGCTCATAGATAGACGTATGACTTGCAAACTGGAAATCCGTCAAAGTTAACGTTCCAATAGCAGGTTTGCGCGCATGGCGTTCGGTTAGGGCTCGGGGTTTTTTGGTCGATTTTTTCGAAAAATACGATTAACTACAAATAATCGAAAACTATTCAGAAGTTTATTCGTTTAAACAATACAACGATTTTAGATGATATTTTTAGAGATTGAATAATCTTAGTAAGATTTTAACCGACAAATGTATGCAATCGACAAAATTTTTGGAAAAAAATTATGTAGAAAAAAGGGTCGTACTCTACGTTCGGTTAAATTAAAAATATTTTATGTTGTAAAATCCACTTGCTTTAAAGTCTAACTTTTAGCGTAATATTTTGTAATTTAAGCTTTGTAAAAAATATCCAAATCATTTTTTTGAAGTAGACTTTCATCTGGAATATTGTCACTAATATTTTTTTATTAGAATTTAACTTGTATACGCTTTTCTCCGTGTCAGTTATTTATGATCAGATCGCCAAACTCAATTATTGTTCCAATCTTTTCGATAAAACCCAATCCAATGAAAAACATTAACATGTACAAAAATGGGCCAAGCCTCGCTTCGTGCCCTCTCCGCCGTAAAACGTTCTGACATCCCATGTAGAGCCAAGTCTGCCTTTTGTTCTCATTCAATCGCCAATTGAAAAATTATGTTATAAATTAAGTCCTTTTCCTAATTAATAACCAATATTCTTTGAGTCTATCATTATTAGACATCTTTGTTCGTATCAAAAATATCGTGACTTGGCAAGCGCAGGTAATTACCTTATAAACGTGTATATAAGGTTATGCATAACTCGCCTTATAATCTTGTAAATAGGGTTATGCATAACTAACCATAAAATTTGTACATAGGGGTGTGCATGACTCATCTTATAAACTTGTAGATATCCCCTCGACCATAAACGACTTAGTGAATATCCCTTCGACTATTTTAAAATCGGCAACGATTTAGTGAATATCCCCTCGACTTCCTTTAAATATTACTTACTTGCGATTGCCAAGTCACGATATTTTTGATACGAACAAAGATGTATAATAATGATAAAGTCAAAGAATATTGGTTATTAATTAGGAAAAGGACTTAATTTATAACATAATTTTTCAATTGGCGATTGAATGAGAACAAAAGGCAGACTTGGCTCTACATGGGATGTCAGAACGTTTTACGGCGGAGAGGGCACGAAGCGAGGCTTGGCCCATTTTTGTACATGTTAATGTTTTTCATAGGATCTCACTTCTTTTTGTAGACACTTTCGTTATACTTCGGTAGTTATATTAAAACAAGACCCTCTCATGGTACTTCGTTTGCCAATATAATCGCTAACGTTTGTCCATATTTACGCTGAATTAACCCTTTCTTCTACTCCTATTAGAGGTTTTTCTCAAATAATTTATTAATATTATATGATATCAGGAGTTCATAATAACCCGAAGTACGAAACTGGTTGAAAAGCCCGTAACAACAAAGTTTCGCCGTAAAGCTCAGCGGATTCATACACCGCTTAGCTCCCAAAAAAATAGTTACCCCATTTTTTAGCACCCACGCGCATTAACATACACACTTCCGGTTTAGCACTATTTTATCTTGCGATTTTGGGAGCGAAAATGGCTCACGTCTGTTTCTGTCGGAACGGTGTAAATTAAGCCTTGGCTTTTAGTCGGGGTTTCTAGTTTTCTACAAAAAATTTAAACGATCATCAATGATGTTTTGTTGTGCTATGTGTGAGTGAGAATTCCGTGGTTAAATTAAAACGGTTTGGACAAATTTATTCCCAGTATCTTTAATATAAGAATTGCAACGTGTTTCTACGTCCACCATATCGCCATTTTTCTTTTCGACGGAGATCCCAGCCAACGTAAGTTTCGGAACGAAAACCAAGGAGTATAGATACCACTACGATATACTGTAAGGTTGTATGTCCATAAACAGGCTAATCCTTTCTGTGCGCAACGACAGAATCTTGTTGTTCGCGATTTTTACCATTAGCTCTATGGCCAGTTTCATACTTCCACCCCGAAGGGGGGTTATTATGAACTCCTGATGATATTAATTATTTTTATCTGAAGTTACTTATTATTCTTCTAGTTGTATCGTTTTAAGAGACGTTTTCCCTAGAGTATGCCTCTTTCGCGAGTGTCTGAAAGACCTTAAAATGGTGTAGTTAGATTGTTGATGACAGTTAATAGAATAGTGGTCAGTACAGTTTTTCAGATATCCGTCAGCTGTGAATAAGATCCGGAAATTGAGAACCCTTTTGTTCAGATTAGGAAACTGCGAACGCGATCCCCTGGGGTGTAACAACAGGCAGACAGACCAACAAACACACAGACAGATGAATACGTCGAGAACAGAATTTTTCCAAAACAATCATCACTCGGTGAAATTAAAATCTAGCCTCTTTATTGGCTTCATATGAGTCCAATATTGTTCGACATTTGTCCAATGTCGGTTAGATATTACACAAATATGGGCTCGATATTAGTCCAATATCGGTTAGAAATTGTCCAATGAGGGTTTGATTTTAGTCCAATATTGGTTAGAAATTTGTCCATGCAATGTGGGTTTGATTGATGTGTGGATAATATCCTGACCATTTCTGGGTAATAATCGATCCCTTAATAGATGATTCTGGATCCAATTTTGGATGAGGCTTCAAATCTGGCTTATCGTTCGACCCTCCTTTTTTGGACACTAGTTACGTTATCCAAAAATAGATAAAAAACTGTGCTGTCTCAGAGTCAGCCGTTTGGATCCATTTACATCCAATTTTGGACAATATTTTTTAACAGTGCACGCCTTAGGAAATAGTCAAGTGCTAATAGAGTAGTGATGAGGGTACTATTTACCGCGTATGTGATTCGGTTTAGTAACGTTGCTTTTAATGTTCTTATGTTACCACGCTTTGTGGTACACTTCTCTCGAAGATAAGTATTATATACTTTTGAAAATATTGCCAATCACAATGTTTATATTGATAGTTCATATCATTAACAGGTTTTTTAGTACTGTACAATTATTTGGCAATGATTAAAACTTTGCTTTTTTTTCGTTAGTAATGAGCTCAGACAATTTAAAAAAGATCAGAGTTTATCGTAAAAAAATTATAGTGGCGGTTAATCGTCCAATTACTTATCGATAAGTGAAACCCAAACCACATTTGTATCAAGAAATGTATGGATCATAATTTTTTTATTCGAAATCGAATAAAACGTATCGCAAAAAAACTTTTTGGAGTAAAATTCTTCTGATTATGTTGAAAATTTTAGTTTTTCGGAAAAAATACTTACGATTAATAATTGCATCACTCTACCTTTTTCCAAAACAAATCGAGACGAAATACTTTTATATAATCTTCGTTTTACAAATTTTAGTATGTTAATTTATTTGAATAATAGTTAACCGATCCCCGAGCCCTACGTTCGGTTTCACCGGTGCAGAATAGACAAGTACAAAATAATAAGCCAAAAAACCTGCTACAATCTAGAAATTTTACTAAAATTTATTTTCAAAATGCAATTGCACACTTTTATACGACAATAATTAGCATAAATCCATGTAAGTTCTTCAGGTAATGGACTTCTAGCGTTCAATGACAATTTGACTGTCGTATCGATGTACCTGCTAGCAGCTTCCCCTTTTATTGAAGTCTCTAATTGACTTGAAATCGCTTCCAAGGCCCCCTGACTCTGAGATTAATAGCTCTTCCATGCAATTTCTGTCGGTAATCGCTTAAATGTTTTACTTTTTTTATTTTTAAATAGTTTTTTTCCGCATCGGTTCGTTCTGCTCATCTAGGCATCCTCATTTACCGGTTAAAGGAAGAGTATTGGCTAGCAAACGAAGCCTATCACGATAATTATTTTAACTAAATGTCTAGTTTGAGTTACATGGCTTGATTCAGAAAATATATAGATTAGTCTTAGTAATTAATTAAATTTCGGACTGGATTTTTTTAATTTTCTGAACGATTTGGACTGATTTCAGAACGTATAAACGAAGTCATATCCCTTTTCTGGGTTCAGTGTTACGGGGTTAGGTTTGAGGTGTTATACTTTACCTTTAATCGATTGGTTCCAAACTCAAATTGGGCAAAAAGAAATTACTCGTAATTACCCCGGGCGGGCTCGACTCCCTCTCAAATTGCTAGCGACCCGACACTGCCTCTAGTTGCAAAAAAAAAAGAAAAGAAAGTTTTTCAAAAAAATTATGGGACCGGAAAAAATGTTCAAAAATTGAAATTTCTCTAATGGGATGAAACTCTTCAACTAAACTATATTAGATTTTTTCCCTTTATATCATAAGTAAATTAATATTCCTATAAGTAAATATCCTACCATTGACAATCGTATAGTTCTTGTTGTTCGATCTCATATTAACAGCACGAAAGGCTGAGCCAATTTCTTTTAAAACGTAGCGGATAATTATTGACTTATGCTTAGGTATCACATATACATAGATATTAGAAAAAAATAAATAAAATGTCTTACTTTTCTCCGAGTGACCCAAGAAGGCATCCAAATAATTATTAGTAAAATATTAGTAAAAGCGTGTATGTTTTATGATATCTATGCCTTATACGATTTCGATAATTTGAGAAAAGCAGGGAACCCTCTTTCAACCCCTCCCCCACCCAATTTCGGTCAGGGTAATTTGATCTCGAGTGAAATTACTAGAAATCTAAAAATCAGATGACAAAATTGATTTATTGCATACCTTATACGTCACCACGGTGAACAAATTTGAATTTTTTTTTATTAAACTGAACCTAAGGAAATATATTTTAACGTTACAAGTGGGTGTATACTGCGCATGCTCAGCTATGTCCCTTTAATAAATACCCTTAAGCAGGGACGGAAATAAGCAAATACTTTAATCAGGCAATTTGTTTTTAGCAAATCCTTTGTGCAGGGTAAAATGTTGTTGGGTGAAAAATAATCGATGCAATTTTGAACTTTTTTTTAAATGTGTCACTAAAAATCCAATAAAAAAGCCTCACCAGAGAAATTTACAGTTAATTAAACGTAGAGGTTTGTTTTTTGCAAAATAAATTTGTATTCGGTTTGGTTTGCGTTGCCTTTGAGCAGAGAAGCTCAGAGGGTGAAACACTTCTACAGGGGCTATGGAATTATATATTACGTACTAGCCCCTATATTCAGGCTTTTCCTAAATACTCTGAATCCTAAGGGTTTTTTTTTAAATGAGAAAGACTCATTTGGCAAAGAAGCTCAGAGGGTGAAACATTTCTACAGGGGCTATGGAATTATACATTGGGTGCTAGCCCCTATATTGTGGCTTTTGCTAAATACTCTGAATCCCAAGTTTTTTATAATAACTTTTTCTGTTGGCAACAAAACATTGTTTATCTTGGAAAAAATGTACTTAGTAAGATTAGGCCTAGTAACTGATAACTTTTAATTGTAAAGAAGTTACCATTGTTATGGACAGCAGGATTCAAACTTGGATCTGCCGGACAGTCGTAATTTTCCCTACTCCAGCTAATCCCTGCTGGCTTAGCAAGGATAATTAAGATGAGTGTGGTAATTAGAGTCCTGGGGAATGTAATTAGGCTAAAGTAAAATATACATGCATAAAAACAGTGATTAATTTAATATGCATAGCTCATATTTAAAAAAAGGAAAGAATTACAATTCAACGAGGTTAATTTTATTGAAAATAGGTATTGAAAGGCAAAGAGGCTTTCTCTATACACTGGATATATATTTATATATAAATGAATATTTTTTTTTCAAGTTCTCTTTATATAGTTTCTCTGTTCATTGTTTTTCACATATCTGATAGTATTTTATTTTTAATCTATTAGTTTGTTGATTGGATTATGTACGTATACATGTACGTCACGTCACACGTCACTGGAATCTCGCTTTACTGGAACAGTTTACACAATATTTTTTTCTTATTGTCAGGGGGGGGGGTACAATTTATTTAAACAATTTTTATATATGGGGGTGTGCCTCTTTTTGTTTAAAAAAAGTTTATTTTTTTCCGACATGTTTACTAAGTTATTTACAAAGATATTTTTTATTTATTCTTAGGGATTTTCAAGTTGTTTTTTATGTTTTTATCCCGGCCGAATTAAGTTTGATTTTTTTGGTTTTTTTATTTATTTATACGATGTTATTTGATTTGGGGTTTGGTCAGACGGTGACAACGTCTTTAGGTGTGCAGGCTGCGCATTGGGGGTACGCTTTTATCACCTTTTGTTTGACCCCTGTCTGTTGACTCTTGTCCATTTGTGCCACTAGGTGGCGTTTAGGCGTCGTTGGAGGACCACCCTCGGGGTCCAGTTCTGTGTCTTTGCATCGCCGGACGTTACTCAGAACAAGCATTAAGATGATGGCGATATAAAAAACCATAACTACCTGTCAAAAAGAAAAGAAAAAAGGAAAAAAAATTCAATATTTTAAACCATAGAGTCTGGTGTTTATCCACCTTGTTTTTCTAGTCGACAAAACTGCAAAAATGTCTGCCAACACATTAGGTTTTGACGGCCAATTGAACAAGTATATTGAGCGTCACATTTAAGTTGGCCGAATATTCTGACCACCCTTTTGAGGCTATATTTTTTTTAAACAAATTGTAAAACATTTTTTTATAAATTTTATATTAAGGTTTAATGATATTTGAATGATCTATTGAATGTAATTTAGTTTTTATGGCGCCACCATATTTTTATCCAATATTTCACAAATAATATCTTTTTTTCCGAGCTGAGCTGTTCCAACAATTTTCAAAAATAACAAATAAGGCGTATAATTAAATTAATAGCCCATTATATTTCCGAATTTCCTTTAGTAAGTTTTTATATATATTCAAAAAAGGGTGATGATTAATAATAGCATTAATTAAAATAAATTGGTGAATAAAACCATAGGAAAAATTGGAAAACTAAAAAAAAAAAGAATTAAATAAATAAATATATTTCTAATTCCGCCCAAAATGTAACGCTCAATTTAAGTTTCTCAGTAACAAATCCGAGCCCTAATTTCACTCCTCAGAATTCTACCCGTACTTCGATTAACTCAATTAGTAAGCTTTTTGGAGAGCGATTCCACGCTTAGCCATACGAATTCATTAGTTTTAATTCCCCCTTTTCTCTCTCTCTCTTTTTCTTTATTGCTTCCAAATAATCGCCTTTTCAGGCTTAAGTGAAGGAAGCTCGAATGTCTTCTAAGGCTTAAGAAAAGGAAACTCGCTCTAGTCTCGAGAAGGATCTTTTCGGTTACAAGGTTCTTTTCGATAACCACTAGGGACTGGCTGGACTCCCTCCTTCCGTTACGTTAATGACCCATCGTTTCACTTCGCCTTAGCTCAGAGACGCGAATTGGAAAAGTGTTACTTAACTACGCTTACTAAAGTTAGCGGACGAAAAGAGCTTGAAGAGAGGTTAAGGAAAATTTGGTTAGTTAAACATGCAGGAGACGATGTCTAATAAATTAGAGACATTAATATACCCCAAGCAGGGATAGATTTAATTTTAGAAGTAGGAATGGAGAACAGAGTAATCTGGGCGCGCGTCAAAGTCCTGGACCCCCTTCCCCGGGACGGAGGGGTAGGAAAGAAGAGGCGGGTCATAGCAACAGAGGTAAAGAGGAATTACGTATTTTTCGCCGTCCTCGTCAGCAACGTCATCAAAACATAGTTTAAGTGAGCCAATAAACCCTTTGCCTCTAATGATTAAGCATTTGATATTCAAGTAATCTTGTAGTAATTAAATGTATCTTTTTAATTTTTCAACTCCGCAAAACGTTAGGCTGATGGTAGTTGGTTGATGCTTGAACTTAATCTCTCTACAGTTTTTTTTTTCAGCTGAAATTTGTGGCAATAAATGCTTTATGTACTCAGGGGAGGTTCGATAGACTGATAACACCCTTTAATGGCGAATTTTCTTTTGCCTGATTAATTTTAACGAAGTATTGGGTTTACTGACGTTTTTCCATAGATTTTAGAGCAGACATTATTGCTCGTTTTAGGCAAAGATTCTATGGCCAACCCAAAAAATATGTATTGCAAAGTTGACCGTGAAATTCCATCGTCAATGGCGCCCTCCATGAGGATAAATGGAAAAATGCGCAAATTTGCATGAAGTTCATTACTATTTCTCGGTTATATTAAACGTTACACTGTAATTAATTTTGATGGTTTTTCGCGCTGCCCCGAGATTACTCGATCGTGTCTTTAAGATGCTAACTACATACTTAAACCTCAAATGAGGCTCAGAAACACCTGCTCTCAATAGCCCTTTCTCCCCAAGGGAATGTCCGCTATTGGTACATGTACATCGCTGGGAGGGAAAAATTTAGGCGGGGTGAATTTGAATTATACAGCGTGGAAAAGGACAAACCGCACACAAGAAACGAAAATTCCGCATAAGCGTTCTGTAGTCGCGGTGATAGAAAAATTCATAGCCAATGAAGAGGCTTTTGTTGTAAACTTAAGTGAGGAGTTATAGGCTTCTGGTATAGGCCTAGAAGGTAATCTTTTAATAGATAACATTATTACCGATATGTAAATGAGGGCATCAGTCGATTCGTCCGGATAGACAAGTCGTACTTCGCCTGTGTGACTGAGACGGCCATGGCTCAATCCCAGAACCGCTGGCGCCGACGTGGACTTGCAAGGCTCTCCCGAAGGCAACCTATAAATTTAAATAAAGAAAATAATAATCAATATTTTAATGACTTTTAAAAGTTCCAACGGTAAAAGGTCCCCATGGAGAGTTATTTTGTTTTTGATGAAAAATATTAATTTTTCTAAATAGGTCGAATCGACTTTCTGAAGTTAAAAGTATATTTTAAAAGAACCATTATGATAATTTATAGTTCCTCTCTACCACTTATATTTTAGGATGTTAAAAATATACTGGGTACAGGAAGGAAGCCATAAAATCCCGATTAATTTTGCGATGTTGTACGGTACAGGACTCAATTACCATTATTAATAATTATTTCGTGATAATTGATGGGTTTTACGGGCTGATTAATTTTTTTACCGTTAATTTTTCTAATTTAAACTCCCACTCGAGTGGAAACCCTTTATTATCGGTTTGATCTCTAGTGTTATTTTATAGTTGAGTAAATTCGCATTCAAGGGGTTAATTGTATTCTTAATAATAGTTAATTTTGTATTGTCCTTAATTATTAATTACGCAACTAATTGATAATTGACCACTCTGTTTAATATTTCATAGATCTGCAGTTTAACATACTCATAAACAGATATACAAATAAACAACTGTAGTCTAAAATAATCACATATTTACAAGAAGTCACTCTCTTATAGAGTTTCACGTTCAGACATATACTCTTACGAGTTACCTCGTTAACCCGGAAATTGTCCTGAGTATTACCTACGTAATCCTTTGAAACCACGTAGGAATGAATATATAGGATGTTTTCTACTGACGCGTAACGAATAGTCTTGTTCGAAAATGAGATCGCTAAGCCTTGCCTATAGTTGAAAGTAGAAGTCTTCTTTTCATCTCTTTGCCGCCCTCTGGCTTGGCCGCAAATCGAAAGCTCGGATCAATCACGATCATTTCTGAACAATTGCTCTGTTTTCTTCCTTATTTTTTCCTCCGCACCTCCTTCCTTCCTGCATACATGGAGTCTAGGGAAAATTCAAAGAAGTCGCCCCCCACCATTTTCTCTTCCTCCCTCTGATGTATTGTGTTTAGTGACCCGTACTTTTACTACCTGAGGACTGGCTGCGTTCTACTTTTAGCAAGAAACTACTACGTAGTACAGTACATACATTACATACCCCAAATTCTTTATAGGAAGCTAAAGTGTAAGTGAAATGCGTATAGTTCATCTTCACACTTATATACAATATTTTACAATAGTTTTAAATGTATTATGTTTGGTAACTGAGTTATCTATAGGTACGTGTTGCTTTTCCTAGCATGGAAATTTTAAAATGTACGCTTCCTTAGAGGTCTTATCTTAGAAAGAGTTAAGGAAGTTTTCTTTCCATAGAGATCTTATCGCTGTTACAACGTAAATATAAATATTTTTACTTTGAAGTCGAGAAGACATCAATGGAATTCAAAATTCTCTTTCTAGACTAATCAGTATATTTTTAAAAGTATAGAAAATAAAACCCAAATATTTCCTTAAGAAAACAGAGTTTTGTCTTTGTAGGATCAAATATTTGAAAAAAAAAATAAAAATAATTTAACCCTAAATAACTTATATTTTCCATGTTTCCTGGAATGTTTAAGCCTTGGGTTAAAATTTACAATGATGCTTTGACGAGCTAAATTATTAGTAAGTTAAATGTACTGTGGAAATTATTATATCAAGGATTTCAAAGAAATCTATCTGTCTTAGTCCCATTTCACTTTGCCTTTCAATACGAGAATTATCTATGAATCACGTGAGGGGCAGGAAGTATATCCGAATTGCACTTGCCAAAAATACCTCTGCAAATTTTCCAATCTCGGCAAATTCGCGCGCGCTCTATGATTTTGTACTTTCTTTGAAATCAGGTGGAAGAAATACTGAGAATATTTTTCTTCGACCGCACCAGCGTGCACTTTTTTTTTCATTTCATTTCATTCGGCAGCTAGCCTTTGAATGAAAATTTAGGGCCACATGGTATATATTCTTTTCAATACCATCTTCTTCTTTTTATATATATAAAAAAAGAACCCATTGAAAGCATTCATTGATAAAGTTCTTGAAGTTTAGCAATGGATAAAGGAAAGTTATACACTTTGGCCGAAGTAAAAGGGATTTTTTTTCTTATACATGATGATCAAAGATGAACAAATTTATCGTATTGAGTTGCGTGCAAAAAAAGAGTTTGAAGATTTATTTTTTTTGGAAGGGCTGAATTCGTTAAAAAATGAAATTACACATTTCATTCATGAAAATGAGAAATTAAAATTAAAATGTTAGTTAAAACAAATATTAAAGCAAAAGTATATAGGTTAAAAACAAAAGTGTACTTCGTTGAAACTTGCACGCCCTGCCTAATATGAGAAGCTCTCCTTTATCCCAGAATATTGTCGACCCCCATCTCAGTTTACATGTCGTCCACAGCCAAAGGGGGGGGATTCTTATTGAAGTGTACTTTTATTTGAATATATCTATATACATTTGATTAAAGTATTTAAATGATACCTCTCAAAACATTACAAAGTATCCTTACCACAGGGAAATCAAATGTTGGCTTTGTGTTTATACGTTATTCGAAATGACCGGAAGAGCTCTTCAGTCTCTTAGTGATCTTATAACCTCATCTCATTTACATCGGAAAAGCCGAAAATAAATGAATGCAAATAGATGCTCGGATTCAATCTTAACTCGGATATCTGGTTCTGTACAAGTGAAAGTGCATGGAATACATCTCTATTCCTTTTTTTTGGTGATCATTTATTTCTCTTGGGGGTTATAACGGCTCACTTATACAAGGACTGAATGTATAAGTAATATTGGTTGTAAATTTACGAATATTGCGTTGAAAGTTAAATGATAGGGATATCTTTTGATGTCGTATAAATTTAACAACTTTGCCTCGAACGTTTGGCCCAAATTATCAAAGTATTGATTTTCAAACGGTGTTTTAGAGATTTATGATGAAACGCGATAAAATGCATTTGAATAAGAGCTCCATTTATTTAAAGGTAAAATGAACCATGGTCATTTAATATAGAAGGTCATATAACCCTCTTTGATTTGAAAAACTGGGTAGGCAACCCTAACCATCGGGAAATATAAGGGTATGTTGATCCATTGCGCAAATCTGTTTACCTTCAAAAGCTTCAAGTTAGGTCGACAGCGGAAAATGATATGTACCTAAAAACTTGATAAAATAATCCTCAGTTATATGTTACTTTGTAGTTAGTTACCAGAGGGCGCTACAGACCAACGTTTCTTGCAACACCCTTTTTTAGTCACATTTTGTGAGTAATCTTTTGCTTTGTTAACATGGGAGAGATAGGCGAGCTATGACCTCTTGATTAAACAAACCCTGACTCTAAAGTATAAACTCTCAATATTGGATTTTTGAATAGGAAACGTCCCAGTGTTTAAATAGACTCGACTCTGTTTGAGTTTATAAAAATAGATACGACTATTCGTTATTCATGTAAACACAAAAGTAGGTCTATATTCAATTTTGTTAAAACAATTCTTCAATATACAAATATTTTGAGAAATCGAAAGGGAGTTGCGGCGTCGTCATCTCTCATATTTCAATCGCTTTGATTTAAATTCCACTGAGACCCGTATGTTCCCTTTCTTTTTTTTATGGGAAAAACTATAGCTTCATCCGATCTCAAATTTACATAATATCAAAAGTGGATGAGAGGAAAAGTATGAAAATGGCCAAAAGTCGCGAGTCATCAGAGTTTCGCCGTAGTTGACCGTTTTATTGGCGTAGCTATACTGGGCCTGGTCACTCCCTTAAAATAGGTCTTGTGTAAGCTGTGTTAATTCGCGGTTACGCGGTTACCGTCGTCTGCTAGAACTTCCTAGATTTGTGTTTGTAGTCAGTACAGAGTAGCTGGTAATGTTTTAAAAGGTATTTGAAGGTATAATATGGATTTTAGTAAGGTTATCGAAGCAATAGAAGAGCACAGATACGTTTAAAACAAATCTCGGTGATTTAGCTATAGCGCGAGCAGCTTGCGTCGTGATGCGCGTGATCGAGTGGGCTATGGTTAAACCATGGAGCATAAATGTCTGAACTACTTTCAGTCGCGAGTCTGCAAGTCCATCAGTCACTAGTGAACTAAATAGTTATTGGCGAAACTTTGATGTCCGCGTTTTTTAACACAGGCTCTATGGCCATTGTCATACTTTCCCTATCTTCCACTTCTGATAATATGTAGGAAACTCCTCTTTCTACAGACTTATATCCGACTATACCAGGCGTTCGAACACCGCTTCCTATATCCGTTGCATATCAGGCCTTGAATTCCTTGATTGACTGTGATGAAATTTCTGTATTTTGATCTTTGACTCTGTTTGTAGGATCAGGGATAGATTAATTTTAGAAGTAGGAATGGAGAACGGTTAGTATTTACTTCAGTCAGACTCGTAGCCCAGTATGGATCCCCTCCCTCCAACACGTAACGAAAAGTTTAAATTATCTTATTGGCTCGGTTAAACTACGTTTTGATGACGTTGCTGACGGTGACGGCGAAAAGTACGTAATTCCTTTTTACCTCTGTCGCTATGACCCGACTCTTCTTCATACCCCTCCGTCCCGTGGAAGGGGATCCAGGACTTTGACGCGCGCCCACGTGCTCTGTTCTCCATTCCTACTTCTAAAATTAAATCTATCCCTGGTAGGATGTAATATGCGATATTATAAACTGTTTAATATCATTAGTGAAAGATAACACGTGGTAGGGAATGATATGAGTGTAGGCAAACAATATTAAACTGCAATTTATATTTATCAAAACATAATACATGTTATATCAAACTTCCTCATTTTTAATTGGGAAAAAAATGTTTAATTTAATAGATTGATTAAAAGACGTTGATATCATAAGCACTGTAGCCCATGAATTTCTCCGGAACTTTCCCAATCAAAGTAGAAAAGCTATAGAATTATTGATGGTAGAATAACGCAGGTTACAGAAAAGAGAGAAAAAAATACATACAAAAAAAAACCAAAATAATAAAAAGAAATCCCCAGATAGATTTTTGGGGGAAAATACTAAAAAATGCAGGGGTAAGTACAGTCCCTAAATTGAAATCTTATGGGATAGATGCTCGAAAGCATTCACGATACAATTCGAACCCGCCAGGAATGACTCCCAGCTGAAGAAGCTAATACGAGGGGCGAACCACTCCACCGACGTCTGTCTTCACACCACACCCTTTTTAGTAGTTTAGAACTAGTACGATTTTGAAAGTGAAGGAAAATGCAACTTTAGATAAGGTAAAACCAAGAAGCGATATGCAGTTTATTAGGGAGAAGGTATAAGATGTTACTATTCGCCCGCCATAGTCCCAGACCCCCTTTCAAAATACAAGGGGGGGCGCGTAAAAGGAGGCCGGGCTATTTCGCCTCTCCTCATTCGGAAAATACAAGTAATTTTCCTCATTCACGTCGCTGACGTGAGTTTTCAAGAACCAATGAGATGATGGTTGTGATTTAGAGGCCGGTATTAACTCCGGACCTACTATACGTTTGAACTGGTCACCGAGTTATATCCCATTGGAAAGAATCCGTTGGGCAGAATTTCATTCGACAGAAATCCCATTCGGCCGAAAATCCCATTCGACAGAAATCCCATTCGGCCGAAAATCCCATTCGACAGTAATCCCATTCGACAGAAATCCCATTCGACAGAAATCCCATGCGACAGAGAAATCCCATTCGGTCGGAAATCCCATTCGTCGGAAATCCCATTCGACAGAAATTCCCATTCGGCCGAAAAGTCCCATTCGATAGATTGGTCTGTGAAAATCAGTAAGTACAAAAAGAGAATCCAACCGTACATGGGGCAAGCAGCC
>JAEQBA010002143.1:49785-63522 GCA_019434445.1 Phalangium opilio
CTAACCAAACCTAACCTAACCTAACCTAACCTAACCAAACCTAACCTAACCAAACCTAACCAAACCAAACCTAACCTAACCTAACCAAACCTAACCTAACCAAACCTAACCAAACCAACAAACCAAACCAAACCTAACCTAACCTAACCAACCAAACCAAACCAAACCTAACCCAAACCAAACCAAACCAAACCAAACCAACCCTAACCTAACCTAACTTGACCTAACCTAACCTAACCTAACCTAACCTAACCTAACCTAACCTAACCTAACCTAACCAAACCTAACCTAACCTAACCTAACCTAACCTAACCAAACCTAACCAAACCTAACCTAACCTAACCTAACCTAACCTAACCTAACCTAACCTAACCTAACCTGACCAACCTAACCTAACCTAACCTAACCTAACCTAACCAAACCTAACCTAACCAAACCTAACCTAACCTAACCTAACCTAACCTAACCTAACCTAACCTAACCTAACCTGACCAAACCTAACCTAACCTAAAATAAATTGATTTTCTTATTAAACTTCTTGATACTGCAGCAAATGATATGTGTTCACCAATAACATTCTTCAACAAATTTCAGAAAATAACTTCCATTTTTGGAAATTGTCTAACCCTAACCTAACCATACCTAACGTAATCTAACCTTACCATTAAGAGATCTCCCTCCCAAGTACTGACGGCGCTCGATGCTGCTTAACTTCTTCGATCATCCAAATAACTTTATCCATTGCGCTACTGGAGCCCGGCAACTCAAGGAAAACGCTATGATTTTATATGTGTAAACCCATCCCATTCTGTCGAAAGCTCTTCCATTTAAATATTCCCATTCAGTAGAAAATCGCTCTTTGGGCTATAAATTGTTTTAAATTTGGCTACAATTTTAGAAATTTGAATTCGATCCAACGGGATTCTATCCAATAGGATATTACCGCTAATTTAACTATCATGCCTGGTTTGAGAGCGGGTTTCTTTCCCTTCTTCTTATCTCCGTATAATCTAAACCAAACTAAATGCTCGTTATTGATATTATCATCTTTTGGTTTAAACCAGTTGTCGAATGGACGCTCGAATTGTAACTTTTAACCAAGTTTGGCAAAACTTTAACGTAATCATACTTCCCGCTTCTGGTAAAGTATTTGTATATCTTTGACGACAGTGTAGCATTGAATCTCTCTACTAAGGACGCTTTTGTATCATTTACTAAAGCGAATGAACTGACGTTGTGTTTCTTTAAAAAATTGTCAAACCTTTTATTTACAAATTCTCCGCCTTGATCGAAAGTGAGTTTGGAAGGTTTGCGAGATTTAAAAATACTAGAGAAAGCTTTAACAATACTTTCCGGTTTTTTATCTCGAAGAGGGATAGCCCAAGCGAAGCGCGATAACACGTCGATGATAGTTAATACGTAGCGTTTTTTATTATTATACCGCTTAAACCGGTTGAAATCCATAAGATCGCACATCCATTGTTCATCTTTAGAAGTTACATAGACTTGATTTCTGGGGAATTTGAGTTTTCTAGGTCGGTGAGTTATGTAGGTATATCTGAGCTAACAACCAATTTCTAGTCTCCTTTTTCGAAATTCCTTTAACACTATTTTGTAATTTCTTTATACTTCCTAACCCAGCCGGGTGAGAGAGATTGTAATAAACTTTCGCCAACTCATCGAGTCTCGACATTGGTGTGGAAAATGAGTAAATAACTTTCAATCAGGTGAAATTTATATTTCTTTATTCAGAACATTTATCCGTAAACAATCATATTTTTCAAATTGGTTAAATTATTAATAATATCGCTATAAAGGATGTACACGTCTTCTAATTTCGTTCCATCCATTTCTTCGTAAAATTCGACCAAAACCTCGTCGTAATTCATCCGCGGAAGCGCTTGTTCGATATTCTGTTCCACCGCTTGACACCAGTTGATATTATCGGCTCCGCAGGAAATATCGTGAGCTAACTTGTGATGACAACAACTGTTTTCGCATTTGATGGTAATTGAATAAAGTATATTCGTCAATTTTTCCAAAACGATCCTTTTCATAACATCCTTAGCGTCGAGTAAAACTTTGACTTCGCGATCGATGGTACTTTTCAAAGACTTTAAACTTTTCCACGATTCTTGATTCAGGGAGAATCCGCGAGCGGAAGAGTACATAATGTGATAGTTATGATTCGCGCCGCGAACGTATTGTCTAAGGTCCAACTGCTTTTCTTTTCCAACGGTGAGACACTCTAGCAGAATATTATCTTTACTCATCCAAGTGTGAAACCTTTCAGATTCCCCATCGAAGTGAGAATCAATTTCGGGTTGCACCTTCCAAAGATCGTTCCAAATAGAATGATGAAACGAAACTTCCGAGTCGTTGTCTCGTCTTCGAATGGTAACGTAAGGATCGACGATATTCCTTACTACGATCTCCAGATCGCTGGAAAGATTGTGACTGACGAACATCTTGAAGATTAATGAAGAGTTGGTCGAGATATTTTTCCATTTATAGTCGCTATTTTCTTAATTAGATGCTGACATCTGTGTTTTAATCAAGTGGATAAATAACGCTTCTGTCTCTGGTCACGTAGAGCTCTTTGTTAAATACAGCATAAATTACGCAAGTGGTGTTGGTGTTGAGTGGTTTAGCAAACTTCATACTAAGACGAAGATTTCCCTGCTTAGGAGGGTTGATAAAATCACCTTGACAATCGCCGGCAGCTGTTAAATCGTACGCGAATATGGTATAACCGTTACCATAGTCTTCGTAAGAAATATAATTGCCTTTGTTTTTACCTAGTATATCTAACACGTCGAACAGTGAGGCATATTCTCTGGTATATTGTCTTTTGTCAAAGTTGGGTTCGAAAGGAATGTCTGGAAAATTTGTCGAGCCAATAGCGACCGACATATGTCTCAAATCATTATGAGTGAGATGGTAAGGATTGGTATCTAACGTACCGTTGAAAGCGTTCGTGGGTACGAAGAAAACTATCATAAGATCGGGCATTCTCCCAATGAAAACATTTTCCCTAGTGCAATCGACTTCGCCTTTAGATATTGGGAAATGTTTAATAACCGTTTGCTTAATCGGATATCGAGCTGGGTATTGCTCTAAAACTTTAGCGTGAGCCAAAAGAATTTCAGGGCGTACCTTAACCAATTTAGCTATGAGAACAGCTTCATCAATAACAACATGGTACGTCTTATTGGGTACTTTGGAAATAATAGGGAAATGTTTAGGAGATCGGAAAAGTCGAATCATAAGGTCAACTCCAGGAAGCATGTACTTATTCGTACGAAATAAATCTGCCGGTAAATGCCCAATCATTTCAATTTGATTTGATAATTTTGTTCTAGCGGCTCTTTTCAACATTCCGTTTTCATTTGTTTTGTTTTGTTGAGTAAACATTTCGTCCGGGGAAGTTGGCGAGTCTTTGTAATAACATTGTAAACCGAGTTGAGATTTTTTAGCATCTTCGGAACAGCTTAAATCTGTTTCAATAAGCGGTCCGTATTGAGCGCAGTTGCTCGATGCTTGAGTCGGTGTATTTTGAGCCAAAACATCGATTTGACTGAATAGGGAGAATAAAAACAGATTGACTGGTCCAACGTTAACCTCGTTAGGTTCGAGTACCGTTCCGTCTTCGTGAAGAATTCTAGCTTTAACTTTAAGCTTTGTCTCGGCAAGATCCATATACTCTTCTTCGTTCGATTTAACGTAAAAGGTTATCGGTCCAGAGTCTGTAATCGCGCTAATCGGTTGATAGGTTACTTCGGTAGACGATATGACATTGCTGTTTTCCGTTGGAATTTCAAAAATGTCTAGCTCGTTACGCATCCCCTCTCTCACCTCCATGGTTTTTGATTATGGTAGAAAATCTCTCTTAGTGCGATTCTTCTTAACGCGTTTACTTTTCTTTTTAGCTCCGCCTTGTGAATTTCTTTTCCTTTTTCGACGAGCACCAGAACCGAACTGCGAACTAGCTACGTGATCACCAGCTTTATGTAAAAGATTACCTCCAGCTAGTTTTAGATTCTTTTTAAAAGCCTTTTTCGGGTCTTCTCCAGACTGGATATCGGTATACATTCTGGTACCAATACCTAAAGCCTCGCGTCCGACGGCCTTAGCCACGGGTTTTACAATTGGTGTAATGAATTTAATTAGCTTGCGAAATAAATTTCCAAGACCCCTCCCGCGTTGGAAAACAGGTCCAGAAAATACTGGAAAGCTGCCACTACCTGATTGCTGCAGGTAATACTGTAGATAACTATCCCTTTGAACCATCTTTTACGAAATGTAGCTTGAGGATAGTCTTACCTAGTTTAAATGGTACGTGTAAATTTGCGTCGGTTTTTATTTCTACCTCGATAATTTCTAGTTCGTTAAGTCTTAGCGGATAGTAATCAATATTAGTAAACGTTTGAATGAACGTTTTCTTGTCAGCATTATCCGGTCTAGCAACGATTCGTAAAAGAGGAGCAGCGACGTCACCCACAAATTGGTATTGAATAATATTCGTATACACGAACAGGGCTTCGATACCTCTGTTTAAATCCGCAATGTATTCTCCGGTAGTATGATCTTTCAGCTGAACCCCGAGTTGACTCTTCGCGAAGCCTAACATTAAACCAAGACCCGGAAAACCAGTGGGAAAAGCCAGGCTATACCCTTTGTCGCACCAAATAGTAACGGTTTGGTCTTCATTAACGAAAAATCTAAATTTTTCTCTATAAGCATCGGGAATTGTTTTTTTCATAGCTCTTAAAATATCTTCAATATCATGATAAACACCCGCGGGTATGATATGCGTCAATTGATTAATCTTTGGCTTGATGGCTTGATCATTTGGCAAATCGTCGTCGCTGGAATCCATCATAGGCTGATCGTCAAGTAATTCATCCTTAAACGTATCACCCTCTTTAGCTGGTTGATCATTAGAGGGATGATCATCAGGTAGATCACCTTTTGCATCGTTAAGAGCTACATCTTTTTCTCTAAGACCTCTATTTCTAATTGGTATTACGTTAATATCAATCGCTTTGAGCTCGTCATCGACAGTTTTGGGTGCATTAATCGGATTGTCATCTTCATCGTCTACGCTTCCCGTTCTTTGTAGATTTACGGCTTTGAAATCCTTTTTTCTGGACCTTATTTCGATATAATTATCCTTGTAAGAAATGGATAAAGTTTTGGCGTGACGCGATAAGGGGAACCGAGAAACGTACCGACCCGAGACGAAATTTTTCTCTCGAAACTCTAGCACGAGAGAGAGAGGTCCTTCCGGGATTCTTACTTGCACATCCGGGTGTATATTCATCAAAAGAAACCTTTCTTCCGATTTTCGACCAACGACATTCGGATGGCGATCCACCTTCATTTGCAATAAATCTCTATATTTGGGTTTTATTTGATCGCGCAGGATATCAATTAAAGTTTTATGTAAAGAATATTTAACCGTATGACCTTTTTTCGTTCTTTTGCACTCATAATCACCTGGTGGTATTTCTAACTTGTAAGTAAACCAATTAGCATCATCGTCGATAGAGGGTGCCATGGTTAAAAATCTATCATAACCCTGAGTAACATTATCCCAAACTGGTGGTAAAACCACTTCAGCCAAACCAACCTTCCAGTTTGATAAGAGTTTAATAGGTTGCGGTAACTTCACCTTAAAAGATGATTGGTTGTTCTCGGGGAAATCGTCCATAGACAGACGCATTACTGGGCAAAGTGACGTAAAACAAGTCTTCCATAATTAAGAGATTTGAAGAATACTGAGTCAGAATGGTGAAAGAGTGAAGGTTTTATAGTCGGGGTAGTAGTATTTAACCATTTCACCCCCAGCGGCGCGCTGCGGCGCGGTTTCTCCCCCATGTTGAATAATGTTAACAGTAAATTTGAACTTATATGCGTATTTTTCTTAAATGAATCTAAAATATTACATTTGTGTATTATTTATCACATAGTTAAGAAGAAGAAATTGAAGTAATTATATTTAGACATAAAGATATTGTGGTACAAATACCTACGACATTTTTTGATCACTGATTGGCTAATAAAATTAACTCGACTCGTATCTTACAAGCTACATATTTCAGGAAGTAAATATATCTCGAACGTCGCTTAAATAAACATGAAGGAGCAAAGGTTATTATAGATAGTCGACTAAGATCCTCTCGGTGTTGTTGTTTTACATATAAAGTGCATACTTTATAGTCGGGAAAAATATCTACCCCGGGGAGGTGGGCTCGCTAACACGACACTTGTTTATTTTGGGGGCGTGGCTGTTTACTTTTCTCTTAAAGTACAGGGTTTAACTACTCACGTAATCATAGGGACAACTTACTGTTTTTAATATATAAACAAAGTGAACAAATAAACCAATTACTTTCAAAAATATACATACATTTATATCCAATACTCGAAAATACTCCTCCGCGACGGAAGTCGCAAATATAAATACCACGGACTACAACTACTACTTTGACCTGTTAATTTTCATGTTTAAAGTGAGAAATGGTCTCTTCCCAGAATATGTAATAAACTGGTTCCCAAAGGGAAATAATAATATAAGAACACGTGGAGACAAATATAACTTCTACCCTGAAAGTTGTAACTCACGCGTTAGAGACAAGAATGTTAAATTCAAGGCATAAAATTTTGGAATGAACTAGAAAATCACCACAAAATAATAACATCAATAATGCTTTTTAAAGATGCCATGAGCAATCACGTGGCACAGAAATTAAGGCAATGAGGCTGGGATTATCTGTAAACAGGCTCTATACTTTTAATCTAAGTTATTATCCATTACTTTTATTTATTAAATTAACTCTGGACATCATTGTAAATTAGGACTCCACCTTAATGATTGTTCCAATAAAAAGCCAATATTATTATTATTATTGTAAAACCTTGCAAGAAGTTCACCGCGGTATCTGATTCTAAAATAGAAACTCAAAATATGCAATGGAAATATATTTTGAAGTCGGTCAGCAATTCCTTTTCATATACTTTCCACTGGAAAAATCTTGCTCCGCGACAATGGCGCTAATTTCACCTAGTGCAGTTTAAGCTAGGTAGTGTCATTTCATCCGTACCAAGCGACTTGTGGATGTGGAACCCTTTAATTATAGTCATTATTATTGTGGGAGGAGTCACGTCCCACCACTGATGCCAAATGCATATTGTGCACCCTCACTGTAGCTGCAGCAAAGAGGAGAGAAAGAATCAGTATCTAATGCAGGTGTCTATTAAGCCTAATATCACATCTGCTGAGCCGAGTAAGGCTGTAACAGACCAAATCGTACAATCCGTACATTAAAGCTAGTTAGCGGGCCAGAGAAAACATCTTACTACTATAGAGTCCATTAATTAATAAATAAATAATACGTTACGTCATTTAGTTCTTTTATTCCAACAGTTTTCCATCTAAGTGAGTGACACCCGTATACCGCCAACAAGCCCAAACCATGCCGCACCTAAATGAAAAGTGACTAAGCGCGTATATTCGGGATCAAAGGTCACAAACGGAAAACGACGCCTCGTGGCGGCGTCCGTTACTTGTTCCCCAAACACATTCAAATATGATAATTATACAGAAATATAAAATGTTACAATCGATAATCCTATTAAGCATAACAAATATATAATTATTAAACAAAATAGTAGTAGATAAAAATTAGGAAGTAAAATTTTGTATTTAATTTAAATTTAAAAATTGGTTGATATATATGTTCTGACTAGCTGTTACCCGCGGCGTCGCTCGCGTGTAATAAGAACTTCCATCAAAATGATACAAAGAATGGTTAGATTTAACAGATAAATAATATTTTTGTAACACCGTAGGAGCAAAGGCACTCGGCGTTGCCCGCTAGCCCGTCGGGACATTTTTTATTACTATTCACGCGGTCATTATTCCATAAAGAAGGGTTTTTAAGTTTTTGGCCGCCATTTAAAAAGATGGCCACAAATCGAACCCGAAAGACCATTCAGCCCGTCTATAGGTTGCCAGTGTACTAAATATTTGTGAAATCGGTTGAAACGCTTTGTTGCATGGAGAAGAGTTTACATTTGTTGGCGCCATTTTTTAAGATGGCGGCGAATTGGAAAAATCTTTCTTAGTACGCGCCTACTACTTTTAAGTAACATTCCTGCAAAGTTTCAGCTTTCTAGGGCAAGCGGTTTGGGCTGGGCGTTGATTATCAGTCTGTCAGTCAGTCAGGACTTTGATTTATATAGATATAGATGGACTAATAATAATAACTAGGCTTTGTCTATGAAGGGATTTCTACACTAAGCCTGTGGCTAGTTTACAGGTGGGTCCCTTTACATTGCATAGAGGGGTGGTGGCTAGCCCCTATGCCACAGCATACTAACTAATGGAAAGGAGAAACCGGGTTAGACCGCGGAGGAAAACTCCTTTACAGCGTCTCTTCTCGAGCCTGTATCGCTTGAGATACAAAACGACTCGGGTTCTTTCTTGGTTGCTTGTGGCACAGGAATTTAGGCTTCTCGTTCGACACTGGCGCATCATGTTTCCTTCGTTGACTCCGCTTCCAGGGCGTTCGGTACATTCCTCATCTAGATATGGTAACGGTACATTGGTATGTAGGTCCTTCCGCGCTGATGCCTCCGATGTGGGTAACTCCTCTGGCGCTTCCAATTGCGGGAAGGTATCCGGCCCCTTCATGGTGGTGATACTGAGGAACCTCTCTTCCGATGTCATAAAGTATGAGGGTTATAAAACAAGAAATATGAACTGATGTATTAAGGCCAAGTTTAGAGTCTAATAAGTAATAGTACGTTACGTGCTTTGGTTCTCTTTTATTTCAACGGTTGAAGTCCTTTATCGTATGGGGATGTGTTGTCCATCTAAGTGACCAAGGAGACACCGGTATACCGCCAAGTCAGCCCAAACCATGCCGCCCCTAACGTTTACCGACTAAGCTGGTATATGCGGGATGAAAGGTCACCAATGCCAAATGACGCCATCTCGCTGCATCCATTACAAGGTCCCTAGCTCAAGACCTGCAAGGACCATCAACAAACTGTTTCGTTAGTTTCAGGCCATAAATATCAAGCCAGAGCTGATACTAAATAGCAGTGATTCTGTCATGTAGGCACCATCTAGAGCTCGGCATTTTCGATCAATTATTCACTTTATTTTATCTTTATCCATAACCGAAAATTATCCACAGAACTTACATGTTAAATCGTATTATAATCCACAAATTTGTTTATAAATAATCGGTTATCCACCAATTTGTGGATAATTGATCGAAAATGCCGAGCTCTAGCACCATCTTACCTACCCGTTGGTGATGGGGACGACTATCGTTGGTCCAAAGAAGAGGGTGGTGATGGATTTGTCAGGTGTCTTATGTGTAGGATCCCAAGCCTTTGTTGGGTCTCTTATGTCTAGGATCCCAAGCCGTTGTTGGGTCTCTTATGTCTAGGATCCCAAGCCTTTGTTGGGTCTCTTATGTCTAGGATCCCAAGCCAAATAAGCGTCGATTCCTCAGCATTCCAACTGTCGAAACCTATTATTTCGTGGATTGCTGAAGTTTATTTTTGAAATTAGAAAAGTGATTTCATTTCCCTTCAAGGACTGACAGTGCACGATGACCACAAATTTCCCTTCCTATGACTTACTAGTGATTAGGGTGGTGGGGGGTCGCTCTGCGGTCATTTCCCAAGAAATTTAGTTATTATTTAAAATCGAGATATCTGTTTCTCTCTTAATTCCTCCTTTGAAGGGGCTTCTACCATTCCTCTGGTTTTGGCAATCCTTAACGGGCGATCAGCATCCAGTGGTACTTTTTGTTTCAATGACCCCTAGAAATCATAATAAATTTATAGCTGAAAAAGAACAGATTTTATTTTTACCTTGAAGTTTTCCCTCTGTTCAAAAATGATCCGCATTAATTCCGGAATATAAGAATATTTTTTCTTCTCATATATTGGCACAATGTACCACGCCTTCGTTCGTTTACTGTAGGCACGTGTATCTCTGGAATCCACACATTTATGACCGTTATGCTTATTTCACAAACACATAGGCTATAATAAGTATATTAATGAAATTTTACTTTGGCTGTCCATCTTGTCTACAAGCCCGAGGCCTTCCACAGTGCTTGTTGTGGTCTATGGCGGCTAATTTAATCCTTATTTGGTAGCCCCAGTAGCTACATCACAGACAAAAATTACTATGTCAACATGGTAAACGATGGAAACAAAGTTAGACATACCCAAAAGCGATTCTTTTTGGGGCATACATTAGAATTAGACTGTGGTAACTTTCGAGAAAGCCTGTGTGCCTGTAACAAACAAGATTTGCGCGTGAATGGTGGTACAGTTCATCTCTAGGTACTCACGCATACCTAAAGTTTGTGAAGTATCCCATATTTTTCAAGAGGTACTTCCTCATAACTTCGCTTCTTAATTTTAAGAAAGTGGGAGAGTTGGCTTGTAACCAGGGGTGTTTTTCCAGCTGCTCTTCAGTTAAAGGTTCATGGTCGCAATGATTGAACATGCCTATCTCCAAGTGCCACTCATGCTCGTTGATAACATGGTGGAGACAAGTCAACCACAAACTCTATAAATATTTGGATTTCAATTGACCACCTGTTCTTCAAGATTCATTCAAGGTAATCATAGCACAATACCTTCATAGTGAAGACCTGTCCTTGACAATTTTTGGAGCACCACCAGAAATGATTACGTAGTAGAGGAGCCCAGTGACATAAATCTCTATGTTCTTTAGATTTCAGTCCAATCTACATGAAACAAGTTCTGTTTCATTCACTTGATAAAGGGTGTGACAAGAGATTTAAAAATGGAATCATATTTACTTCGTTCAATCTCTTTAAAATTATTTTGCCACCATGCCACGTGTCCCACGAGTGTTTTACACCTGGCAAACAAGAATCCTCCTTCCCTACGAATTTTTTTTCATAAATATACCATGCATTCTAAAATCGCCAAATGTTAATGTCGTGCTTCAAACTAACTTAGCTCAGCTGAAATTGAAGAATGAGCATCTGTGACGACTTCCAGCACTTTGACATTGTGTTGGGCGCCAAGCTCCAGAACCTCTTTGGAAGCACCTTTGAAAGCCAGGAGCTCCATGTTCGGGCTTTTCCCTTCAGCGTGTCGAACGTCTTTGTTGGATATAGTTAAGATTTTCTTTGATTCAGTATCTGCCAAAGTGTAAGTGCAAAACATGGCGGAATGCCCTGGACTGTCCATCCTTCCATCTCCAGCTACTACAAGTTCTTTTCCCGACAATTCTTCGAAAGTTTCTTTTTGCGTCCTCTCCCAGAAAACATCAACAGCTGGCTTCAAAAAATGAAGCTGATAGCTGATGGTGAAAAACAATTTCATGCCCAATTTAATAATAATGATATATGCTCGCTAGCGAGAACTCCCCAGTCTCCATGTCTATATATCGTTTTCTCTAAAGGTGAGAGGGGATGAATTTTATCTAGCCCCCTTTATTTTATTATTCTCAAACAAGGCAAAAATCATTTTGCATTAGTCCGTGTGCTTCCAATGTGCTAAGGTTGTACATCACCCAACAACGATCTAAGGCTATAGACTAGTAACGGACTACTGGTAGAGGGGGTGTAGACGGTGTATCCCTCCCTCTGGTCGCGCTCTTGTATCAGGGACTACTTTGCGCGCCCAGTAGGGGGATTACACTGAGCTAAGAGATAAAAGGGTGTGACGATTGCATACTTAGTGGCATTACTCATAGAGTAATGTCAGTTCTACATATGCAAACGTCATACCCTTCTATCTCTTAGCTCAGTGTCACCCCCCTACCAGGCACGTACTGTATCCCCTCTTACAAAAGCGCGCTTAGAGGGAGGGATACACCGTCTAATCCTCTCTCCACTCTATACATTGGCTCGCATACACTATACAGTTACGAAAAGTGCCACATAAACTTGAGAAATCCATGCCCAATTCAATACACCAAAATACAGTGACCACGACACTATAAGGTGCCATTTCTAGTTTAGTTTACATTTTTCTCTTTACGTAAATCGTATAAAATCAACACAATCAGAAATAAACCCTCGCAGTAACCAATTTCAGTTTTTCTTTGCCAAAAAAAATAAATCCATCAACTTACGGGTCTATTGAACGTGAACCTGATGTCTATGTAATTTAGAAAGGAACCCCACCGTATCGAATCACGCCTCAGTGAGAGAAGGCTTTCTATACATGTATTTGCATACAACAAGATGGCCCAAGGGCTGGGCCTTAATACTAATTTTACACGCCTCACGTGACCCCCCGTATAGTTGATCTCCAATAAATCGTACAACTAAAAATATGTCTGAAACACAATCGTGTATGCCCTTAATTTCTAATAACGTCACATTTCAAATAATATTAATGAAACTAAATTGTGCACCCCACTAAAGAATAATTTTTAAAAACCATACGAATCAAATAATGTATCTAAAACAAAATCCTGGATCCCCTAAACCAGAAATCACTATGACCGTAAACCGTCCCTCTATTTTACGAAACCTAACCTAACCATCCAGCATAATCTCTGATGTATCACGCGCACAAAGTGCAGTAGTGTACGAAAATTATCAACTTGTTTCTTTCACTCAAAAAGCCCGCGAGATTGAAACTAACTTTCTTTCCTCTCTCTCTCTCTCTCCGAGCGGGATTCCCCCTCTCCTCCTTCCCCCTCTCACTAATATACCAGGCAGGCAGCGGAGCTTCGTTTCCCTCCGATCTGGGGTTCCCTCTCTCTTCGTATCGCCATCGCGTACGCTAGCGATCTCACTCCCCCCCGCACGCTTTCGTTTTCCCTCTCTCTCTCTCTCTCTCTCATCGTAAGCTTTCGTTGTAGGATTTTCTTTTCAGTGTTATGTCTTCGAAGTTAGTAATATCATTAGATTTTTAATATAATTTTAATAATCATGGGTTTTAAAAGGTTTTGAGTGCTTTTAATGGATAGTAAAACCGTAACTGAAGTCTCCAGTTTTGTTTTGACTGTACTTCAGTTTTTTACCCAACACCAACGCTATGACAAATTTGTAGTAGGAAAACAGTAAAAAGACATTGCTTTCATTTCAAAAGCATCGGAAAGCTAAAAATTCTTTAACCAATGTCCTTGTCTGTCCCTTGAGTCAATAAGTTTATTGGTCCTGACTTTGTAACCCCCCCCCCCTAAATTGCAACCATCCTGTCCTTCTAAAAGAAAAAGGTTTCCCATAGCTTCTCGTATACAAAATAACTAAGTGAATGCTTTTAGCACAACAATAAAAACTTGGGGCAACCAACAAGAGGAGCTGATAAGCCTCACTATAATTATATCGAGGGCTAATCACTATCAGATTTCGTGTTCAAAGGTATTATATGTAAGGATGTTAGCGCTATCAAGTGCACGCCACTTAAAAAGGGAGGGTGAAGTAGAAAATCAAGTGATTTTTTTATTGAATCTTGAACAAATTATAAGACCAGTCTGCATAGTGAAACATTTAGGAAATACATCATAAAAATTTTAAAATTAAAATTAGGTTCAGATTTTAAGGATAATTTTAAATAAGGACGCCCTGCCTTTCTGTTAACAAAATTCTCGTGACACGTTCCGTGTCGAATGAAATTTATCACGAGATTTGATAAAATTTGTGCGCGACGTGACAATCGTGGCGCGAGACATGGCGCGTGACACGAGGATTTGGTTAACAAAAAGGCAGGGCG
>JAEQBA010002144.1:0-15342 GCA_019434445.1 Phalangium opilio
AATTTAAAAGAGGAAAAAAAAGTGAAAAAGCCAACGGCACGCAGTGTTCCTAAGTGGTCTCCCTCCCAAGTAGTGACTGCGCTCGACGCTGCTTAACTTCGGTTATCGGACGAGAACCGGTGTATTCAGCGTGATATGGCCGTTGCCGAGAGTGCTAGTTAATAATTTGAATTTATTAACCTTCATCTTTATAAAACAATAACAAAAAGAAGATATTTTGCTTTTTCATATCTGGTGGAATTAAAAGAGGAAACAAAAGTGAAAAAGCAAACGGCACGCAGTATTCCAAGTACTGTATGCGCTCGACGCTGCTTAACTTCGGTGATCGGACGAGAACCGGTGTTTCAGCGTGATATGGCCGTTGCCGAGAGTGCTAGTTAATAATTCGAATTTAAATTAAGTGAGACAAATTAACCTTCATCATTTTAAAACAATAACAAAAAGAAACATGTTTGCTTTTTTCATATCTATTAAAATTTAAAAGAGGAAAAAAAAGTGAAAAAGCCAACGGCACGCAGTGTTCCTAAGTGGTCTCCCTCCCAAGTAGTGACTGCGCTCGACGCTGCTTAACTTCGGTTATCGGACGAGAACCGGTGTATTCAGCGTGATATGGCCGTTGCCGAGAGTGCTAGTTAATAATTTGAATTTAATTAACTTTCATCATTATAAAACAATAACAAAAAGAAGATATGTTTGCTTTTTTCATATCTGGTGGAATTTAAAAGAGGAAACAAAAGTGAAAAAGCAAACGGCACGCAGTATTCCCAAGTACTGACTGCGCTCGACGCTGCTAACGTCGGCGATCGGACGAGAACCGGTGTTTTCAGCGTGATATGGCCGTTGCCGAGAGTGCTAGTTAATAATTCGAATTTAAATTAAGTGAGACAAATTAACCTTCATCATTTTAAAACAATAACAAAAAGAAAACATGTTTGCTTTTTTCATATCTATTAAAATTTAAAAGAGGAAAAAAAAGTGAAAAAGCCAACGGCACGCAGTGTTCCTAAGTGGTCTCCCTCCCAAGTAGTGACTGCGCTCGACGCTGCTTAACTTCAGTTATCGGACGAGAACCGGTGTATTCAGCGTGATATTGCCGTTGCCGAGAGTGCTAGTTAATAATTTGAATTTAATTAACTTTCATCATTATAAAACAATAACAAAAAGAAGATATGTTTGCTTTTTTCATATCTGGTGGAATTTGAAAGAGGAAACAAAAGTGAAAAAGTAAACGGCACGCAGTATTCCCAAGTACTGACTGCGCTCGACGCTGCTAACGTCGGCAATCGGACGAGAACCGGTGTTCTCAGCGTGATATGGCCGTTGCCGAGAGTGCTAGATAATAATTCGAATTTAAATTAAGTGAGACAAATTAACCTTCATCTTTTTCAAACAATAACAAAAAGAAAATATGTTTGCTTTTTTCATATCTATTGGAATTTAAAAGAGGAAAAAAAGTGAAAAAGCCAACGGCACGCAGTGTTCCTAAGTGGTCTCCCTCCCAAGTAGTGACTGCGCTCGACGCTGCTCAACTTCGGTTATCGGACGAGAACCGGTGTATTCAGCGTGATATGGCCGTTGCCGAGAGTGCTAGTTAATAATTTGAATTTAATTAACCTTCATCTTTATAAAACAATAACAAAAAGAAGATATGTTTGCTTTTTTCATATCTGGTAGAATTTGAAAGAGGAAACAAAAGTGAAAAAGCAAACGGCACGCAGTATTCCCAAGTACTGACTGCGCTCGACGCTGCTAACGTCGGCGATCGGACGAGAACCGGTGTTCTCACCGTGATATGGCCGTTGCCGAGAGTGCTAGATAATAATTCGAATTTAAATTAAGTGAGACAAATTAACCTTCATCTTTTTCAAACAATAACAAAAAGAAAATATGTTTGCTTTTTTCATATCTATTGGAATTTAAAAGAGGAAAAAAAAGTGAAAAAGCTAACGGCACGCAGTGTTCCTAAGTGGTCGCCCTCCCAAGTACTGACTGCGCTCGACGCTGCTTAACTTTGGTTATCGGACGAGAACTGATGTATTCAGCGTGATATGGCCGTTGCCGAGAGTGCTAGTTAATAATTTGAATTTAATTAACCTTCATCTTTATAAAACAATAACAAAAAGAAGATATGTTTGCTTTTTTCATATCTGGTGGAATTTAAAAGAGGAAACAAAAGTGAAAAAACAAACGGCACGCAGTATTCCCAAGTACTGTATGCTCTCGACGCTGCTTAACTTCGGTGATCGGACGTGAACCGGTCTTTTCAGCGTGATATGGCCGTTGCCGAGAGTGCTAGTTAATAATTCGAATTTAAATTAAGTGAGACAAATTAACCTTCATCATTTTAAAACAATAACAAAAAGAAAACATGTTTGCTTTTTTCATATCTATTAAAATTTAAAAGAGGAAAAAAAAGTGAAAAAGCCAACGGCACGCAGTGTTCCTAAGTGGTCTCCCTCCCAAGTAGTGACTGCGCTCGACGCTGCTTAACTTCGGTTATCGGACGAGAACCGGTGTATTCAGCGTGATATTGCCGTTGCCGAGAGTGCTAGTTAATAATTTGAATTTAATTAACTTTCATCATTATAAAACAATAACAAAAAGAAGATATTTTGCTTTTTTCATATCTGGTTGAATTTGAAAGAGGAAACAAAAGTGAAAAAGCAAACGGCACGCAGTATTCCAAGTACTGACTGCGCTCGACGCTGCTAACGTCGGCAATCGGACGAGAACCGGTGTTCTCAGCGTGATATGGCCGTTGCCGAGAGTGCTAGATAATAATTCGAATTTAAATTAAGTGAGACAATTAACCTTCATCTTTTTCAAACAATAACAAAAGAAAATTTGTTTGCTTTTTTCATATCTATTGGAATTTAAAAGAGGAAAAAAAAGTGAAAAAGCTAACGGCACGCAGTGTTCCTAAGTGGTCGCCCTCCCAAGTACTGACTGCGCTCGACGCTGCTTAACTTTGGTTATCGGACGAGAACCGGTGAATTCAGCGTGATATGGCCGTTGCCGAGAGTTACGACATTGAGCTACGACAAACAAGGGCCGAGATATTAGGCAAAATGTTCGTCAACTTTGGTATCGTCTCACTTATTTTTATTATGTTACTTATGATTTTTGCACTAAACTTTGGAGGCTCATAACTCTTGTTCTACAAGAGATACTGGGATCTCCTTTGGAAATGTTATAGTACTCTTTGCTCCCCATACAAGGATACTTTAAACTTGAGGCTACCTCAATATCGTCGTCAACTTATTTTTTGTCTCACTTATTGTTAGAAGGTTACTTTTGATTTTTGAAAATAAACTTTGCAGGCTCGTAACTCTGGTTCTACCAGAGATACGGGGATGTAAATAATGTGACCTTGACACAAATGTTCGGATAATTATAAAGGTCTTTGCATGTTCCAAGCAAAAAAAAAAACTTCGCGGTTTCGAACCTGTGGCCTTCCGGGAGTGAGGCGGATGCGATAACCGCTACACTAAAGATATGTTATTATTTTTAATCGAAAGAACAGGGTCAAGTAATTAAGCAATACGTGAACAAACAAACCCCTCCATAGAAAATGCATTAGACTATACTTTGCAAGGCCCATAACTCTGTGTCTACTACAGATACCGGATGTCCTTAGGATATGTTATGGTCCAATTTGTCCTTCATCTAAAGCATACTAAAAAACTTTGGGCTACGACAAACAGGGGCCGAGTACTTAAGCAAAACGTAAAGAAACAAACCTCCTCCATACACTGTTAAAAATAATGGTTCATAAATGGTATAAAAAGGGTATATCCTCTCCCGCTGCA
Source organism: Phalangium opilio (assembly GCA_019434445.1). Taxonomy (NCBI): domain Eukaryota; kingdom Metazoa; phylum Arthropoda; class Arachnida; order Opiliones; family Phalangiidae; genus Phalangium; species Phalangium opilio. Next base: position 3,810 of record JAEQBA010002144.1, read on the forward strand.
CCATTAATGGTTTAAATTTAGCTAGACAATGGTGTGATTATGGTTTGCTTTGATTGGCAAACCATTGATGGTGTATGAATGGTTTATCTTAAATGTTTGACTGTTCCATATATGGTTTGATAATGGCATGTTAGGATAAGTGGTTAAAATATGGTTAAGAAATGGTTTATGTTAAAAACTTTTGACCATTCCATATATGGTTTGATAATGGAAAGTTGGCTATATGGTTCGAATTTGGTTTCAAAATAATTAACCATTTTTTCTCTATTCCATATATGGTTTGGTAATGGAAAGTCAGGATATCTGGTTAAAATATGGTATAAACATAGTTATACATTGTTCTATATTCCATATTAGGTTTGATAATGGAAAATTAGGGTATATGGTTAAAATTTGGTTTAAAAATAGTTAACAATTTTTACTCTATTCCATAACAAGCATAAAATTTAAACGTTGGCCCATTAGTTTAAATTTAAACTGTTGACACAGCCATAGTTTTTTCTTCTCAGAGTGACAATGACGTCACGGAGAGGTATTACACTGGACGTGTCTGTGTGTGTCTGTCTGTCACCGCGTTCGCAGTTAGCAAATCGTAGCTAACGTGTTCGCAATTTCCGGACCGAGTTCGCAGTATACAGAAATTGTGAAAATTTTACTTCCTTGCTTTATCCATCTTATTTAACGCTAATCATTAACTCTCCATTACACCTTCATCTGCTGTCTAACCGCCATTGTTTCACCCAATGCCAACCGCTATTTAATGGCTTCTAAAAACAACACTGTGCACTCGCCTTTCGTGTACACCGCAAGCACAAAATCTGTTCTTATTGTCTTCTAACACCACCATCTACTGGTCTTTCGTCTATACCACATAGACACCAATCTGCAACATTGGCTTCTACTCCATCATCGTCGTTAGGCTTAAAATGTACGCGGCGAGGGGCTAGGATTAAGATAAACGTCTAGCCACCCAATGGCAGGGCTTCCACCAAAGGTTCACGCAATTGCGCATTTTCTTATCCCATAGTGTGAATCAATCGCCTTATATACCCTAAATTTACAAAAGATCTGATATAGGTGATCCCTAGAAGTATAACGTTAAAGATATGTGTTTAAAATTATTTTAGGAATTAAGATTCATAAACCGACTTAACTATAATTAACGTAAAACACTGACGATTAAAATATTTAATATCAGTTACATTTATTTAACTATTTAAGATAAACCTCTTTCTTTGGAATGACACAAGAGAGAGTTTATATAGAACGAGTAATGAAGATTGCATCTGAATCGAAACACTACACGCATACCAAAGTTAATATCATGTTAATATAAAGCGAGTAGGATGAAAAGATCTGTTACAAAACGGTAACATTTTCTTTTTGCAGAATATTGAAAGGAAATATTTTAAATATTTTTCGGCATTACGATTCTTTTAGTAGTTGTGTAGGTGTAAAACTCTGTTTCATGTCAATATTTAAGAACATCTTTTGATATTAACATTTCAAATTTGGTGTTTAATTTTTAATTCAGCTTTACTACATTTATATATAGTGTAAACGTAAATTATAACTTCAATAGATGATATGAATATTAATACTTCATTTAAACGATCGGTTCTATGAAATAATATGTCTTAGATAAAAACGAAAATTGACCTTGTTTCGTGCCCTCTTTAAGGAGGTCTTTACGGTTCAGAGTGAGCCGAAAGTTAAATCCACATTTAAGTGATAGATATTAAGTTCGCATTAGAATTGAGGATACATAGAAAATGATTATACGCTTCAACCTTTACAAATGCCCTTGGCAATAACTCGCCAAATGCGAACTATGTATTTCCGGTTTTTCTCATTAACTAATGGACCTGTGTTTAGAAAGTGAATTTTTGTTTGAAAGAGTACGCCCTCGTCTCAACTCGGAGACGTTTATTTTGGTTTCCCAACTTTTAATGAAACCATTTACTATTTATTTTTTATTACCTCTCCGAGTGAATTATTTCACGGAGAGGTCCGAGTTTCGAGGTGTGTGTCTGTTGCTACACCCCAGGGGACCGCGTTCTCAGTTTGCAAATCGGAGCAAAAGTGTGCTCAATTTCCGAACCGCATATACAGTACCCGGAAATTTCTAAAATTGTATTCCTCTTACACTGTCTAACACTACCAACTTCTTGTTTTTGTCCATCCCACATGGACACCAGTCTGTACTTACTGGCTTCAATACACCACCATCATCCGGTCTTTTGTCCTTAGCACATGGACAAGTACAGTCTGTACTTACTGGCTTCTATCTCTATCATCATCGTTAAGGTTAAGACAGACGCAGTGATCAGCTAGGGTTACGAGAAACGTCTAGCCTCCCAATGGTGGGGCTTCCATCAAAAGTTCACGCAGTTGCGCTGCCCTTATCAATATCAGAGATTTGAGTACAGCGAAACAGCAGGCGTATCCTTCATTTCAAACGTCAATATTAGTCAAGTCTCTCAAGAATGTCTAATTATTTTTTTTAAAACGATGTAACGCTCAACAAGGTGAATAATTAACGAAGAAAATATATAATATTAATTATATTTATTTTAGAATTTAAGATAATCTGGTTTATCAACTCAAAATTAATACAGACAGAGTTAAATAGCAGTATATGTGTTTGTCTGTGTGTGTCTGTCCGTTGCTATACTAATTCTCTGCGTTAACAGTTCGCTTGTGTAAAGAAATCTTACAAAACTTTAATATTTCCTTTTTTCGTAATATAAAGTGATTTCATGGAAATATTTTCGTAATTTCGATTCTTTTAGTAGTTAGGTAGTTTTAACTCTCTGTTTCATTTTGAGATTCCAAGGATATTCTTAAATATTATTATTTGAAATATCTGTTTATATATTACTTAAGCTATACTACATCTGTATATAGAATAATCCTTGCTTTAGATAATACAAAAAGAACGCGAAGGCTTGTACTTCGTCGGAAAACTCAACCATTATCCATAATAGGCCTAGAGAATCAAAGAGTAGACAATTGAGGCCCGAGGTGAATTAAAATATGGGTTTTGTTATTCGTCTCTGTAATGAAGAGACATTAACGGTTCAGAGTGAGCCGAAAGTCAAATATACATTTAAATAATCGGGTTTAGATTTTAAACTAAAATAAAGCATTATGGTGGCCATCAGATTATTGAAAGGTCCTGTCGTAATCGGTTTCTAGCTACTATGAATATAGTTGGGGTGAAACGAGAGGATGGTGTTTACACGGCAATCGAGAAGTTAATGTAGCTTGCATCATAAAGGGTATAAATATCATCCATGGTGGGAATAATAACGGTTAAAATATCATCGATTATGGGAATAATAACGGTTTAAAAAACATCCATGATGGGAATAATAACGGTTAAAATATCATCCATGATAGGCATAGTAACGGTTAAAAGAACACCCATGATGGGAATAATAAGGGGTTAAATAACATCCATGGTGGGAATAATAACGGGTTAAGAAACATCCATGGTTGGAATAATGATAGTTTAAATAACATCCATGATGGGAATAATAATGGTTAAATTATCATCGATTATAGGAATAATAACGGTATAAAAACATCCATGATGGGAATTATAACGGTTAAAATATCATCCATGATAGGCATAATAACGGTTAAAAGAGCACCAATGATGGGAATAATAACGGGTTAAATAACATCCATGGTGGGAATAATAACGGGTTAAGAAACATCCATGGTTGGAATAATGATGGTTTAAATAACATCCATGATGGGAATAATGATGGTATAAATAACATCCATAATGAGAATGATATTGGTGCTGTACCGATCCATTACATATGCCCATAATGGTTTAAATAACATCCATAATGAGAATGATATTGGTGCTATACCGATCCATTACATATGCCCATAATGGTTTAAATAACATCCATGATGGGAATGATATTGGTGCTGTACCGATCCATTACATATGCCCATAAGGGTTCAAAAACAAACCGGATAGGGTTTGGTTTTCTGACAAAAGTGATATATCCATTAATGGAATAGAAGTAAACCATTATTTTTTACAGTGTAGGAAATGAGTTAGACTATACTTTGCAGGCTCGTAACTCTGTTTCCACTGGAGATACGGGGATGTCCTTTGAGTATGTTATACTCCAATTTGTCCCCCATCTAACTGTACTAACAATATTGAGCTACGACAAACAGGGGCCGAGTAATTAAGCTAAACGTAAACAAACAACCCGTCCTTAGGAAATGCATTAGACTATACTTTGCAGGCCCATAACTCTGTGTCTACTAGAGATACGGGGATGTCCTTAGGATATGTTATAGTCCAAATTGTCCCCCATCTAACCATACTAAAACATTGAGCTACGACAAACAAGGGCCGAGATATTAAGCAAAATGTTCGTCAACTTTGGTATCGTCTCACTTATTTTTATTATGTTACTTATGATTTTTGCACTAAACTTTGGAGGCTCATAACTCTTGTTCTACAAGAGATACTGGGATCTCCTTTGGAAATGTTATAGTACTCTTTGCTCCCCATACAAGGATACTTTAAACTTGAGGCTACCTCAATATCGTCGTCAACTTATTTTTTGTCTCACTTATTGTTAGAAGGTTACTTTTGATTTTTGAAAATAAACTTTGCAGGCTCGTAACTCTGGTTCTACCAGAGATACGGGGATGTAAATAATGTGACCTTGACACAAATGTTCGGATAATTATAAAGGTCTTTGCATGTTCCAAGCAAAAAAAAAAACTTCGCGGTTTCGAACCTGTGGCCTTCCGGGAGTGAGGCGGATGCGATAACCGCTACACTAAAGATATGTTATTATTTTTAATCGAAAGAACAGGGTCAAGTAATTAAGCAATACGTGAACAAACAAACCCCTCCATAGAAAATGCATTAGACTATACTTTGCAAGGCCCATAACTCTGTGTCTACTACAGATACCGGGATGTCCTTAGGATATGTTATGGTCCAATTTGTCCTTCATCTAAAGCATACTAAAAACTTTGGGCTACGACAAACAGGGGCCGAGTACTTAAGCAAAACGTAAAGAAACAAACCTCCTCCATAGGAAATGAGTTAGACTATACTTTGCAGGCTCGTAACTCTGTTTCCACTGGAGATACGGGGATGTCCTTTGAGTATGTTATAGTCCAATTTGTCCCCCATCTAACCATACTAAGAATTAGGGCTACGACAAACAGTAGTCGAGTAATTAAGCTAAACGTAAACAAACAACCCGTCCTTAGGAAATGCATTAGACTATACTTTGCAGGCCCATAACTCTGTGTCTTCTAGAGATACGGGGATGTCCTTAGGATATGTTATAGTCCAAATTGTCCCCCATCTAACCATACTAAAAACATTGAGCTACGACAAACAAGGGCCGAGATATTAAGCAAAATGTTCGTCAACTTTGGTATCGTCTCACTTATTTTTATTATGTTACTTATGATTTTTGCACTAAACTTTGGAGGCTCATAACTCTTTTTCTACAAGAGATACTGGGATCTCCTTTGGAAATGTTATAGTACTCTTTGCTCCCCATACAAGGATACTTTAAACTTGAGGCTACCTCAATATCGTCGTCAACTTATTTTTTGTCTCACTTATTGTTAGAAGTTTACTTTTGATTTTTGAAAATAAACTTTGCAGGCTCGTAACTCTGGTTCTACCAGAGATACGGGGATGTAAATAATGTGACCTTGACACAAATGTTCGGATAATTATAAAGGTCTTTGCATGTTCCAAGCAAAAAAAAAACTTCGCGGTTTCGAACCTGTGGCCTTCCGGGAGTGAGGCGGATGCGATAACCGCTACACTAAAGATATGTTATTATTTTTAATCGAAAGAACAGGGTCAAGTAATTAAGCAATACGTGAACAAACAAACCCCTCCATAGAAAATGCATTAGACTATACTTTGCAAGGCCCATAACTCTGTGTCTACTAGAGATACCGGGATGTCCTTAGGATATGTTATGGTCCAATTTGTCCTTCATCTAAACATACTAAAAACTTTGGGCTACGACAAACAGGGGCCGAGTACTTAAGCAAAACGTAAAGAAACAAACCCCCTCCTTAGGAAATGAGTTAGACTATATTTTGCAGGCTCGTAACTCTGTTTCCACTGGAGATACGGGGATGTCCTTTGAGTATGTTATACTCCAATTTGTCCCCCATCTAACTGTACTAAAAATATTGAGCTACGACAAACAGGGGCCGAGTAATTAAGCTAAACGTAAACAAACAACCCGTCCTTAGGAAATGCATTAGACTATACTTTGCAGGCCCATAACTCTGTGTCTACTAGAGATACGGGGATGTCCTTAGGATATGTTATAGTCCAAATTGTCCCCCATCTAACCATACTAAAACATTGAGCTACGACAAACAAGGGCCGAGATATTAAGCAAAATGTTCGTCAACTTTGGTATCGTCTCACTTATTTTTATTATGTTACTTATGATTTTTGCACTAAACTTTGGAGGCTCATAACTCTTGTTCTACAAGAGATACTGGGATCTCCTTTGGAAATGTTATAGTACTCTTTGCTCCCCATACAAGGATACTTTAAACTTGAGGCTACCTCAATATCGTCGTCAACTTATTTTTTGTCTCACTTATTGTTAGAAGGTTACTTTTGATTTTTGAAAATAAACTTTGCAGGCTCGTAACTCTGGTTCTACCAGAGATACGGGGATGTAAATAATGTGACCTTGACACAAATGTTCGGATAATTATAAAGGTCTTTGCATGTTCCAAGCAAAAAAAAAAACTTCACGGTTTCGAACCTGTGGCCTTCCGAGAGTGAGGCGGATGCGATAACCGCTACACTAAATATATGTTATTATTTTTAATCGAAAGAACAGGGTCAAGTAATTAAGCAATACGTGAACAAACAAACCCCTCCATAGAAAATGCATTAGACTATACTTTGCAAGGCCCATAACTCTGTGTCTACTAGAGATACCGGGATGTCCTTAGGATATGTTATAGTCCAATTTGTCCTTCATCTAACCATACTAAAAACTTTGGGCTACGACAAACAGGGGCCGAGTACTTAAGCAAAACGTAAAGAAACAAACCCCCTCCTTAGGAAATGAGTTAGACTATACTTTGCAGGCTCGTAACTCTGTTTCCACTGGAGATACGGGGATGTCCTTTGAGTATGTTATACTTTGCAGGCCCTTAACTCTGTGTCTACTAGAGATACCGGGATGTCCTTAGGATACGTTATTATTAAAGCTCGACATTTTACGTTACATCTGAGACGTCACAACACTTCTCCCGGATAGGCTCGAACCACCAACCAATTGGTTAACAGCCGAACGCGCTAACCATTGAGCCACAGAAGCTCAGAAATTAAATGGCTGTTAGGTTTTGTGGATAAGTTATGACTTTTTACGTTACATCTGAGACCCTACAACACCTCTCCCAGGTGGGCTCGAACCACCATCCTTTCGGTTAACAGCCGAACGCGCTAACCATTGCGCCAAGGAAGCCCAAAATTAAATGGTTGTCACGTATTGTGGAAAAGTTTTGACTTTTAACGCTACATCTGAGACCCCACAACACCTCTTCCGGGTGGGCTCGAACCACCAACCTTTCGATTAAGAGCTGGACGCGCTAATTTCTGCGCCACGGAACCCCAAAAATTAAATGTTCGTCAGGTATTGTGGAAAAACTCTGACATTTTACGTAACATCTGAGACGTCACAACACCGCTCCCGGATGGGCTCGAACCACCAACCTTTCGGTTAACAGCCGAACGCGCTAGCCATTGCGCCACGGATGCCCAAAAATTAAATGGTTGTCAGGTATTTTTGAAAAGTTACGACTTTTCACGCTACATCTGAGACCCCACAAATCCTCTCTCGTTTGGGCTCGAACCACCAACCTTTCGGTTAACAGCTGAACGCACTAACCATTGCGCCACGGAAGCCCAAAAATTAAATGGTCGTCAGGTATTGTAGAAAAACTTTGGCTATTTACGTTACATTTGAGATCCAAAAACACCGCTCCCGGGTGGGCTCGAACCACCAAGCTATTGGTTAACAGCCTAACGCGCTAACCATTGAGCCACGAAAGATCAGAAAATAAATGGTTATCACGTATTATGGAAAAATTTTGACTTTTCACGCTACATCTGAGACCTAACAACACCTCTCCCGGGTGGGCTCGAACCACCAACCTTTCGATTGACAGCCGAACGCGCTAACCATTGAGCCACGGAAGCTCAGAAATTAAATGGTTGTCACGTATTGTGGAAAAGTTTTGACTTTTTACGCTACATCTGAGACCCCACAACACCTCTTCCGGGCGGGCTCGAACCACCAACCCTTCGATTAACAGCTGAACGCGCTAACCATTGCGCCACGGAAGCCCAAAAGTTAAATGTTCGTCAGGTGTTGTGGAAAAACTCTGACATTTTACGTTACATCTGAGACGTCACAACACCGCTCCCGGGAGGGCTCGAACCACCAACCTTTCGGTTAACAGCTGAACGCGCTGACCATTGCGCCACTGAAGCCCAAAAATTAAATTTTCGTCAGGTATTGAGGTAAAACCTTGATTTTTACTTCTCATCTGAGACCTCACAACACCGCTTCCGGATGGGCTCGAACCTCCAACCTTTCGGTTAACAGCCGAACGCGCTAACCATTGCGCCACGGACGCCCAAAAATTAAATGGTTGTCAGGTATTGTTGAAAAGTTACGACTTTTCACGCTACATCTGAGACCCCACAAATCCTCTCTCGTTTGGGCTCGAACCACCAACCTTTCGGTTAACAGCTGAACGCACTAACCATTGCGCCACGGAAGCCCAAAAATTAAATGGTCGTCAGGTATTGTAGAAAAACTTTGGCTATTTACGTTACATTTGAGATCCAAAAACACCGCTCCCGGGTGGGCTCGAACCACCAAGCTATTGGTTAACAGCCAAACGCGCTAACCATTGAGCCACGAAAGATCAGAAAATAAATGGTTATCACGTATTATGGAAAAAGTTTGACTTTTCACGCTACATCTGAGACCTCACAACACCTCTCCCGGGTGGGCTCGAACCACCAACCTTTCGATTAACAGCTGAACGCGCTAACCATTGCGCCACGGAAGCCCAAAAATTAAATGCTCGTCAGGTATTGTGGAAAAACTCTCACATTTTACGTTACATCTGAGACGTCACAACACCGCTCCCGGGAGGGCTCGAACCACCAACCTTTCGGTTAACAGCTGAACGCGCTGACCATTGCGCCACTGAAGCCCAAAAATTAAATTTTCGTCAGGTATTGAGGTAAAACTTTGACTTTTTACTTCACATCCGAGACCTCACAACACCGCTCCCGGATGGGATCGAACCACCAACCTTTCGATTGACAGCCGAACGCGCTAACCATTGAGCCACGGAAGCTCAGAAATTAAATGGTTGTCAGGTATTGTGGAAAAACTCTGACATTTTACGTTACATCTGAGACATCACAACACCGCTCCCGGATGGGCTAGAACCTCCAACCTATAGGTTAACAGCCGAACGCGCTAACCATTGAGCCACGGAAGCCCAGAAATTAAATGCTCGTCAGGTATTGTTGAAAAGTTACGACTTTTCAAGCTACATCTGAGACCCCACAAAACCTCTCTCGTTTGGGCTCGAACCACCAACCTTTCGGTTAACAGCTGAACGCGCTGACCATTGCGCCACTGAAGCCCAAAAATTAAATGTTCGTCAGGTATTGTGGAAAAACTCCGACATTTTACGTTACATCTGAGACGTCACAACACTTCTCCCGGATGGGCTCGAACCACCAACATATTGGTTAATAGCCGAACGCGCTAACCATTGCGCCACTGAAGCCCAAAAATTAAATGCTCGTCAGGTATTGTGGAAAAACTCTCACATTTTACGTTACATCTGAGACGTCACAACACCGCTCCCGGGAGGGCTCGAACCACCAACCTTTCGGTTAACAGCTGAACGCGCTGACCATTGCGCCACTGAAGCCCAAAAATTAAATTTTCGTCAGGTATTGAGGTAAAACTTTGACTTTTTACTTCACATCCGAGACCTCACAACACCGCTCCCGGATGGGATCGAACCACCAACCTTTCGATTGACAGCCGAACGCGCTAACCATTGAGCCACGGAAGCTCAGAAATTAAATGGTTGTCAGGTATTGTGGAAAAACTCTGACATTTTACGTTACATCTGAGACATCACAACACCGCTCCCGGATGGGCTAGAACCTCCAACCTATAGGTTAACAGCCGAACGCGCTAACCATTGAGCCACGGAAGCCCAGAAATTAAATGCTCGTCAGGTATTGTTGAAAGGTTACGACTTTTCAAGCTACATCTGAGACCCCACAAAACCTCTCTCGTTTGGGCTCGAACCACCAACCTTTCGGTTAACAGCTGAACGCGCTGACCATTGCGCCACTGAAGCCCAAAAATTAAATGTTCGTCAGGTATTGTGGAAAAACTCCGACATTTTACGTTACATCTGAGACGTCACAACACTTCTCCCGGATGGGCTCGAACCACCAACATATTGGTTAATAGCCGAACGCGCTAACCATTGCGCCACTGAAGCCCAAAAATTAAATTTTCGTCAGGTATTGAGGTAAAACTTTGACTTTTTACTTCACATCTGAGGCCTCACAACACCGCTCCCGGATGGGCTCGAACCACCAACCTTTCGGTTAAAAGCCGAACGCGCTAACCATTCGCCACGGACGCCCAAAAATTAAATGGTCGTCAGGTATTGTGGAAAAACTTTGGCTATTTACGTTACATTTGAGATCCAAAAACACCGCTCCCGGGTGGGCTCGAACCACCAACCTATTGGTTATTAGCCGAACGCGCTAACCATTGAGCCACGAAAGCTCAAAAAATAAATGGTTGTCACGTATTGTGGAAAAGTTTTGACTTTTTACGCTACATATGAGACCCAACAACACCTCTCCCGGGTGGGCTCGAACCACCAACCTCTCGATTAACAGCTGAACGCGCTAACCATTGCGCCACGCAAGCCCAAAAATTAAATGTTCGTCAGGTATTGTGGAAAAACTCTGACATTTTACGTTACATCTGAGACGTCACAACACTTCTCCCGGATAGGCTCGAACCACCAACCAATTGGTTAACAGCCGAACGCGCTAACCATTGAGCCACAGAAGCCCAGAAATTAAATGGTTGTTAGTCGAGTAATTAAGCTAATCGTAAACAAACAAACCCCTTCATAGGAAAAACATTAGACTAAATTCTGGAGGCTCGTAACTCTGGTTCTACCAGAGATACGGGGATGTAAATAATGTGACCTTGACACAAATGTTCGGATAATTATAATGGTTTCAGTGGTTATTTTTGAAAATAGTGAAGAAATACTCAAAATATGCTTCTTTGGCCGTGAAACGTCGATTTTGAAAATGTTATTAAAAATCGAGGTAAATTTTTAATTATTGTTCAATCGAGATGAATCACTTTCAATGATGTTTATAGGCAATTAAGCTGAATTCGGTCAA
>JAEQBA010002145.1:0-40875 GCA_019434445.1 Phalangium opilio
ACCCACAAGTACCTACAAGCACCCACAAGTACCTACAAGCACCCACAAGTACCTACAAGCACCCACAAGTACCTACAAGCACCCACAAGTACCTACAAGCACCCACAAGTACCTACAAGCACCCACAAGTACCTACAAGCACCCACAAGTACCTACAAGCACCTACAAGCACCCACAAGCACCCACAAGTACCTACAAACACCCACAAGTACCCGGGGCAAGCATCTACAAGTACCCTGGGCAAGCACCCGGGGCAAGTACCCACAAGCACCCACAAGTACCTACAAGCACCCACAAGTACCTACAAGCACCCACAAGTACCTACAAGCACCCACAAGTACCTACAAGAAACCACAAGTACCTACAAGCACCCACAAGTACCTACAAGCACCCACAAGTACCTACAAGCACCCACAAGTACCTACAAGCACCCACAAGTACCCACAAGTACCTACAAGTACCCACAAGCACCCACAAGTACCCACAAGCACCCACAAGTACCCACAAGCACCCACAAGTACCTACAAACACCCACAAGCACCTACAAACACCCACAAGAACCCACAAGTACCTACAAGCACCCACAAGTACCCACAAGTACCTACAAGCACCCACAAGTACCCACAAGCACCCACAAGTACCCACAAGCCCCCACAAGTACCTACAAGTACCCACAAGTACCTACAAGTACCCACAAGTACCCACAAGTACCTACAAGCACCCACAAGTACCTACAAGCACCGACAAGCACCCACAAACACCCACAAGCACCTACAAGTACCCACAAGTACCCACAAGTACCTACAAGCACCCACAAGTACCCACAAGTACCCACAAGCACCCACAAGTACCTACAAGCACCCACAAGTACCTACAAGCACCCACAAGTACCTACAAGTACCCACAAGTACCTACAAGTACCTACAAGTACCCACAAGTACCTACAAGTACCCACAAGTACCTACAAGTACCCACAAGTACCTACAAGTACCCACAAGTACCTACAATTACCCACAAGTACCTACAAGTACCCACAAGTACAAAAAGTACCTACAAGCACCCACAAGTACCTTCAAACACCGACAAGCACCCACAAGTACCTACAAACACCGACAAGCACCTACAAGCACCCACAAGCACCTACAAGCACCCACAAGTACCTACAAGCACCAACAAGTACCTACAAGCACCCCCAAGTACCTACAAGCAATCACAAGTACCTACAAGCACCCACAAGTACCTACAAGCACCCACAAGTACCTACAAGCACCCACAAGTACCTACAAGCACCCACAAGTACCTACAAGCACCCACAAGTACCTACAAGCACCCACAAGTACCTACAAGCACCCACAAGTACCTACAAGCACCCACAAGTACCTACAAGCACCCACAAGTACCTACAAGCACCCACAAGTACCTACAAGCACCCACAAGTACCTACAAGCACCCACAAGTACCTACAAGCACCCACAAGTACCTACAAGCACCCACAAGTACCTACAAGCACCCACAAGTACCTACAAGCACCCACAAGTACCTACAAGCACCCACAAGTACCTACAAGCACCCACAAGTACCTACAAGCACCCACAAGTACCTACAAGCATCCACAAGTACCTACAAGCACCTACAAGCACCCACAAGCACCCACAAGTACCTACAAACACCCACAAGTACCCGGGGCAAGCATCTACAAGTACCCTGGGCAAGCACCCGGGGCAAGTACCCACAAGCACCCACAAGTACCTACAAGCACCCACAAGTACCTACAAGCACCCACAAGTACCTACAAGCACCCACAAGTACCTACAAGAACCCACAAGTACCTACAAGCACCCACAAGTACCTACAAGCACCCACAAGTACCTACAAGCACCCACAAGTACCTACAAGCACCCACAAGTACCCACAAGTACCTACAAGTACCCACAAGCACCCACAAGTACCCACAAGCACCCACAAGTACCCACAAGCACCCACAAGTACCTACAAACACCCACAAGCACCTACAAACACCCACAAGAACCCACAAGTACCTACAAGCACCCACAAGAACCCACAAGTACCTACAAGCACCCACAAGTACCCACAAGCACCCACAAGTACCCACAAGCACCCACAAGTACCTACAAGTACCCACAAGTACCTACAAGTACCCACAAGTACAAAAAAGTACCTACAAGCACCCACAAGTACCTTCAAGCACCGACAAGCACCCACAAACACCCACAAAGCACCTACAAGTACCCACAAGAACCCACAAGTACCTACAAGCACCCACAAGTACCCACAAGAACCCACAAGCACTCACAAGTACCTACAAGCACTCACAAGTACCTACAAGCACCCACAAGTACCTACAAGTACCCACAAGTACCTACAAGTACCTACAAGTACCCACAAGTACCTACAAGTACCCACAAGTACCTACAAGTACCCACAAGTACCTACAAGTACCCACAAGTACCTACAAGTACCCACAAGTACCTACAAGTACCCACAAGTACCTACAAGTACCCACAAGTACAAAAAAGTACCTACAAGCACCCACAAGTACCTTCAAACACCGACAAGCACCCACAAGTACCTACAAACACCGACAAGCACCTACAAGCACCCACAAGCACCTACAAGCACCCACAAGTACCTACAAGCACCCACAAGTACCTACAAGCACCCACAAGTACCTACAAGCAATCACAAGTACCTACAAGCAATCACAAGTACCTACAAGCACCCATAAGTACCTACAAGCACCCACAAGTACCTACAAGCACCCACAAGTACCTACAAGCACCCACAAGTACCTACAAGCACCCACAAGTACCTACAAGCACCCACAAGTACCTACAAGCACCCACAAGTACCTACAAGCACCCACAAGTACCTACAAGCACCCACAAGTACCTACAAGCACCCACAAGTACCTACAAGCACCCACAAGTACCTACAAGCACCCACAAGTACCTACAAGCACCCACAAGTACCTACAAGCACCCACAAGTACCTACAAGCACCCACAAGTACCTACAAGCACCCACAAGTACCTACAAGCACCCACAAGTACCTACAAGCACCCACAAGTGCCTACAAGCACCCACAAGTACCTACAAGCACCCACAAGTACCTACCGGCCCTGTAGAATTAATGAAACCTTAAAACTTAATATTAGTAAATAACGTTGTTATCTATATATGTATTAAAAGATGTTGTAAAGCATACACCAATTAAACATGTAAAAACCTCCTGGCTTAAAAGTCGTTCAACGACTTAGCCATGTTCCAACAAACAAATTTTGTATATCTTCGGAATAAACTATTATTATTATTATTATTATTATTATTATTATTATTGTTATTGACTCAAATCATGCTGCATTTATGCATTACGTAGCGCCGGTGGTGGAAAGCCGTTGGCAGGTTGACGTAATGTATTTGGACCTTGCAAAGGCTTTTGATCGGGTGTCGCATAGATTTTTGAGGGACAAACTTTGCGCCTTAGGCGTAAACGGCCTGCTACTTAATTGGATTAGTCATTATTTGAAGGAGCGAGTTTATGTCCTCAAATGCAATGGGAAGCTCACATCAGTCGAGTACCATTTAAGTTGTGGAGTTCCTCAGGGTTCTTCATTGGGTCCTTTGTTATTCAATATTTACATTTACGATTTACAATATAAAATTAAGCATTCAAGATTACTGCAATTTGCTGATGATAATAAAGTATTTAGGACTATTAATTCGGCCCTCGATCAGTCACTTTTGCAGGAAAACATAAACTCAGTCTCCACTTGGTGTTTTAAAAATAACATTCCAATAAACCCTACAAAGTCAATTCATGTAACCTATACTAGGCGAGTTAGTCGCTTGTTAATGACCTCGTACCTTATTGATTCGAAACCCATCCACACAAAAAATGAGACCAAAGGTTTGGGTACAATATTTGACATTAAATTACATTTTTCCACTCACGTCACTAAGACTGTCAGCATTTGTCGACGTTCCTTAGCTATTTCGCTCAAGCTAAGTCGCCTGTTAAAATCTCTTCGCCACTTTCGTATATTGTATTTAAGTTTGCTTCGTTCAAAGTTACTGTTTGGTTGGGTTGCCTGGGGTGGCTGTAGCCAACACCTATTAAACAAAATAGAAGGTGTACAACGAAAATTTATTGAATTTAGTCATAGCCACTTTTTACCCAAGGCTCACTACAATTATGAAATCTTACTAACTATACTTGATCTCCTTAAAATTACAGACTGTATTAGTACTAATCATGTAACCTTTATTTATAAACTGATTCACAATGTTCTCCCACTTGCGACTCTGTTATCTGATCTTAAATTCTCGGTCCCTTTGAATTTACGTACTGCTAATACATTTTACGTTCACAAATTATCCATTAATCCAATAGTTAGGATGCAATCTACTTGCAATTTATTTGCTAATGATTTTGATATTTTTTCGGACAGTTTACCTAATGTACAAAAAATACTCCGACGGCTTCTTCTCGATGGCTACTGATTGTTGATAATTTATAAATTAAAAAAAAATAAAACAAACCTACATTTAATTCTTAACTTTACTGATACTTTCAGCTCTTCCTTAATTAAATGTATTTGCAGGCTTTTGTATATTTTTTATTAATTCGCGTACTTCACTATATTTTTCTTTAATTTTGATTATTTTTTTATAATTCTGTATAATTTTGAATAATTCTGCTTCATTTTTTATAATTCTGTATAAATTTGCTTGATTCTGCTTAATATTGTATATTACTCTAAAATTAATTTCTTGTATATTTTGATTTATTTCCTTCTGTGTATAATCTCGTGAGTTATTTTGTAACTCTTTTTATGCACAATAAACTCCAATTTCATTTCATTTCATTTCATTATTAATATATAGCTCATCCTCCCACAGACGACAACGATGATTGGCCTACTATTTGCTTACCAAAATGTGCGAGGTTTACGAACTAAATCTAATGAATTTTTTAATAATGTTATTGCCAATGACTTTAGTATTATCTGCTTAACAGAAACTTGGTTAAATGATACCCATTTTAATTTGGATTATTTTCCTGATAATTACTCGGTTTTTCGCGCGGATCGACCAGATCCAGAGTTTCATAGTGTTCGTGGTGGCGGTTCTTTGATTGCCATAAAAAGGACTCTAGTCTTTACCAGGCGCCCGGATTTGAAGGTTGCTGAGGAGTGTGTATTCCTGGAAATAAAATTAGATGGTCATACCACTTTAATCCTTGGTTGTGGCTATTTCCGGCCTTCAACGACGGATGCCCAGTATCGGCTATATGCGTCGACGTTAATTGATAAACTACGAACCTTCGATGGGAAAATATTATTGTTAGGAGACTTTAATCTCCCCGGTGTTGACTGGGGACTTTATGGCACTCAGGGCTGCACCGCTATTACTCGGTTAAAAGCGCCGTTTATTTTTGATGTTTGCTATGAACTAAATTTGAACCAAATTAATAAGCCTGTCGGTGCAGGTAATCTGCTGGATCTCTGTTTAACAAACATTAATGGGCTAACTCTATCCAAGTTACACGATCCTTTCGTACCTATTGATAATTATCATCCCCCGTTTCTAGTCACACTTAACGCTGATTTCTCGATACCCACACCCAATTCTGTCCCAGGCTATAACTTCACTAAAGGAGACTACTTTAAACTTTACTGTCTCGTTAGAGATTTTGACTGGTCAATTGTTTACAATTCCCACGACGTTAATTGTTGCGTAACCCAACTCACACAGGTTTGGTTAGAGCAATGTCCGATGCCATACCTTTAAAGCCTCCGCGACCGCGGGCAAGATTTCCCCATTGGTACTCTCGCGAGCTACAGCATGCAATTAAAAGGAAAAAATATTATTTCAAAAAGAAAAAGCGTACAGGCGCTTTGGCGGACCTTGACAGTTACCGGTCGCTTCGTGCACAGGTCACGAAACTTCTTGATCGCGACAAGTCCATCCTGGCTGGCCAGGTTTGCCAAGACGCACTAGCCCATCCCAAAAAGTTTTGGAGATTTGTAAATAATAATATATAGACTCGGGAGAATGTAATTTCATTGAAAATTGGCACCAAATTTATATCGGATTCGGAAGATTTAGGGCGTACCTTTGTTGATCATTTTTCTAACATTGCTATTGATAAAACCATACCAGGCACAAAGTACGCTATGGACACCAGAAACTTAGTCACTGACTCTTACTGTGATCAGATTATCTCCCAATCTGATATTTATCACGCTATCATAAAATTATCGCACAAGTTTTCCACTGGAGTTGATAAAATTCCTTCCTTTATTCTGAGAGAGCGGTAGCTCTCTTAGATAAGACTTCATACTGCTTTTAATGTATAAGGAGGGTTTTTTGTTTGGATGTAGTTTTTTTTGTATTGTATTAATTCATTCGAAAAAATTCCACAGAACTACAATTCGGGCCCTTAATATGTGGTTAAAATTTCAAAGAGATTCATAAATTAGTTTATTTTATGAAAAATAAAGTTGCTAAGGGTGGTTTTCATTTCCATAAAATTAATCACACCTTTTGATGAAAAACAGGAATTTTTCCCATAGAAATAACATGGGAAATGTTTCGAAAAAAACAAATCGGTTATTCGTGATTTAGGAAAACTATACGTTGGTTAGTTTTGGGAACGGTCTTAAATTAAACTTTAAACCTTTTTCTAGGACCATTTTTAAGGTTTTTGAGAAAAATTAATTTTAAGTATGTTTAATTTTAAATTTCAAAAACTACCCCAATCTGCGATATTTTGGCATGGATAGACTGTTTTATTAGCAAATATCAGCGCAACCAATATTGGCCTTTTTTTACGTATAGTTGCCTCATAATAATCCGATTGTTTATTCTTAATGCCTTTTGGTTGAAATGGCCTATCGATAGTGAGATAAGACTGCTTTAATAGCTCTTTTCCCCTTTTTCACCCCGTTTGTGGCCGCCATTTTTTTAAGGTGAAAAAATTTGAGAGTGGGTCCTTTTTCGTTGTCATTTTCATATATTTTGAGGATTTGCTCATGGATGGATTTTAAATATAATATAAAGTAGGTTTCAAGCTTTAATATAAGCCCAATTTCATAATTTTCCACCTTTTTATTGTCCCACAATCTATTTCTAAACTTGGCACTTTTTCTGAGGCGGTGAAACCCGTGAAATTGCGCTAAGCCTTGGCTTACCGCTAATTTTGCCATTTAAAAAAATGTTTACCTCTCGTTGCCCGTTACTTCGCCTTCTCGTATCGTCGAATTTTTAAAGTTTAGACTTTGAAAGTAGTGCTTAGTTTTCTTAAATATTACTTAATTGTATAAAATTTTAATATTATAATTGCGTAAAACGAATTCAATGTTTTTTGTTGATGGAACGCGCCTTGCATTTGAATTTCGTTCCCTCGAAACTACCCCCTTTAAGTTACTGGCCGGACTCCGCCGGAGGCTTTTTCTTTATCGCCGCGGTCGCTCCTTCAGCCCCAAAAACAGCTGTAGTGAGAATTGTTATTTACTAAAATGTATAGGCTCAGTGTGTTGTTGTGTTTGCATTTTAATGCTTCCAATCGTAGTGCGTGTCGAGGTTTACGAATCCAACGTGTGTTGCGAAATGAAAATCAAGGGTGGATACTATATGATCTATGCTTTAAAAGGAATTTGACGGCGACATGCAGCCAAGCAAAACGGTATTAGGCCTTGCCAAAACTTGACTGAGCTAGTGCACCTTGTCAAATTATCACATATAATAAATTCACCCTCGGATATTCTGTGAGGAGGAGATGGTTTTAAAGTTACTAACACTCGATTTTGGAGGTAGATATTGTCTTGTGACACTTGAAGTAACGATTTAATCTTATAAACAAACTAACATCATGAGCCCATATAGTAAATTAACCGATGTTGATATTAAAGCTTAATTGAAATACTGATACCAATTTTTTTAACTCAATGAATCTTTAATATCAACACCAACAATTATCTTCTAAAAGAGATGCCTACTTATATTCCATTCAAATTTCTCGCAACATTTCAAATTAACGAATAGAAATGTGCAAATGAAGTTCAAACTGATTAATTGGGCAAATTGCTATATTGTTCACCGTTACCGATCACACATAGATTTGCGTCCTTCAGTAGTGTTTATTATGCTTGTGAAATGGTAAGCGAAATCTGCGATTAAAGTTTAAAATAGACATGAGCAAAAAGGGCTTTATAAACATCAACTCGGTGACTAAAATTAAATTTAAAATAAATCATTTGCATAATGCACATTTTAGATTTTTAATTACAGTACTAACGCTTCCACGAAAAGAATGTATAATTGTCAGCCTTTTCCAACAGTATCATTAGGTGTTTATGAAATTAAAAATAAATAAATTTTTTTGGTTTAATTATTGATGGTTGTTAAAGAGGTTTGGACTACCTTAATCTGGTCTCTGATGGAGAAAGCTCTGCGTTAGTGTAAACAATAGTTTTTAAACTTTGAATCATGGGATGGTTTAGTTATTATTTAGTGACAATTATTAGGTAACAGTTAAATTTGAAAATTTTTTGCTGTCCATAACTCCGTTTTAAAAATTATAATTTCTAATTTTGTAAAATAATTATCTCTTTACGATAAATACAGTTTATTTCCCTAACTTTCAACTTAGGCCCTCGACTATGGGAGCATCTAGTTGTGCTGCCCCCAGATATTTTCTTATATCACTCTAAGAAAAATTAATTATGTTAGGAACGAAATGATTAACGTAAGTTGATGAAGAAATTCATTATTATTTAATAGATATTTTTCATTCTACAGGGCCGGTAGGCCCTTGTAGATATGACTTGATACTCTTTTGTAACGTTAAAGCAAAATTCACATGCTTTTACCAATTTTCCTATGGAGATTAACATGGGGTTTTTCGTGATATTTAACCACCTCTAACTGAAAAACTAGAGCGAAGTTACTTTTCGGAATACTCTTAAATTAACAATTAAGTATTCAGGGTGTGCGATCGGCTAGTCTAATCAGAAACAATTAAGTCTAAGTATGTTAATTTTAGTTAATTACAGAAGTACTTGTTTCGACCATCGTGATTGGACATAACAATAATGCTAGAGCTCTTCGAAAACTCAAAATAACTAAGTATCTATGGTGTAGTGGTTATCACGTCCGCTTTACACTCGGAAGGTCCCAGGTTCGAGCCCTGGTAGATACATGACTTGACTATCGTTATTGGACACAATAATAAGCTAGATCTCTTCGAAAACTCAGAATAACCAAGTATTCATTGTGTAGTGGTTATAACGTCCGCTTTACATGCGGAATGTCCCGGGTTCGAGCCCTGGTAGATACATGTTTTGACCATCGTGATTGGACATAATAATAAGCTAAGATCTCTTAGGAATCTCATTATTACCAGGTATGTGTAGTGTAGTGGTTATCTCGTCCGCCTAACACGCGGAAGGTGCAACGTTCGGGCCCTGCTAGATGCATGTTTTGACCATCGTAATTGGACATAATAATAAGCGGTAAAGAAAACATAATTACTCAAAATTTAATTACATTAAGACTGAAGCGACAGATATTATATAAAAACGTCTTGGTTTGGACCAAGGCCGAAAAAACAAACGATATGTGTGAGGTTTATCAATTGACTGAAGTATCAGATATTGAAATTTTTTCTAGTTATTTTTATACACTCAATCCTTAATCAATATTTAATTCAATCAACTGATTTTACTGTTAATCGACCTAGTCCCTCTAAATTAATTGAAAAAATTACATATCTACGCTTTTTCAAGAACAATTACATTTTCCGAAAACATTTTATCATGAAATTAATTATTTTGAAGGGATTTCGTGTCGATGCTCACAAGTTAGTGAGCATCTTGACCGACATAGTTTTAATTGTTGCTGGCTTGACAAATTTTCAAGTTTGCACCAAAAGAAGTTTAAATCTGTTTTAAGTTGTTGATAAGACTGTCGTTTAGAGTGAATGTCGTCTACTTAAGACAAAGCAACAAAGTTTATCCTGTGTGGTAAAGGGTAAAGATCACATAAACAGAAATACTTCTCAGACTTGTTATATTCATTTCCCGCGGAAATAATATGGTTAAACACATCATTCATTACTAGTTATGCCAAGAAGGTCACATTTAACTCCGACACCCCCTCCCTTCCTCTATTTTCAAAATATATGGCATTTTATAATCACCAGTGGTTTCAGTGTATGGGTCATCTGAGCCGTCGCAACACACTCAGCCAATATTACCATAGACTGAGTTATGACCAAGAAATTCTTAAGTACGGAAAAGGAAGTTCCAGTGCAACTTTACCATCAAAGATGCGACAATAGAAATGTAGCATTTCGATATACGAAATTAAATGTATAAATTCGCGCAACACCCTTGTTTGGCATCCACGATCAAATATTTACATTTTCCATTCGAGTTATGCCAAAGTTCGCTTGCTTTTTTTAGACATCCAGTAGAACATTTCAAATATTCAATACTGTATCCTCAACATGATAAATTAATTTCACGATAAAATGTTTTCGGAAAATGTAATTGTTCTTGAAAAAGCGTAGATATGTAATTTTTTCAATTAATTTAGAGGGACTAGGTCGATTAACAGTAAAATCAGTTGATTGAATTAAATATTCTAAGGGAGCGGTAGCTCCCTTAGATAAGGCCTGATGACGGCTCTAATGTATAAGGAAGGTTTTTGGATTGGTTTTAACTTTTTTCGTATTAAGTTTATTGTTTTGAAATTTTTCTACTGAACTAAAATCCGTGCCCTTAATATGTGGTAAAAATTTCAAGATGATCCATCCAATAGTTTATTTTATAAAGCATAAAGTTGCTAAGGGTGGTTTTCATTTCCATACACTCTAAGAAATGGAAGTGTTAAAAAAGTGTTAAAATGGTGTAAACACCGTAAAAACACCCAAAAGAGAGTTTTATTACCTTGACTTTTTAGGGGCCAAATTAAAGTGTAAATTCGGTGTAAAATAACACTATTAAAACACCGTTTTGAAATTAAACATGTAAAATTATAGTATACTGCGGGCTTCTTAAAAAAGGTCTTTCTTTTTCATTAATGTTTTAATATTAAAGTCAATACAAACAGTAAAAACTTATTGAAAAACGTAATTGTTAAACTTTTTTTAAAGATGATATTCATGTAAGAATATATTTTTATCTTTAAAATAAAATTAACAAGGAAATTGGTAATCCGACGGTATTGTACATTCATAAAGCACTGCTAAACGTGTTAGGTGACACTCTTAAAAGTGTTAAGCGACACTCTCGCAGTGGCGTCGCTAGGCCTTTTATGGAGGCTATATCGCCCCCAAATTTCCAAGTTAGCCCCCTCAAAAGAATCTGTAAACTATACCAAAAAATTGCTCGTAGCCCCCTAAAATTCTTTAACAAATAGTGTATAAAAATTATAAGTGCGTTAAGTTTCATCTTTGTATAGATGAATTTCAATATCAAACAGTAGTGGGGACTAAAAGCAAACGAAAACTAAACTTACTAAAGACGAGTGAAATTCTTTCATCCACAATTGTCTCATAGTCAATAACTCGGTTCCGTACTCTTTATCAATAAAAGTTTGTATATCTTTAATATACGAATAATAAGATTAAGCCCCCCAAATTTCAAACCCTAGCAACGCTATTGCACTCTTGAAAGTGTTACGCGATACTCTTAAAAGTATTGTGTGACACTAAAAAAACGAGACTAGGTTAGGAACTGGCCTCACAGTAGTGCAATTATTATTTTTTTATTGTTACTATTGGGGAGAGGGGGCTCATATCCTTGCACCGATGCCAGAGGCATATTGTGCACCCTCATATTCAGGCCTCGAAGAGACCTGTGGCCGCGGTGTAGCGTAGAATTCGTTCCACCGTTATGGACTATAGACGCCAGCTTGAGAGGCCAACATGTGGGGCACATGCTTTTGTGACATGTCTTATCTTTATTTTGAGAAAAATTAGAGTAGAAAATGGTTTTTTTTATTTTTAGTATTTTAGAGTAGATTAGGTCAAACGCGTTTCTGGTGTTCGAAAAACTCTTCGTGAAAAGAGATTGTTAAATTTAACGAGTTCGTCTGTATCTACTGCTGGAATAATATAGCCGCAAAACCAATTTAACACCCGATGCATTTATACTAATTTAAAACTTTCTGCCTTTTCAGAAGTTATTAAGCCGGTGAAAATGACCAACTTATCATGCAGATTCACGCTGAATTTTATGCAGTTTCACATTGCATGAGAGAACTACCCTTGCCTAAAGGGGTATAGCTCTGCATGTTAGAACTCTTCTCTCAAGGTGGAACCTTGCTATGAATATAGCGCTATTCGCGAAAAAATCAAACACTCTTAAAGGTGTTATGCGACACTCTGAAAGGTTTTATACGACACTCTGAAAGGTGTTATGCGTCACTCAGAAACGTGTTATGCTACACTCTTAAAAACGTTATTTAAACTCGGAAAGGTGCTATTCTACACCTTTTAAGGAATTGCAAAACACTCATATGAGAGTAAAAAATTAGCTTTTAGTTCGATATAAGAGTTAAAAAGGTGTTAAACTACACCTCTATTGCACCATTTTATTCTTATCTTTAACACCAATTGCTCAAATAAGTGTTATTAAACCCTTTCAGGGGTGTAAATGAACACCTGTAACGGTGTCAAATTTGGACCCATATAAACTACTTTTAAAGGTGTTAAAGCACACCCCAATTTCTTAGAGTGTAAAATTAATCACAGATTTTGGCGAAAAACTAGAGAATCTCCATAGAAATAACATGGGAAATTTTCCAAACTTACCCATTTTGTAACTACCCTTACAAAAATAACTATACGTTTGATAGATTTGAAAACGGTCTTAAATGAAAGCCCCATTTTTATAGTAGGCGCTAATTTTTGTTTCATTAAGAAAAACACAGTATAAGTATTGTATTTAATAGTTTTAAGTACCTGCTTCGAATTACGTGGTTTACCCTTAAACGGTGGAACTTAAGACTTTTTTGCTTGGGTTAAGTAATAAAGAAAGTCATTCTAGGACTTACGTCGTTTTACTGCGGATATAGTGACTTAAGATAATCAAATTGGTAGCTAGCTTAATTGTCATTATAAATTTTGCGCGTCCAACTAATTTAGTTGCGAAGTACAGATTAAACTTAATTAAACAAAATAAGCAATTAAAGATAATTACCAATTATAGGTAATTAAATTTTTACACGAGTCTAAGCTATAACATCTATTTGTGTACAAGTCTACGGAATCTGTTTAAGCGCAGACCTACAGAATGTTTTTGTGCAAAGGGGTATAAAATCTCTTTGTGCAAAGGGGTATAAAATCTCTTTGTGCAGAGGCCTTTGCAATCTTTTTGTGCACAGGTCGGTGGAATATTTTTGTTTCCAGGTCTATGGAATCTTTTCGTGCACAGGCCTATGGAATAATGTTTTACACAGGTCTACGGAATGTTTTTGTGCAAATCTGCATGGAATCCTTTTGATTATAGGAGTATGGAATCTTCTGTGCACAGGTCTATGGAATTTTTTGTTCATGGGTCTATGGTATATTTATGTGCACAAGTTTGAAGAATCTTTACGTGCACACAAGTCTGAAGAATCTTTATGTGCACATAATTCTGAAGAATCTTTATGTGCACACAAGTCTGAAGAGTCTTTATGTGCACACAAGTCTGAAGAGTCTTTATGTGCACACAAGTCTGAAGAATCTTTATGTGCACACAAGTCTGAAGAGTCTTTATGTGCACACAAGTCTGAAGAATCTTTATGTGCACACAAGTCTGAAGAATCTTTATGTGCACACAAGTCTGGAGAATCTTTATGTGCCCAAGTGAAAAATCTTTATTTGCACAGGTCTACGACTTCTGTTTGTGCAATTCAATAACACCTGCTTGTGAACAAGTCTATAACACCTGTGTGTGAACAAGTCTATAACACCTGTGTGTGAACAAGTCTATAACACCTGTGTGTGAACAAGTCTATAACACCTGTGTGTGAACAAGTCTATAACACCTGTGTGTGAACAAGTCTATAACACCTGTGTGTGAACAAGTCTATAACACCTGTGTGTGAACAAGTCTATAACATCTCTTTGTGCACAAGTCTATGACATCTGTTTGTACACACGCGAGTGACTTCTGTCTGAGCAAGGGTCTACGGAATATTTTTGAGCACGGGTCTACGTATTATTTTTGTGCAAATGGGTATGGAATCTTTTTGAGCATAAGGGTTTGAAATCTGTTTGAGCATAGGGGTATTGAAAATGTTTGTGCATAACTCTATGGAATCTGATGTGCACATGTCTATAACATCTCTTTTTGCGCGAGTCTACGACATTTCTTTGTGCACAAGCCTGTTATTTCTATTTGTGCACAAGTGTACGAAATATTTTTATGCACAATTGTACGAAATATTTTTATGCACAATTGTACGAACAATTTTTGTTCACAGGTGTTCGGAATATTATAGGTGAAAATGGATTTGGAATATTTTTGTTCACAGGTGTACGGAATATTTTTGTGAAAATGGATACCGAATATTTTTGTGCACAGGTGTACGTGATATTTTTGTGCGCAGGTGAACGTGATATTTTTGTGCAAATGGGTAAGGAAAATTTTTGAGCATAGGGTTATGGAATGTTTTTGTGCAGAAGTCCGTGAAATATTTTTTGTGTCAAGGTATATGACTCGTGTTTGTGCACAAATCTATAGAATGTTTTGTACACCGGTCTAGGACATATGATTCCGCACAAGTCTATGGCATCAGTTTGTGCAAAAGTCTAAGAGAGGTGTTTTTGCACAAATATTTGACATCTATTTTTGCACAAGTCTATGGTATTTGTGTGTGTACAGGTCTACAAAATATGTTTGTGCAGAAAGTCTGAAGAATCTTTATGTGCACAAGTCTACGGAATCTCTTGTGCAAATGTCGATGACATCTCCTAAGGCCTAAAAAAAGTAAGCAAATTCATTAGTCAACCACTAGCACATCTCGTAAACCTATCGTTCACAACGGGCATATTTCCAGATATTCTTAAAAGAGCTATAATAATACCAGTTTATAAATCAGAATCCAAGCTAGACATGCAAAATTACAGGCCTATATCGCTGCTTAGTAATATCTCGAAAATCTTCGAAAAAGCTATGAAAAACCAACTATCACAATTTCTAGAAGTAACTAATTATTTATCAAAAAATCAATATGGCTTTCGAAAAAACTTAAGTACTAAAGATGCTATAACAGAAGTTACCGAGCGGCTGTATAGGGCGGTGGACAAAATCCAAAAATTAATTGGAGTATTTTTAGACTTACAAAAGGCCTTTGACACCGTTTCCCATCCAATACTAATAGAAAAATTAGAAAGAGCCGGCATTCGAGGTATTACTTTAGAATGGTTCAGGAGCTATTTGTATGGACGTGATGCAGTTGTTAGAATCGATGGGGTACAGAGTGACCCCTTAGTTATAGAGTTTGGTGTACCTCAGGGAACAGTAATTGGACCTATCATTTTCCTAGTATATATAAACGATTTATGTAACCTTATAATTGATGGAAAAATAGTATCCTTTGCGGATGACACCGTGCTCCTAGTTGAAGGTTTAAACTGGGGAGATGCCTTCTCCAAAGCGCAAGAAGTTCTAAACAAAACAATACTTCAACTAGACAAAGATATTCTAACACTTAACATTAAAAAAACTAAATTTATTTGCTTCACTACTACACCAATAGATTTGGCTGACGACCTAATAATCCATACAGATATCTCTTGTTCAACACGCCGAGAATGCGATATAAAATGCCAAACACTCGAGAAGGTAAATTCTAGGAGAGCGGTAGCTCTCTTAGATAAGACTTCATTCTGACTTTAATGTATAAGGATGGTTTTTTGATTGGATATAACTTTTTTTGTATTGTATTAACTGTTTTGAAAAACTTCCACAGAACTACAATTCGGACCCTCAATATGTGGTTAAAATATCAAAAAGATTCATTTAATAGTTTATTTTATAAAAAATAAAGTTGCTAAGGGTGGTTTTCATTTCCAAAAAACTTTTACGATATTTTGATGAAAAACATAAAATTTTCCCATAGAAATAACATGGGAAAATATTTTACAAATAACCATTTTGTGGCAGCCGTTCGGTTGTTTGACTTAAAAATGGTTTTAAACGAAAGCCTGGTATTTAGATTTTGTGCTTTCCAATTTTCATTAATTAGATTTAAGTTAAAGTATGTTTAATTTCACATTTTCAAAACCATTCCAATATACGATATTTTACCATGGATAAAAGTCAGTTTATGATGTTAGCACGGTTAAGGCTATTTGGTCCAATTTTTCGTAGTGGTAAAAAACCAGAGAACCTAAGCTTGTAATAGCTAACAAGTTAAATTGGAAAAGGACCCCACACATAAATATTAAGTTACCAACTGCCTTAGAGACAGTAACAACAAAGGTGATTTAACAAGATTAATTAATTAAGCTAGATTACCTACGACTGGAAATTAAGCTAGATTACCTACGACTGGTAATTAAGCTAGATTACCTACGACTGGTAATTAAGCTAGATTACCTACGACTGGAAATTAAGCTAGATTACCTACGACTGGAAATTAAGCTAGATTACCGACGACAGGTAATTAAGCTACATTACCTACGACTGGTAATTAAGCTAGATCAGCGACGACTGGTAATTAAGCTAGATTAGCGACGACTGGTAATTAAGCTAGATTAGCGACGACTGGTAATTTAGCTAAATTACCGACGACTGGTAATTAAGCTAGATTAGCGACGACTGGTAATTAAGCTAGATTAGCGACGACTGGTAATTTAGCTAGATTACCGACGACTGGTAATTAAGCTAGATTAGCGACGACTGGTAATTAAGCTAGATTACCGACGACTGGTAATTAAGCTAGATTACCGACGACTGGTAATTAAGCTAGATTAATGACGACTGGTAATTAAGCTAGATTAGCGACGACTGGTAATTAAGCTAGATTACCGACGACTGGTAATTAAGCTAGATTACCGACGACTGGTAATTAAGCTAGATTACCGACGACTGGTAATTAAGCTAGATTACCGACGGCTGGTAATTAAGCTATATTAAAGACGGCTGGTAATTAAGCTAGATTACCGACGACTGGTAATTAAGCTAGATTACCGACGACTGGTAATTAAGCTAGATTACCGACTACTGGTAATTAAGCTAGATTACCGACTACTGGTAATTAAGCTAGATTACCGACTACTGGTAATTAAGCTACATTACCGACTACTGGTAATTAAGCTACATTACCGACTACTGGTAATTAAGCTACATTACCGACTACTGGTAATTAAGCTACATTACCGACTACTGGTAATTAAGCTACATTACCGACTACTGGTAATTAAGCTAGATTACCGACTACTGGTAATTAAGCTATATTACCGACTACTGGTAATTAAGCTAGATTACCGACGACTGGTAATTAAGCTAGATTACCGACGACTGGTAATTAAGCTAGATTACGGACGACTAGTAATTAAGCTAGATTACCGACGACTGGTAATTAAGCTATATTAAAGACGGCTGGTAATTAAGCTAGATTACTGACGACTGGTAATTAAGCTAGATTACCGACGACTGGTAATTGAACATGATAAGTATAAGACATGTGTTGGTGCTCAGGTATACGGAATATTTTTGTGGTATAACTATGTACAGCTTCCTCCGTATTTGCATGTGAAAATGACGGGAAAGCAATTTGAGTTTGACCGGACGTTCATTGTCAAGTCAAGCAGTCAGGAATGACAGTTTTATAATAGATGGTTGGTTAGTTCAAACGAGTTAACTAATATATGCACAATGCCCTAATACTTTTACTCTCCTAAGGTTTCTGGACAATTTGAATTAATATTAAGACTGAAGTGACAGATATTAATAAAAACTGTCATTGTAGACAAAGACGGGAAAGTGTAAAAGATTAGCGACGACTGGTAATTTAGCTAAATTACCGACGACTGGTAATTAAGCTAGATTAGCGACGACTGGTAATTAAGCTAGATTAGCGACGACTGGTAATTTAGCTAGATTACCGACGACTGGTAATTAAGCTAGATTAGCGACGACTGGTAATTAAGCTAGATTACCGACGACTGGTAATTTAGCTAGATTACCGACGACTGGTAATTAAGCTAGATTAATGACGACTGGTAATTAAGCTAGATTAGCGACGACTGGTAATTAAGCTAGATTACCGACGACTGGTAATTAAGCTAGATTACCGACGACTGGTAATTAAGCTAGATTACCGACGACTGGTAATTAAGCTAGATTACCGACGGCTGGTAATTAAGCTATATTAAAGACGGCTGGTAATTAAGCTAGATTACCGACGACTGGTAATTAAGCTAGATTACCGACGACTGGTAATTAAGCTAGATTACCGACTACTGGTAATTAAGCTAGATTACCGACTACTGGTAATTAAGCTAGATTACCGACTACTGGTAATTAAGCTACATTACCGACTACTGGTAATTAAGCTACATTACCGACTACTGGTAATTAAGCTACATTACCGACTACTGGTAATTAAGCTACATTACCGACTACTGGTAATTAAGCTACATTACCGACTACTGGTAATTAAGCTAGATTACCGACTACTGGTAATTAAGTTACATTACCGACTACTGGTAATTAAGTTACATTACCGACTACTGGTAATTAAGCTACATTACCGACTACTGGTAATTAAGCTACATTACCGACTACTGGTAATTAAGCTACATTACCGACTACTGGTAATTAAGCTAGATTACCGACTACTGGTAATTAAGCTACATTACCGACTACTGGTAATTAAGCTAGATTACCGACGACTGGTAATTAAGCTAGATTACCGACGACTGGTAATTAAGCTAGATTACGGACGACTAGTAATTAAGCTAGATTACCGACGACTGGTAATTAAGCTATATTAAAGACGGCTGGTAATTAAGCTAGATTACTGACGACTGGTAATTAAGCTAGATTACCGACGACTGGTAATTGAACTTGATAAGTATAAGACATGTGTTGGTGCTCAGGTATACGGAATCTTTTTGTGGTATAACTATGTACAGCTTCCTCCGTATTTGCATGTGAAAATGACGGGAAAGCAATTTGAGTTTGACCGGACGTTCATTGTCAAGTCAAGCAGTCAGGAATGACAGTTTTATAATAGATGGTTGGTTAGTTCAAACGAGTTAACTAATATATGCACAATGCCCTAATACTTTTACTCTCCTAAGGTTTCTGGACAATTTGAATTAATATTAAGACTGAAGTGACAGATATTAATAAAAACTGTCATTGTAGACAAAGACGGGAAAGTGTAAAAGATAAGTGTAGAAAATGAATTGCCTGAAGTAACAGATATTAAAATTTTCACTTTTGAAGACATGATCATAAAACATCGATTATTTGAAAAAATTCTTATCTTAGTTTTTTCACTAAATTTTCATTAAACTCAAAATATTTTTCTACATTATTTACACAAGTATTTTGCTCTAAATAGTAGTCTAGAAAAAATGGTATCTTCAAGTTTTTTGAGGGATACTGGCATGATACTAGGTTACAAATTACAAAGGCCGTTCTACTGTGATGTAGTTATTAATGTTCAAAAGATATTTTGGGAGCTATACATCACGTTAATTTTGATATTTTTAAAACTTTCAAATTAACGACTACGATTTTTCAAGATTTCACATAGTTTTTTGTTCAACCATTTTCTGACTATTTAATTCTCCTTATGGGACCGAATACTCAAAACTAATTGTAAATTTTTGATATAAAATAAAATGTTCACGCGTACTACTTTTAAAATGATGCTCATGTTTCATGACAAAATATTTTGACTAATTTTGGTGAAAAAAACTAAGATAAGAATTTTTTCAAATAATCGATGTTTTATGATCATGTCTTCAAAAGTGAAAATTTTAATATCTGTTACTTCAGGCAATTCATTTTCTACACTTATCTTTTACACTTTCCCGTCTTTGTCTACAATGACAGTTTTTATTAATTGATTAGGGATTGAGTGTATAAAAATAACTAGAAAAAATTTCAATATCTGATACTTCAGTCAATTGATAAACCTCACACATATCGTTTGTTTTTTCGGCCTTGGTCCAAACCAAGACGTTTTTATATAATAACAGTAATTACATTAATCACCCATTTATGTTAGTATAAATGATTTGTGTTAATATACAACATGTGATTTAGTGGAATAATTATAAAAAATGATGAAGCCAGAGCTAAAGAATTAAAATTGAATAGGCATAAAACAGCGATTAGAGCTCGACTTTATCTCTCCATTGTCAACGTCACTTTATCTTAATCCATAATTGAAAATTATCCACAGATCTTGCGTGTTAAATCGTATTATATCCACAACTTTATTTATAAATAATTGGTTATCCACTGATTTGTGGATAATGGATAGAAAATGTCGAGCTCTAATTGCGATATAGCTAAAATCAATCCCACTGGCTATTTATAATACAATATAACCTTTGTCCTATGTCTACTGTTTTGAAAAAGTACTGATATGATTTACTGTGTTAAAAAAATAATTATAACATCAGGATTGTTTGGCTCTACAGCTTTGAAAATTATTAAAAACACGTTTTATTTTGGAAGTATTTTTATTTGTGGAATTTAAAACATAAAATACTAGTACAGTTTTTTTAATTAAATAATTATTAATAAATTTGAATAATTGTTAATAATTTGTATTTTGTAAATTTAAAATAATTTTTAATTAGTAAAATCATGTAAAATCAAGTAATGTTAGAGAAATAATTATGTTAAAAGATGTTTGGATGATTAATGGTTTATATATTTTAATGAATAATGATGAGTGATTAATAAATTTTTGACGTTAAATGATGATGCTACCTAAAAACCATAGGATTGTATTATAAGTTGGAACACAAGAAAGCAGTTGACCTGTATAATATCAAAAGTTCATAGAAAAACAAAAAGTATCATTCCCTGAATTGAGTTAGCATCGTGTAATATGAGAAAACCGCCATAACGCTTACAAAACCGTGTGTTTTTGTTTCCCTTGCAACCGTAGCAAGTGTCATAATAAAGTGGACGATGTTATAGTTTGGATCGCTAACATTGAGTACTTATAGCTTACATATATTGTAAATCTTTGACCACAAAAATTTTATTTATTGGTTGAGGTGGGTCGTTTGCTTCTCATTTCACATGGTGCTATAGACAAGGGCTGGGAACTATGATAAAAGTATACTTTTGGTTTTCAACCTTAAGCCTTTGATAATACCATAAGTTAATAAGAAATGCTCCATAAGTATGAGATACTTCGTAATGCTAAAGACAAATCGAGCTACTTCGATAACGTCAAACGAGAACTAAGTACACTCGGTCAATTTTGCACCACTTTCATCTTCCTATTTATTAGTCTGCATTTTTAAGCCTTTGAAAGCGCCTCACCAGGACTCGGATCTAGAATCTATGACCTAGGTCACTTAATGACAAGCTTTCAGTAATTGGTGACAAACTTATGGAACATAATTTATGAACTCTGGGGTTTATACCAATAGAAAGCCCTTCATGGTTAAATCAAAATATTCCTTGAGTCTTACTTTAAATTTTGAAATTTCACTGTTTCAGAATAATTAATGTTTAACTTAATTGAAGGTAATTTTAGTTTTGCGGTGTCCCAACTCAATACAGGTTATTTTTTAATAATACTTACAATTACACTGAAAGGGTGTCCATCTTTTCCACCACAACTTCATTTAAATCCGCGCCCTCAGGCGCGTTTGCCTTTTCGCCCTCTGGCGCTTTTTCAATTTCGCCCTCGGAGGCTTTTTTCTCCGCTTCACGCCCTTTATTCACACAATTTAAGTAAAATGGATCAATATTATTAATTTTCTCTAATGAATTTAGCTGGCCTATATTGTGGGCCATAGCGATTCCAGTTTATCTAATTTGTTATTCAAACATTTTTCAGGTATATTCCTTTTATGACATAGCGCGGTTTCAGTGGATCCCCTACGAAGTGACCCTCTCCTAAACTGCGAGTATAGCTTAACGAAGGGTAGTATGCGAGATTTATAAGTGCACTGAGAAATCCCTCCCACAAATCCCTCCTGCTTTTGTCAAATCAAAACTGGAGTTGGTAAGGAAAATCACCTTGTAGGGATCCACTGGAGCCGCACTGTGCATTAAGAAAGTGAAATCTGGTGGAATTTACGATTTTTTAGTCTTGAAAAGCGCACCAGAATGGAAATTAGAAATTTTAATGGCAAAATTATAAATATGACAGTAAAAGCATGGACAAAAAAAGAGCGCGAGTAAATTTGTTTTCACGCTATAGGATAGGCAACTCCCTATCTCGGACGACAGCTTATTCTGCATATACTCTGTTACAACATCGGTTGTCAGCACGCGCAAACCTAGTTCTATCTCCTAAAATGTTTTGTCTCTTGTCTGCACGTACAAAGCTACGTTGCATAGAGACCTAGGTTTGCGCGTGCTGACAACCGATGTTGTAACAGAGTATATGCAGAATAAGCTGTCGTCCGAGATAGGGAGTTGCCTATCCTATAGCGTGAAAACAAATTTCAACCTCACGCGCATTCTTTATCCGTGATAAAAGATTGAAGATAAGATTTTTTTAGGGATCCTTTTCAGTATAAATTAATAGTTACATCAAAACACAAGTCAAGTGGTTCCCCTATAGGGAGCTAACAGTTCTGACCCTGAAACGTCACACCCTTCCATCTCTTACTGGAGTTTCATCCCCCCTAACGGTTGGAAACAGTACTCTAATTTCTACACGCAAAAATGCCAACCAGAGAGGGGCTGCGTGACGTCTGACTATCTCTTCCCCTAGCCAGTTGTTAGCTCCCTATAAGTTGACTTTCCTTTCGAACACCGGATTTTGCTTGGCGGTATTTATAACAGCATAATTCCAGCCTGCAAATGTCTCTGCTTTCGCCAAGCCAAAACTGGAGTTCGTAAGGAAACTCAACTTGTAGGGGAATCCACCTAATTCCCTTTCGCCGGAAGTTAGGCTTAGCTCGGGATTCATGGGGGTGAGTAACGGGAAGAAATTGGTCTGTCGTCCGCTACAGTACATATTTTTGGCTTATGTAGCAGACGACAGACGAATTTCTTCCCTTTACTCACCCCCATGAATCCCGAGCTAAGCCTAACTTCCGGCGAAAGGGAACAAGGTGCATTACGTGACTTGTGCGTTGCTTTAATCACTGTTCCAAATCGGGTGGTAGCCACTGGTAGGGACGAAGTATAGCAAATTCTAAGGGCGGTTTTGATTCTAAAATATTCTACGATATTTTTCCCAAGGGCCACCCTAAACAAGTTTTATAACTGGAGTGTTTTAGTAATAACTACTAAATTATATTTCTCCCCAATAAATACTGAAAGGGGTCATTCATAAAGCACTCTAATAATAAGCTATTTATGGAGTTTTCCTTGTGATTTAATGTCGTACAAGTTACATTTTCGACCTAAAATCACTTTAGTCCTATCACCGTATTTGACCTAAACAATGGTCTTCCTTATTAACTCTAGGTATGCCTATTTATACAAATAAATTCTTTGTATGGAAAACAATTATTGAAAAATTGGCCACTACTAAACAACCGATTAACTAGCACAACCTGATGATCTCTTATCTACCTTTAATATTAGGGCAATCTCGAGCTATATGGCCCGGCTTCCGACATTCAAAACACACCCTTTCATAGGGTTTCCCCTGACTCCTCCAACGCGGATTTCGTCCGCCGCGTCCACCTCGACCGTAATTGTTCACGTTTAACGTGACGTTGCCGTTAAATGTGGCACCTCTCAAACCTTCCATTTTTCTAAGCCTAGGCCAGTTAACAATAAATTTAATATACTTAATAAATTAACGTCGATTAGTTTGCTCACACTCGATTTCTTAAACTTGGTCATATAATTTAATAACGAGTTGTTAAATATATGCCTTAGTTTAAAAAAGATATGTGAAATTACAAATTATTGCTAAATTGTTCATGAAACTTCCCTTATCAAAAAGATGGTTGCTTTGAGGTTGCTATAATAAAAAGGATACCATGGTTGTACAGTTACACATCCACTATTGCTCTACATAACCACAACATATCGTTCAGATGTTGCTAATTAGTTGAGACTTCATAGCGTTAAATAACACAACAAATACGCAATGATAATGTGATAAATTCGTCCCTGTTGTCACTAAACATTTGAGCGACATTTTTTCCTCTCTAGACTAGCGCGACATTTTTGCCTCTCTACAGGAGCGCGACATTTTTGCCTCTCTACAGTAGCGCGACATTTTTGCCTCTCTACAGTAGCTCGACATTGTTGCCTCTCTACAATAGCGCGACATTTTTGCCTCTCTACAGTAGCGCGACATTTTTGCCTCTCTACAGTAGCGCGACATTTTTGCCTCTCTACAGTAGCGCGACATTTTTGCCTCTCCACAGTAGCGCGACATTTTTGCCTCTCTACAGTAGCGCGACAGTTTTGCCTCTCTAGACTAGCGCGACATTTTTGCTTCTCTACAGTAGCGCGACATTTTTGCCTCTCTAGACTAGTGCAACATTTTTGGCTCTCTACAGTAGCGCGACATATTTGCCTCTCGAGACTAGCGCGACATTTTTGCCTCTCTACAGTAGCGCGACATATTTGCCTCTCTAGACTAGCGCGACATTTTTGCCTCTCTAGACTAGCGCGACATTTTTGCCTCTCTAGACTAGCGCGACATTTTTGCCTCTCTACACTAGCGCGACATTTTTGCCTCTCTGCACTAGCGCGACATTTTAGCCTCTCTGCACTAGCGCGACATTTTAGCCTCTCTGCACTAGCGCGACATTTTAGCCTCTCTACTCTAGCGCGACATTTTAGCCTCTCTACTCTAGCGCGACATTTTAGCCTCTCTACTCTAGCGCGACATTTTAGCCTCTCTACTCTAGCGCGATATGTTAGCCTCTCTACTAACGCGCGACTTTATAGCCTCCCTACACAAGCGCGACCTTATAGCCTCCCTACACAAGCGCGACCTTATAGCCTCCCTACACAAGCGCGACCTTATAGCCTCCCTACACAAGCGCGACCTTATAGCCTCCCTACACAAGCGCGACCTTATAGCCTCCCTACACAAGCGCGACATTATAGCCTCAATTCAGTCTCTACACATTGACGCTACAGATTTAACGCATTTCAAATTAACAATTTCTTTGCAAGTAAGTTGCAGTTAGCGTAATGATTTTTATTGTAGGTTAGTAATACAAATTTAGTTAGATGTAATGGCGTTGCCGGATTCCTTGCCGTCTTCGCTACCAAGACTTTCCTCATCTGAAATGGCAACGTCAGCCTCGTTGTCTCTATTCTTAAGTGTTTTTATCTTTTTCTTGGCAACCGTAATTTTGTTATTAATTATTCTAGTAACGTACGGTTCATCTAGCGTCACTTTCTTAAAATACTTCGCCAAGTACACTAATAAGGTAATAGTATTGGATAATGTTGGTTATTAATCATAGTAATACCACTGGCCTAGACGCAACAATGTCAATGTCATGCAAGGGGAAAGAGTTAATCTAACTCAATGCTCGCCTGTCACTGTATTGCCTATATCTATGAAGGTGAAATGAAACATTCCTTTTTCTTTGGTAAATAGTCAAAAACATAATAAGCCTCTTCGATGTAACTAAGAGCGAAAAACACACTGATAACACTTTGCCTTCAATCTCGCTTTTCGGCGTTTGCGCTGTAGGCTGTTTTGGATTCTGAGAGTGCGCAGATCAACCCCTTCCTTTGTCCCTTTACAAAGGGTTGCCTACCGCCTTTTTTACATCCAAGAGGGTTATAGTATAGATCTTACACTTGAATCAACGTAGTGCCTAGTTGATTCACTTAGTCTAACATTCTACCATGCAAATACATTTTTCATTGAACCTAGACCATGGGGTACTGATATACTTTGTATCCATACGTTTGACGGATTCCTGAGAGCTAGTCGTGAAGTAGCGGTTATAAACCTTGTAAAGCGCTACTTATGGGTTAGTATATAGGCTAAATAAGTGTTTCGGATGTTACATGTATTAAATATTCAGTTCTCATGTCACCCTGTAACTAGCTCGAAGTCTTTCGTAATAAAAGAAAGTACAGGAATTGTCAAACTTATGGAACTGAAGTTACAAATGCATAGTACAGTTTATTGAATCAAGGATCTGGGAATGGACTCCTTTGGTGCCATTCCTACCTCTGGCGGTCATTTTACTCAATTCATGCATCGTGTATTTAGAAGAAAGAATGGCTCTAATTGCAGAGTCAGGCGTCTTGGATTTCATCCGAATAGTATTTCTACTCCTTTGAGATATAAAATATCCTGAACCAGCAACCAATTCCACCTGATAAACACAATTTACACTAATGTAATAATGTCATGAGTATATACAACTAAGGATATGTAGTATCTAATAAAATAGACAGACACATTGTTAATGAATGATTTAGAGACGTGGAGATATAGTTTACATCTAACTATGGACAAAATCAATGTTTACCAATTGTTCCTTGGTCTCTACCACTGAAATGGGAATTGGAACATTGTCCGGTGTCGTGGATTTGAAATCAATCATCTTTTCTAAAACATATTTCATATGCGAAAGGAATTCACTTGAAACTGAAATTGGGAAAGTAATTGAGTGGAAAGGACGTTTTCTATCGACTGCTACCTAGAATAAAAACTATGTCATGGAATAAAGACATTCACTAACTACGGGTAAAATAAAACAGATACCTGCCTGTCATGTATGCCTGTCCGCGCTCTACTACACAATATTGTAAGAGTAAAAGGTTTTTACCATTATCAAAAACACTGCAACGTGTACAATGACTGGTGGACAATCCAGAAGTAGATGCTATCAAACCACCTGTATTTTCTTGCGTTGATACAAGGCCAATAGCGCCAGTGTTCCCTGGCACATCTCCCTTACGTTCAGAGAAATTATAACGGCTTTTGACAGTGTTCAATATTGTATTATAGTTTTCACAATTTATGTTATTTACCGTATTGTTGCCACCTACTTCCCGGGCTGGTGGAGCCTTGTCGCTTTCTTCTATCGATGGTGTTGTATTATCGCTTTCTTCCCTCGATGGTGTTGTATTATCGCTTTCTTCCCTCGATGGTGTTGTATTATCGCTTTCTTCCCTCGATGGTGTTGTATTATCGCTTTCTTCCCTCGATGGTGGTATGTTATCGCTTTCTTCCCTCGATGGCATTGTATTATCGCTTTCTTCCCTCGATGGTGGTATCATATCGCTTTCTTCCCTCGATGGTGGTATCATATCGCTTTCTTCCCTCGATGGCGTTGTCTTATCGCGTTCTTTCCTCGATGGTGGTATCTTATCGCTTTCTTCCCTCGATGATGGTATCTTATCGCTTTCTTCCCTCGATGATGGTGTCTTATCGCTTTCTGCCCTCGATGATGGTGTCTTATCGCTTTCTTCTCTCAATGGTCGTGCCTTGCCGTCTTCTTTATGAGCTGGTTTTGCCTTGCCACCTTTTTTCCAGTTTGTTGGTTTCTTGTCACATTTTTGTTTTTTGTTGGTTGTCTTATCGTTTTTGCCGCGTTTGTCAATTGTCCTGCTGTGGCTGCCTTCGCTAGCGACAGTTACATTATTTATGATATTATAGTCGGGTCCGCTAGTGCCAACTGTTTTATTGCGGCCGTCCCACTTCGTGCTACCTTTTTCTCCCTCTTTGACTGAATACATTATATACTGGTCTTCGCTCGAACCAGTTGCCATTTCCCCGAATTCATTATGCTTCCTAGCAGTAACCTTCGGTTTCTTTGAAGCGAATCCCGAAATAGATGATGTGACAGGCGACAAACCCACAATATCATGCTCGATATTTTTCTTGGCTAAAGCCATGCACATGTTGCGTCGTTTGTTAATGGCTCTTGTCGTTTTTAAAATGGAAGGTGTCTTTGGTTTACTTGAAGACGCTTGATAACCAGTTGTAAATGTTGCGGTACCTTTACACAAGTGTACAGTTTGTTCCCTCATCAGGCATTCCAGGTAGCTAACATCTATGTATAGGTAAAGATGTTAACAATGGTTATCTAAGCAATAACAATACCCATGTAAGCCGTTTAAGCCAAATGAATTAGTACAAATACTAATGATTTCATATTATCAATATGACACTTTGCATTGACATTCCATGTCCATGAACTCAAGAACTCTGACATTGTTTCTTACGTTCTATATGAGTTCATGAATTGAAAGTTTAAGTCTAGGCATTGATTGAAAATATGGAGTAATCTAGGCGTTATTCTTTAACTTTTCATGGCCAAATACAACTATACATGTAAGCTTCACGTGTTCACTTTTGTTGAGATATTCATACTTAAACCAATTAAAGTTCAGAACGTCTAAAGAGCCATACCTTGAGGTACGTGTACATCTTTGAAATGAATTTCTTAACAAATGTATTGGGTAAACATTTGTGGTGTTTTTACTTGTTTGATACATTCAAGACTTTCCAATTAAACGTTGACATTTGGCATTTGATCTCGGTTTCACGGTTACAGCACGGAATATATAGATAATTCACTTACCACTGCTGACTTTAAGCACTATGCATTTATATCGGCTTAACTGACCACTCTCGTTTCTCCAATTAACCATGGCACATCTTCCTTCCTCCATTGCGTCCGACGAAACAAAGTCCCTCTTGGACACGATACTAACTTTGTTGCCTACTATCCACAAAACTAAAGCTAGCATATTGGAGCTCGAATGGGTTTGCAAACTCGACTTTGTACCTGCGATTTCTTCGCGCTTATCCTGTAGGACCTCAGTCGCGTGTAATTTTAATAGCTCTTTGGCTATATCCTCGTCGACAGCCATTTCTGTAAAACGACTTCTGTTAGGCCTACCTATTCTTAGGTCAACATACTCCAGCGTCTCCGACAGAACAATTAAACTTCTCGATCGGAGGCGTTTTTTTTTTTTTTTTTTGGAGGTTTCAATGCGAATCGGGCTCTTACGTCCTCGGCAAGGATGCGATTATTCAGGTTTCAGTATGTGAATAATCAGGGAAGGAAATGAGGTTTACTTGGGAGGTGACGGTAGGGGTGTGGGGGTCAAGTCACCTCCGGCGGACACGGGACAGTCGGCACCTATAGGGTAGGATCGCCGACATGTGTCGTATTCCCTCAAACTTTGCCGCCCAATCGGAGGCGTTTTTTTAGTGTGAATACGGGGCTGTTATCTATGAGGAGTAGGCATAGACCGAGTAAGGAAAGACCAAACCAAATGTCATGGCCAACACTAGTGAAACATGAAAGCCCAAGCCCGCGTAAACCAACAACGTGTTCTCTAAGCTAGAGAATATATAAACCGAGTAGCTTCATTAGCCTATATGACGACAACGGAGCTAGTTTTGGGAAAGGCATTAAGGACGCATCGTGTTTCCGCTTATCAGCGAAATGCGGCTGCCCCAATCTAAGCTTGAAACAATGCTCTAATGGCGAATTCCATTGGGTCCTCCCGGAGCGCTCCCATGGAGCATTAAAAATAAGAAACCCTAATTACGGAAAAACAGTCTTTAACGATCCGGCAACTACTCCTCCCATGTTTATTGCTCCATGGGAGCGCTCCAGGAGGACCCAATGGAATTTTCCATAAGACCCCAAATGTTGTCTGTAGCTGGTAAAATACATTATTTAGTAGAACAACAAGTCTAAATCTATTCGGTGAACATCGTTTTTTGTCTATTCTAAATCAGAGTGGAAGCATTACATTCTATGTGAGACACTCGTTCGTAAAATATGACCACGATTGGTGGGAAAAAGCGATATTTTCCTGAGAATCCTAAAAAACGGGTCGTTACCAATAAGAAATATAAGGTAAATGATTGCGCCAGTAGCGTAGATGACCTGAGCAGCGAGATTAAATCCGATTCAAGTGGTGACGAATGGTATACTATCCTTTGCTGTCTGAGGTGAAAAGATAATCTTTCTCATCGTTTCACATCAGAATGGCAACGATGTAATTCAACACGAAACTACACCTGCAATTTATTTCCTAATTCAATATATTATCTACAGGTGTTCAAATGAGGGTAGCGGCGGAGAAAACAAGACTATCGGCGGTACAAACGATTCTAGTAGCGGTACAAACGATTCTAGTGACGGTGAAAGTCAGTCTAGTGACGGTGCACGTCAGTCTAGTGACGGTGAACGTCAGTCTAGTGCACACGGTGAAAGTCAGTCTAGTGACGATGAAAGTCAGTCTAGTGACGGTGAAAGTCAGTCTAGTGACGGTGAAAGCCAGTCTAGTGACGGTGAAAGCCAGTCTAGTGACGGTGAAAGCCAGTCTAGTGACGGTGAAAGCCAGTCTAGTGACGCTGAAAGTCAGTCTAGCAGAGGTGGAGGTCACACTAGTAGAGTTGAAGGTCACACTAGTAGAGTTGCAGGTCACACTAGTAGAGTTGCAGGTCACACTAGTAGAGTTGCAGGTCACACTAGTAGAGTTGCAGGTCACACTAGTAGTGTTGAAGGTCACACTAGTAGAGTTGAAGGTTACTCAAGTAGAAATAAAGGTCACTCAAGTAGAAATAAAGGTCACTCAAGTAGAAATAAAGGTCAATCGATTAGAAATAAAGGTCTCTCAAGAAAAAATAAAGGTCACTCAAGTAGAAGTATGGGTCACTCAAGTAAAGGTGAATGTCAGTCAGGTGAAGCAGAATATGATGATACCCCAACATACGATAGTGAAAGTGAACTGGACAAGAAAGAATTTGGTGACGAAAGTAACAGTGACAATGACAAACCCTTGTATAAAGATGCTCCAATTACAAAGTTGGAGAGTTTCATAGCCATTACTCTATTTTGTTTTAGATATTCTATTAGCGGAGTAGCGGTAGCTTCTCTCCTTAAACTAATATCTCTTCACATTCCGTCACCGAATAATCTCTCAAAATCCCTTTATCTATTTCGCAAATGTTTAAAAACATGTGTTAGAAGGTCTTATAATAGGTATTGCTCAAACTGTTTTTCGCGCTTGGAAGATGATAAACCTAAGTGTCACAATTGCCTAAAAGAATTAAGGGAGAAGGACATGAAGCAATTTATTACATTATCAATTAGAGATCAATTGCAGTTGTTGTACGACAGGAACGGATTCAAAGAACAATTAATGCATAATAGGAATAAAGTAGAACCTTGTGTTAGTGATATTTTAGATGGAGAAATTTACAGACAATATTTGTCTGAATACGACCCCAATCAAATATCATTTACCTGGAATACTGATGGGGTGTCACTGTATAATAGTAGCAAATCATCTATCTGGCCATTGTATCTAATGATCAACGAACTACCCTACGACCTTCGTGTAAAAAAAGAAAACGTTATCCTTGCCGGGGTATGGTTTGACCAATCAAAACCAAACATGAATATATTTCTGAGTAGTATATATACAGAATTACAAACACTTGCAAAGGGCGTGCCCATTAAACCTTACCGGTCTGAGCAAATAATTGTAGTTAAGGGTTTATTATTAAGTGGCACTTGTGATTTGCCTGCCAAATGTGCAGTCTTAAATATGAAACAGTTTAACGGGCGGTACGGCTGTGCTACGTGCAAGCAAGAAGGGGAAATATTCAAAATTAAACTGAACCGGGGTCCACGTGTATATCCCTATATCAACATTGATCCAGATGGTCCAAAACGAACCCACCAGGAGTTCATTAGCATGGGAATGGAAGCCTTGGATACCGGAAATGTAGTATACGGGATACAAGGCCCTTCTGTTTTACAGTGTTTCGTGCCAGACGTGATAAAATACACAGCATTTGACATTATGCACGCAACATTTATAGGTCAGGCAGGGAAACTCTTGTCGTTATGGTTCGACAGTCAGCACTGTAAATTTGACTTTTCCCTTTCTAAGTCAGTAGAGGTTGTCAGTAGTCGACTGCTATCAATGAATGTGCCCCATTTTGTGCATCGCATCCCTCGAAGCTTGAAAGATCGGAAGTACTGGAAAGCCGCAGAATTTAAATACTGGTTGTTATACTATTCCATTCCAGTTCTCCAAGGCATAATGAAGCCTGAATATTTGAACCACCATGCTTTACTTGCGTGTGGAATGTACATTTTATGTAAAAATGTTATTTCTAACGTTGAAATAAACCAGGCAGAGTTATTGTTGTGCCAATACGTCCGTGAGTTTGAGAGCCTATACGGGAAGAGGCATATGACTGGAAACCTTCACGCACATCTACACGCAGCCGACTGTACACGTATGCTTGGTCCATTATGGGGCGTTTCATGTTTTCCATTCGAATCATTAAATGGAATGATCCTAAAATTGGTCCATGGCACACGGTACAGTCAAATCCAAGTTGTAAACGCTGCAACCACCATA
Organism: Phalangium opilio; assembly: GCA_019434445.1. NCBI lineage: Eukaryota > Metazoa > Arthropoda > Arachnida > Opiliones > Phalangiidae > Phalangium > Phalangium opilio. The sequence goes on from JAEQBA010002145.1 coordinate 32,531, forward strand.
ATAACGATACCTAAATTATTACACTCCTTAACTAATGATTCGAATGTCCTCGCCTTCTGTAAAAACCTCATGTCAGTAGGCAAACGTCTTAACGTTTCGGCCATGATTGATTTGGACACATTCGTCGTAGGGAAAATGTACAAATATAGCACTGTGCCTTCACAAGTTACCTTAAGTCTTTTAGACTTACACAAGGAGTTGGGTGATGAAGTACTCTATTTTCACCGATTCAAAAAGGCCAAATATTTATATGTCTCGAGGTCATACCCACGAAAAGGGAATAAAATGTCGTATTGTATTAAATATGAAAAAGAAAACGGCGCCACAGGCTATGGAGACATATACTGGCTATTGTGTCATAAGCCATGCTTTTGCGAAATAAACACTTGCGTATGTGTGCCACAATACGCTGTAGTGATACGTTCGCTACAATTCACCGTTTTGCAGTTCAATAACTTAGAGGTTCCGCACATTTTTCAAGTTCAAGATCACGATAACCCGTTTTGCGCAATTAGAACTACCCAGGTTATATCACCTTGTTTTTCTCTTTATGTAGGGTTGAAGAGATATGTGTCTGTTCCCGCGAACGATATTAATAACGACTAATTCTTGAATGTTCTACCGTTAACGCAAATATAATACGAAATACACCGATGCACTGTACCTTGAAATTCAAAAGATTGAAATGTCATTTTTATTGTTTAAAATGTCTGTCTTAATTTGATTAATGAGCGTGTTATAGTTGTGTGCCATTTGTATACTTGGAAGTGATAAAATTTATCAATGATAAACGTGGTTAAATAAACCCGTCTATAGAACCTATGATATTTTATATAGAATTATCAAATTTCGTAATGGTTTTAAACGTGAAGGTGTTCTTGACGGTCATGATGTCATTAACGTTTCACGCATTGCTCATTGGGACAACATCTGATGATATATGCAAAATATTTGAATAGGAGTTAAATCTATCGGCCATTTAACTGTTTCAAGGTCAGATGAAGCCACAATTTGCCTACAGGCCGATTATTTAACATAAATCAACTGGGAACGTATTTATATATACATTCAGTACACATAGTTTTGGTAGTACATCTGTTTTGGTAGTTTTGGTAGTACATCTGTTTTGGTAGTAAACTCAAATGTCAAAGCCTACTTAACGTGGTTGAGAAAACACGCGACGTCAATCTGATCTTTAAAGGACAATAAAGTAAATACCAATTGTCATTTTATTTTAGAACTTTAATAGTCTACACTTCGACAATCCAAAGGTGACGATTTACGCCGTGGATGGCAATCTGTGGTTGTTTATCAGTCGGCAATTTATGGAAGCCATGTCGAGACAATATTTACGCAATATTATGGTAGCGATCAGTGTTTTTTAGATGTTGATAACAACCTGTGGTTGTTTATCAATCGGCCGTTTATTGAAGCCATTTCCGAGGCAATATTTTTGCAATATAAAGGTAGCGAACTGTATCTGGTCAACATCATGTCAACATTTAACACATCTAACGATTGCGTTAAGAATTGTGCAGCAATCACGATGTTGGTTAAAAGTTGACAACATATTGTTTAGCAACTATCGTGGTTGGGAACAGTCGAGTTGAAATTGCTTTTTCTTTAAAGAGTTGTTTTGAAATTGCTCAACTTCTGCCTTAGTATTGTTCAGATTTTGATAAGGGTTACTTGAGTTTTTCGATCCTCCAAATTTTAAATTTGACGGTTGACGGTTTGGCCAAAGCACAGCCCACTCGATCACGCAAGCGCGTGCAACTTGCGTGATCAAGTGGGCTGGTGCCAAAGATACGGCCAACTTGTTATCAAGTTGTACGGCGTACGAACGAAATACAAGCTGGCCGTCCCTAAACCTATACAATATTTTTTACTAACCTATAGGCCTAGCAGTGCTGCCATGATCACAAAATTTCCTGCTAGCCTTTCAGTCTTTTATGTCTATGGTCTTTCAGTTTGGTAAACTTTGGTTTTACTCTTAAAAGGCCTAACTTTCTATTTTGACGCCACTTTCTTGAGATTTTGAGAATCTTGATGCCCTAAGGTAAATATTCTACCACAAGACTAATTATTGCTTTCATTTTTAAGTAATTTTAGTTAACACATTCTTATTTTGTTTTAATTTCGATTTCCTTATTCATTTTTTAAAATCACGTTAAGCCTACTTTTTAAAGTGTATGTTCTCATTATTCTTTCATTTTTATATATATATACTCCAATTTTATTTAACGAAATCTGTGTGCCATTGCAAATACATAAGGATCTGTGTGTACCCCTGCAAATTCAACAGGATCTGTGTGTACCTTTGCAAATTCAACAGGATCTGTGTGTACCTTTGCAAATTCAACAGGATCTGTGTGTACCTTTGCAAATTCAACAGGATCTGTGTGTACCTTTGCAAATTCAACAGGATCTGTGTGTACCTTTGCAAATTCAACAGGATCTGTGTGTACCTTTGCAAATTCAACAGGATGTGTGTACCTTTGCAAATTCAACAGGATCTGTGTGTACCTTTGCAAATTCAACAGGATCTGTGTGTACCTTTGCAAACATAAAAAGGTCTGCGTGTACCTTTTGCAAGTACAAAGGCGTTCTGTGTATACCTATAACAAATACAGTAAAAAAGTTCCACTCATTTTTGAAAAATTGAAATGTTTTCTCGAGAAAAACGAAAGAAAGTAAATCAGCGTTTAGTAATGCAAAAAAGAAGAGCGGAAGCCAAGCTAAAATTGCAAGTTCAGAGTAAATCATTGAAACATGATCAAACCAACCAACTTAAGTGTAAACGGTACTATCTTAAGAACAAGGGGTTCTTTAAAAGAAATAATGCAAAAAACTATGTGGGGCGTAAATCTCTACTTGAGAGAGGGAAAAAAACTAAGAGAACTACTCCGCCAGGTGGAGCAGCTAATTTGCGTTCAAAAAATACAAAACCAAATAAACGGGATAAATTTGTCTTTGCGAAAAAACTCCTTAATGTGGGGATTTTCAAAACGAAAAACAAAAAAATTATTGCTGAAAGCTATAAAAGGTTTCTAGTCAAACGTCTCACTGAAAGACTGGCACCGAGACTAAAAATAGACGCACGAAGTCTATCTCTTACAAGCTAAAATGCCAAGTGCTAGCTGGTAGAATATTGCATTTAAAAAGGCAATTGTATTCGGCTTACCACGCCCAACTAACAGCCGTTGTTAGTGAATTTAAGGATTTTGTCGAGAAAATCAAAGTAATTGGGTCCATTGATCCTGACAATTTGGCAGAAGTTGTGGGTGGAAAAAGGCTTCACAGTAGCCTGAAAGAGGCCTATTTCCATGAAACTACCTATTATCTGATTGGAAATAATGGTAAAATATTGAAAAATGACGATGAGTCACATTATGGCAAAATTTTTCAACTGGATTCTGATGGTCGTGTACGAAAAGTTCTGAAAGACCGTGCTACCAGTTCGACTAAAGAATTGTTTGTTGATGAAATGGGAAATTCCGTTGACATGAAAAACAATAACGAGACTAGTAACGTAGAACGAGTTTTACAAGTTAATGAGTCGGGAGTTGTTACGAATCTTTTTAACATTGTTGAAACTGAAGAGAAGAATCCGAAAGCAAATTTTGTGATCAATGAAGGGGGGTTTATTGAAAACCAAAACAAAACTGTATACTGGGAATGCAGTGATATTTGTAATGTTCGAACTCGAGCCATTGCAAAAGTACTAGCTTTCGTAAACACAGTTGCCAATGCGAATGAAAAATCTTTGACTAAAATTTTTGAGTCTGATTTGGACCTTTGCGAATTAAGAAAAGAATTTTGCAAAAAATCAAACTTGTCTATACCATCAGATGGGGACGAAGTAGTGGTGAGAATAGTTCCGTTCCTAGGACACACTGCTTACTGCGCTGATAGCGAAGAGTGCCAAAGTAATTTGCGTTCTTTCGCTGAACTCGCTCCTCATTATTCGGGAATTAGAACTATTCTGAATAATATTTATCGCGTCAAAGCGTTGCTCAATGCTTTAACTAAAATTTCAACTGAAATTGAACGTGGTGATTACGAGTCTCTGACAAAAGTCATGGCGGATTTGAGAAAAATCCTTGTCACACGTGGAAAAAATTTGAATAAGGAACAAAACGATGCTCCTACAGGAAGCGTTAACGCTCCTCGGCCGAGTCTCGATGAAAGTGAAATCTTGAGTCTTTACGAGAATCAATTCGCTCGGGCAATGCTAAACACCAACGAGTTTCACGACACGCCCTGCGACTGCTGTTTAAGATTACTGAAAAAATCTGATTTAAGAGCAGTAGAAAAACTGGTAAACAGAGCTGTTTTTGAGAACGAGGCCTATCTGATTTTAAGAGCTGGCTGGATAATGAATAATTCCGACACGAGAGAAGCAGACATGCTACTATGTCGTTACTGCGCTACGGATTTGGGAAAGGGTAAAGTTCCCATCAGATGTTTTCTGAACAACTTGGCGGTTGACAATCCTCCACCAGATGTCACCAGTTTAAACATGTTTGAGAAAGTTTTAATTCAGCTTGTGAAGGCCTTCCACACTGTGGTGCGGTTAGGCACCAAAACCAACTCCAACATGCAGTTTGGCACGGTTAAAGCTTTAAAGGGAAGAGTAATTTATCTTCCAATTCCCGTGGAGAAAAATTTAAAGATGATTCCCAAGACATTGCCCAAAAATCACGAACTGCATATCTTGGTCAATGGCGTTCCCACAGCGGACAAAAAAGTTTGGCAACAGGTTGTTTGCCTCGAAAAAGTGTTGAAAGCATTCAGTGTGCTGAAAAAGATAAACCCTTTTTACAAAGACATTGACATTTCGACAATGAATGAGGAATATATTTGTGGCACGCAAGAAATTGATGGAAATGAAAATTCATTGACTCCCGAAGAATTACTGAGCGTAACAGATCCACTTGCGTTAATTAATGATGGATCTGATGCGTTGACACGTGCTTCCGCTGCGCTTCCAACAGAAGGACCAGCGGATAGTAGTCACGACGTCCAAGGTGACCAAAACGCTTCGAACATGCAGGAGCAGGATGGAAATCAGTCTAGCCTTGCCCCCGGCGACGCTTACAAAATTCTAACACAGCCCGAGGCTTTGTTGCGAAAACTATCTGAGGGTGAAGCCAATGATCTGTACGATCATTACTCTATTCATCCAGTGAACGTTCAACCACCGAAAGATTTACTTGGCGCTTACCAAATGAAGCGCGTCGAAGCCGAGCCAGTTAGCACTTGGGACAAAAACTTGGAATACATGAGCTTTGTTCATTTGTTCCCTAAGGGTCGCTTTGGCAAGCACGATGATAGACCATTTGGGAAAATAACGGAAACCGAGTATCGTTTATCCCGTCTTTTGAACAAGAGTCCAATTTTTAGACGAGATTACGCGTATTTGTTCCATTCTTATCAAGAATGCGAAATGAAAGCGATTTCTAGCAGTTTGAACTACGTTCTTCGTGTAAAAAAACCCATGCCTATTGGGGTTGAAAATTTGCTCAGTCGCGTTGAATCTGGCGATAAAGAACTTGAGAGTAATTTAGCTACTTTCTTGGGTCATATTCGAGGAACTAAGGACTACTGGTATAAAGTTCTTAGAAACGTTTTAGCGATGATTCGGGAATTTGGTCCTCCCACCTGGCTTTTAACTTTTAATCCGGCCGAGTACGATGATATGGAACTGCACGATCACTTGAGAAAAGTGAATTCAGACGTTCCAGGAGTAGAGTCGATGACGGTGGCTGAATTGTTGAATTTGGATCCGCTTAGCGTAAATTTGCACTTTCACAACAAAGTGAGGTCGCTGCTAAACAACTTTGTCTTGTGTAAGCAGAATCCAGTTCTTGGCATGATAGAACATCATTTTTGGCGGGTTGAATACCAATCTCGTGGTTTACCTCACTATCACATGCTTTTGTGGGCCAAGGACGCTCCAAAGATTGGAACTTCTTCGGCCGAGACTATTTTGGATTACGTGCAAAAACACGTCACGTGTTCGATGCCAAGCGCATCGATAAGTCCAGAATTGCACCGGCTCGTAAAAAAATTTCAATTTCACAAATGCACCTCCAGTTGTTACAAGAAGGTGAAAAATTCTAAAAAAGGATCGAGAGTGTGTCGTTACGGTTTCCCTCGTAACGTTACAAACGTAGCGACTATGAATGCCGTTAGATCAGTTACTCGTCACCGTAAGATGAAAAAGGTGCAGAAACGGCTGTACGACTTGCCGAGAAAACAGCACGAAGATTTAATAAATGATTATAATCCCACGCTACTATTGGCTTCCAAAGCCAACATGGATTTGCAATTTGTCGCTGACAAATCGGAAATAGTGGCAAACTATGTTACGGCTTACGTGACAAAGGGAGACCGGGCTGACATGGATCAAACTTTTGCCGAGTTAGGCAACGAAAGTTTGTCCAAAAAATTATTTGCCTATAGATTGAAATCTTTGACGTGCAAGCAAATAGGAATTTATGAAGCTCTCGATATGATGCTGGGCCAAGACCTTTACAACAAGTCTGACAGCACTAAATTTATAAACACTAACTTGAAAGAAAACCGATCGAGAATTTTGAAAGGTTACAAGGAACTCGCTCGTTTGAGGGAAACTGACCCCGAAAGCAAGGACACTTGCCAAAAAGGGTTCGTCGACGACAAGTATCCGAATCGTCCCGACAGCTTGGAAAATATTAGTTTGCGGGAATTTGGTCAGTTTTACGATTACGCGAAGCACTCTGATGGTGTCGAGAAAAATGCGAATGTAATCGAGTTGAAAAACAATTTGGGTTTCATGAGAAAGAGAATTAAGCCCTACATAGTGGAGCACTACATTCACGATCCGATAGAGGAGAAAGAACAGTATTGTCACGCTCTATTGATCCTCTTCAAACCGTGGCGTGACGAAAATGAGCTATTGGGCGATTTTGAAACATACGCCGATGCTTTCGAAAACTCGCTTTCGGTGTTGAAGGACATGAGAGAATATCACGACAAACTCTCGGTTTCCAAAGAAGTTCAAAAGAAACGGGAGGCTTCTAAAAAGGCGAAAGAGCCAGAAACCATAATTTCGGAGGCAGAAAGTGAGGACGATGAAAATGCGCTGCAAGGGAAAGAAATTGTTATCGAAACCGAACACGCGATGGCTGATGTGGAAGCTGCCATGGAAATGAATTTCGAGACTGATGTTGACAATGTGGCGTCACTAAACTCGGATCAAAAGAGAATTTATGATCAGATCATGAATCACTTCTCCCAAGAGGGAGAAAAATCTAGAAACAAGTGCCTTTTTGTGTCGGGACCTGGTGGAACTGGCAAATCGTTTCTTATCGACACTCTCGCCAGCGCTGTAAGGCGACTCTTTCAAAATCCTGCTAGCGTGGCCATTGCCGCGCCAACGGGTTTGGCAGCGTTGAATGTTAATGGCGTAACGTTACACAGATTACTAATGTTGCCGGTAGATCATGGGCGTATCGCCGAATACCATTCCCTGAGTTCTGAGAATATAAGCATTATGAAAGAAACTTTGGGTAATTTAAAACTGTTAATTATTGATGAAATTTCTATGGTCTCATCGGTTTTACTGACTCACGTTCACTTGAGGCTGAACGAATTTTGGGAAATGAACCAACCATTTGGTGGAGTTGTATTTATTCTTGTTTTGGGAGACTTTTTCCAATTGCCTCCGGTTCAAGGAAATCCCGCGTTTATCAAAATCACTTCCGAAGAAGCCAGACTTAGATTCAATTGCATCGGAGGAAGTGATCTTTGGAAGTTTTTTAAATACGATGAACTAACGCAAAATGTTAGACAAGCCAACGACCAAAGTTACGGCGACATTCTAAGCAGAGTTAGAATTGGAAATATTTCCGAAGCTGATGTTGCAACCTTAGGAACTAGATTGGTTGCTGGAGGAAAAACATCGAGGTGGCTATGGAGCTTTTCATTAAGCTGTCCAATGAAGGGTTTCACCCATTTTGTTTGATGCCTAAATTAGCCATGTGCGTAAAATTCAACTTTGATATGCTGCGAAAAAACGGCGAGAAAGTTGAAGTCATTCCTTGTCAGGATAGACTCGCTGACTATGGCAGAAAAAATGAATAAAAACATTCTCAGGAGACTGCAAGGGCTACAAAACGAACCGTCCAAAAAAGGGCGGTTTGGAGAGCGAGTTAGTTCTTTGCGTTGGCGCCGAATAATGGTCAGAAGGAATATCAGTTTTTGAAAAAGGCGTTGTAAATGGTACGATGGGTTTCGTAACTGACGACGAACATGGAAACGTTACTGGGATTTTTCTAAGAGTAGATCGCGAACCGAAT
>JAEQBA010002146.1:0-16127 GCA_019434445.1 Phalangium opilio
TTGTAGGTACTTGTGGGTGCTTGTATGTAACTTTGTAGGTACTTTGCCTCCTCCATAGGATTACATTACACTAAGTTTTGGAAGCTCGTAACTCTGGTTTATATAAATATACGGGCATTCCTTTGATTATGTAATAGTCCTATTTGCCCCTTCTCTCCTTCGTAACAATTTGCTCCATAGGATACTCCATATACACCTACGGCACCATAGTCCTCCCAGCATCCTCAGCGGTTAGGTAGGGTCGTACTGGACGAAATTGTAAAGGGCGCTCCCTCTATCTTCAAAATAGAAGCTAGTTCTCATACAAATAAAATGGCGCTACGCGGCAGCACTTAGCAATCGCCTACCAAGGGTAGGGGCGTGCGCGAGGTACATTGGGAAGATACGGTTCGCAGGTCGCCCATCATCATTTCCAATCCATCTCAACTCCCTTATCCCTGTCCCAACCCCAGCGATTTCCAACCACTAGCATAGCCCCACTCGATATCGCGCTCTCTTTTCCCCGGCTACATATTTTGAAGATGGCACTTTTAGGCGTATTAACATTCTTGGATCATCTTTGTGAACTTTTAGGGTAGCCCTGGCTATATTTTGTTTTAAGGTTTTAAGCTTAATATCAAAAGTTTATGCTACAAAAAAGTTTGAAATTGACAATCTCGGATCGTCTTTGTGATTTTAAGGATATCCGAATTTCATATTGGGCTTATGACAATTTTGAGCTAATGTTAAACGGACATAAATCAGCATTTTTAAAAATTTTTTAAAAATTGTCAATTTGGTCCTATTTCTGGAATTTTTAGGGGGGCGCCTCGCGTTTCAATAAATGATTGTAAAAATTGTATTATGTTTAATTACAATAAGAATACAAACTTTTAATGATATACGTTTTTTTGAAGTATCATTATAAATAAATGTCTGATTGAGCTAAAGTTATGGTCCCCTTTATACATGTTTCTGCTAAGTGCAGATTTTGAAAATGTAAACAGTTTTCTTAACATTCTTAATTAAAATGAAGACTGAAGGACAGATATTAATCAAAAATGTCTTGATTAGAATCAAGACCTAAAAAGTATCGATAAGACTGAGGTTATCACTTGTCTGAAGGATCAGATATTAATTTTTCTTTTTAATTGAAACTTAAATGCATGCTTAAGAAAAACAACACGTTCCATTACCGTTTTCCTTGAAATAAATTATTTTACTGCTAATCAATTTCAAAATTTACTTATCTCGGCTTTTGACCACAATTCCATTCCCCGAAAACATTTTATCATTACATTAATTACTTTTGGAGATAACGTGTCAAAATAACCTATAAAACAATAAAAACTGTAATAGCGGTCTGTTTTAGCCATGAAACAACCTTTTAAAAGTTACAAGTACTATATAACCCTTTCTTTCGAGACTACAGGACCTGAGCAAACTATAGCTTAACCTGCTACTAGTACGACCAGAGAGAATTGATGTAAACTGGAGTTGAAATTTCATCATGTGCGACCTGCGGCCCTGAAACTCTCCCATAGTCCCAGTGTGTGCAGAACATAATTTTTTCGCTGTTATCTGCCAAAATCAATCTTTCTAGGTAGTGTTGCCTCCTCACTTGAATTTTTCATGATATATTAAGGTTTGAACGAACAAAATTCTAGATTACTATTGTCACTACCATGTCCCTCTGCTAACTTGAAGCAAACTTTCCTCTCTTTTCGCTGCTCATTACCGGTGCCATTCCCTTGACTTTATATTAGTTATAACTAATGAGTTTATTTATTTCAAACAAAAATATTAAAAAATGGATTCTTTTTCCTTTTGTGCTACTTTGAATTTACAAATGTATATAACGTTGTGCCTTGACATATCAAATAGTCTCTAACCATTGTTAGAAACTCGAGAGAGAAATTGGGCAGTAACACTGATCATGCCCTGAACTATGAGAAAGAACAATACGACGGTTCACTAAAGTACACTTGATATTACATCATTTTGCAAAACCGAGAGTAAAAATCTTGCTGTCCCTATTGAATTTGGCGCCATTGGTTTTAGAATAATTAAAATGTTCCACTGCGAAGCGTGCGGCTCATGAATGGGTATGTAACGTCTTTAGGAACCTTTTAAAACGCAAAACCATACACGTACTGTCCCAAAAGTAATTAATCTATATCTATATAAATCAAAGTCCTGACTGACTGACTGACTGACAGACTGACTGATAATCAACGCCCAGCCCAAACCGCTTGCCCTAGAAGGCTGAAAATTTGCAGGAACGTTACTCATAAGTAGTAGGCGCGTACTAAGAAAGATTTTTCCAATCCGCCGCCATCTTAAAAAATGGCGCTCAGAAATGTAAAAACTCTTCTCTATGCAACAAAGTCCGCGCGTTTCAACCGATTTCACAGATATTTCGTACACAGGTTTCCTTTAACCTATAGTCGGACTGAATGGTCTTTTGGGTTCGATTTGTTGCCACCTTTTTAAATGGCGGCCAAAAACTAAAAACCCTTCTTTATGGAATAATGTCCGCGTGGAAAGTAATAAAAAATGTCCCGACGGGCTGACGGGCAACGCCGAGTGCCTTCGCTCCTAGGGTGCTACAAAAATATTAGTCACCAGTAAAATCTACCCATTCTTTGTATCATTTTGATGGAAGTTCTTATTACACGCGAGCGACGCCGCGGGTAACAGCTAGTGTAATGATAAAATGTTTTCGGGGAATGGAATTGTGGTCGAAAAGCCGAGATAAGTAAATTTTTGAAATTGATTACCAGTAAAATAATTTATTTCAACGGAAAACGGTAATGGAACGTTGTTTTTTCTTAAGCATGCATTTAAGTTTCAATTAAAAAGAAAAATTAATATCTGATCCTTCAGACAAGTGATAACCTCAGTCTTATCGATAATTTTTAGGTCTTGATTCTAATCAAGACATTTTTGATTAATATTTTGTGTTTTAATATGTGAAAGACATTGTGGGTTTTTTTTACAGAGACCTGTTGGAGAAGTTAGTGAGAAGGTTCAGAAACAAATCAAAAAACACAACATGATAGTCAAACCAGGAGAACTTTTTATACCTCAACTTTTAGAGGACCTACAACATAACAGATTAACTATATTCCTTCCTAAAGACGTTATTTTCGAAGGAATACAATTATTGGAAATTTGGGATGATTTCGAAAATGATATTCACATTTCACGGGAATCCGTGTTTAAAACTAACGCAGCGTTCCCAATGAGGAAAAATGGAAACCCAATCATCTCGGGGACTTTTAAGAAACTGTAATTCTTCACAAAGTTTTTACAAGAAGAAATATACCTATAAGAAGGCATAAACAGGCCAGATATTAGGCTTCTACTCTTACGCTCGTGTCAGAAGACAAGTAAGTCCCACCCCTTTCATTTTCGTCATTGCTCTGCGTTTTACCATTGGATTCTGCGGGAATAGGTCATACAGACGCTAATGACATATTTCTAACTAGAAAAAACCAAACTGCTGCAAAGTAAACAGAAAATGGAGGCTGCCCCCGGTGCTGCAACGGTACGTGAATGGTTAAAGAATCTGAACCTGACTTGCTGAAATTAGAATATGGGTCCATACGTGAAAAAATTATTTCGAAGTCGAATCAAGCGTATGGTTTCATGAGTTCCAAAAATCAAACCATGGCTTAACGAAAACATAAAAGAGATAGATGGTCGAAAACATTGAATAAGATAAAATATTAAGCCCCCTCCGTTTCCGTCCACCATCTATGAAGGGGGGATTGTCGACTATCATGCGCGCACAAGAGGTGGATTTAAGGCCTCTTATAGGTATATTTCTTCTTGGTTTTTATCAATCATTTCTGGGATTCTTGCTAATTTGACCTTTCTTATTTTTTAACGACACAAAATTTGTTCGAAACCGGAATTACATTTTACGAGCGGTCAAATATTATATTTAAAACCCAGTATCATTTGGGAGAATGTAGAAAAAATGAAGAGCATGAGATCACGCTTAACTTGACACACTTACAATTTGCTTTCTTGTTTATTTCATTCTCGCTCTTAATAACATTGTTTGTGTTAGCGTTTGAGGTTCGCTGTTGTTGTACCAGCGGATATTGTTTTTGTCTTTTTAAAGCTTAACGCTCATTCAGCGGGAAAAAAATCATGACGGAAAACTGGAGCTCAACAGTGAAAACTTTTGTATATCAAAAGCCGCACTCTAAGAAATTGGAGTGTGATTTAACACCTTTAAAAGTAGTTTATATGGGTCCAAATTTGACACCGTTACAGGTGTACATTTACACCCCTGAAAGGGTTTAATAACACTTATTTGAGCAATTGGTGCTAAAGATAAGTATAAAATTGTGCAACAGAGGTGCAGTTTAACACCTTTTAAACTCTTATATCGCACTGAAAGTGAATTTTTACTCTCATATTAGTGTTGTGCAACTCCTTAAAGGGTGCGGCATAGCACCTTTCAGAGTGTCGCTTCACACCTTTAAGAGTGAGAGATTTTTTGGTAGAAATTCTAGTACTTTTCCTAGACTTAAGAGCAAAACCGATGACGTAAAAAAACTATAGTAGCTACATTTTGACCACTCATGAGGCATAACTCAAATATCGAGTATAGTTTTCCTGTTTAATTAAATTTTGATTATCCGCCATTCCGCAGTATTATTAACAATCAATGCTATATTCATAGCAGGGTTCTTCCTTGAGAGAACTTCATCACCTATAGGGAGGAAAGTTCTCACATGCAGAACTATACCTCTTTAAGCGAGGGTTGTTGCGTATAAAGTCATTTTTACGGGTTTATAAAGTTCTGAAAATGGCAGAAAGTTTTCATTTCGAACAAATGCATAGGGTATTAAGTTAGTTTTGGAGGCTATAATATTCAAGCAGTAGATATAAACGTTCTTGTTAAATTTAATAATCTCTTTTCACGAAGAGTTTTTCGAGCACCAGAAACGCGTTTAATCTAATTTGCACTACAGATTTTACAAAAAAAAAATCCATTTAGTACTCTAATTTTTCTCAAAATAATGATAAAACATGTCACAAAAGCAAGTGCCCCACTTTGGCTTCTCAAGCAGGCCTACTGTGAGGCCAGTATCTAACCTAGTCTCGTTTTTTAAGAGTATCGCTTAACACCTGAAAGAGTGTCGCCTAACACGTTTAGCATAGTTTTATGAAGGTACAACACCGCCAGATTACCAATTTCTTTGTTAATTTTATTTAAAGGATAAAACTGTTTTCTTTCATGAATATCATCTTTAAAAAAAGGTTTAACAAGTACGTTTTTCAATAATTTTTTACTGTTTGTATTGACTTTAATATTAAAACATTAATGAAAAATAAATGAAAGACCTTATTTAAGAAACCAGCAGTAATATAATTTTTCATGTTTAATTTCGAACGGTGTTTTAATAGTGTTATTTTACACCGAATTTACACTTTAAATTGGCCTCTAAAAACCCCAGGTAATAAAACACTCTTTTGGGTGTTTTTACGGTGTTTACACCGTTTTAACACCTTTTTAACACTTCCATTTCTTAGAGTGCGGCTGAACCTTGAACGCAATCACACTGAACTGTGTATCTGTACCTGTAGTTCCAAAATGACCGACCTTTTCGGCACTGCGTTTATATAGTTACACATTATTAACGCTTTATTTCTTATACAAATCGCATTAAAATGCAGGAAAAAAATTGAGTTCGAGACAAACTAAATAAGTATAAAAATAGAGTGAAATTATATAAAAACATCGCTCCGTTGTGTCGGAACTCGAGCCCAAACTTAGAGACATCTTACAAAAACGTCCGTCAATTGGTGGAAAGGCCGTGTTTAACTAATAAAACACAAGTTGGGAAAGCCAAAATATTACCTCTCCGAGTGGAGATGACTATCACTACCCCTTAAACAACCTAAATATATGCATCTATCGCTGCAAGTGCAGGAATTCAATTTTAAAATAGTCAATTGTTCAAGCCTTTTCAATATCTCTCAATTGCTGTGGAAACTCTACTCTCTCGCTATACCTCAACCGTATTCTTAGTCTACCAGTATGATTTGTAACATTTGTCCATATCAAAGCTGAATCATACCTCGCCACACAAAAAGCAAATGTCCCCAAAACATGGAAGCCACAACCCAATCACACATAAGCTAGGCTCGCACTTAACCAAAATAATTATTAAACAGTTAAATACTCACAAAGATTGGCAAAATCAATCTCCTTCAGTAATACGTAGCGCTTAAATATATTATTTTCCGAACAAAATTAATCGAGCAAATTTAACGCTTAACTTCTTCTCTTGAAATTCTATCAAAGAGTGATTCAACTGTTTAAAAAAAGGTTTTTTTCGCAAATAGGGCGCTATCATATCAACCGCAATTCCGTCATATTTAAAAAATATACATTGCCAACACTTTTTTAGACACAATAGTGGAAGTTTTAGCCTCATTTAAAACATGTAAAACATTATCTCATCTACAAATAGCTTACACATGTCTTTTTTACCAATACCTAGCCGTTTTAATTTTTCTAAAGCAATCTTAGCACCAAAATATTTTTTGATACAAAATAAATGTTCTATATTCTTCATTTTTGAAAATATATTTTTAAGCGTTTATAATGATTACTCTCTACACCTACACTAATCTTACACAAACACAAGGAGTATAAATCCACTAGTGGAAGCGGTGTTTTTATTGAAAATATATATTTTTAAGCGTTTACCATGATTACGCTCTACAGCTTCACTAATCTTACACAAACAAGGAGTACTATAAACCCACTACTGGAAGCGGTATTTTTATTCAAACGTAAAACAATTTCGCTTAAGTTAATCATCTCTAGGCATCGTTAAAAATGTGTCTATCACTCCTAGGTAACTGTATGCACAGGATTTTACGACATTGTAACTCAAATTCATCTGATTATGTTTTAACAAGGTTAAATCTAACTGGGAGTAAGATGAAAGGAGTAGAAGCTTATCTGTCTTAGGAAATATGAAATTTTATCTTAACAGTTCGTTAAATCATAAGTTTATAACGAAAAAACGCGGAAGGGGAAAACGAGCAGACAACAGCGATTTTTGGGGGTAGAAGGTTAAGAGCGCCATCTGTCGTCCGTGCCAAAGTTGAACTTCCTCTCGAAACGCAATTAGAAAGTGGATAAAATAATGCCATCAGCTATTTAACTGCGTCGATATATTTAACGACTTGACTCATGACATGCGCGTAACAATGGCTTTTATGAATCCTATTTATTGTTGGATGCTAGGAAACTTTGTAGACGTAACAGTCTGTACTAGTACCCAAGCATCCTTCAATAAACGCCTGGCAACATTGTGGTACGCATGGTACAACTAAAAAATAGGATGTGTATTTATCTTTCGACTCACTCCAAGCCTTTAAGCCCTCATTACAGAGGATTTGAAACACTATCGTAATTCCTAGTGTCTCGAATCTCTACGTTCCTGTCCATTATGAACAGTGCTGAGAGAATGATACATCAGAAAGAGCCATTCAAATCGAATTGCCGAAAATATTATCCATATTTTCATTTCATATAACAGAGAAAACAAATTATTATGGTTCTGAGAGGAGCTTCCCATTTTGGTTGTTGTTCTCAAAAATATATCGCAATGCACGGGCCTCGATAGATATAGGAGGCAATGAAGGAAATATATCACAACGCAGGGCCTTGTTGGATATAGGAGGCAATGAAGGAAATATATCACAATGCCTGGGCCTTGATAGATACAGGAGGCAATGTAGGAAATATAACGCAATGCACGGGCCTAAATAGATATAAGAGGCAATGTAGGAAATATAACGCAATGCACGGGCCTTGATAGATAAAGGAGGCAATGATTTAACGACTTCGGTACTTGGGTTTATCTTTAATATTTAAATAAATATAATTATTTGTAATTATTTTAATCGCCAGTAAATAACTTTAGAAATAGTTAAATCGTTTAAAATAAAGTTGTTCCTATTATCTTTCGAAACTTTGCTAATATTGACGTTTAAAGTGAAGGGTACCCCTCTTGCCCGCTTTTTTCAAATTTTGGGATATATATACGATTCGTTTCCATTATAATAATAGATAAAAACGCATTCGCGTGAACCGATGGTGGAAGCCCTGCCATTGGGAGGCTAGACGTTTCTCGTAACCCTAGCCGATCGCCGCGTATATCTTGAAACCAAACGATGACGAAGGAAAAGAAGCCAGAATGGACTGACTGGCGTCCATGTGGAATGGACAAAGACATGAAGATGGTGGTGCATAGAAGCTGGTGTCAATGTGGAATTGACGAAGAACAGAAGATGGTGGTGCATAGAAGCTGGTGTCAATGTGGAATTGACGAAGAACAGAAGATGGCGGTGCATAGAAGCTGGTGTCAAGGTGAAATTGACGAAGAACAGAAGATGGTTGTGCTTGGAAGCTAGCAAGTACAGACTAGAGTCCATGTGGGATGGACAAAGACTAGCAGATTGTGGTCCTTAGAAGCCAGTTAGTAAAGACTGGTGTTGGTAGATGAATGACCAAATTTCCGTGAACCGCGAACGCGTTCCGGAAATCGGGTATTTGTTTGCTCCGATTTGTAAACTGCGAACGCGGTCACGTGGGGTCTGACAGTCAGACAGACACACAGACACGGTCGGTGTAATACCTCTCCGTGACATACGTCACTCGGAGAGGTAAAAACTAAATACAAATTCCGTCGAGCTTGGCGTGTAATTTTACAGTTGAACTCCATTCCACCGTGATTTTCCGGGAAATCAAACTTGTCCCCATATCTCCCACGTTAATTTCAATGTGGTTTTTTTGTGACGGGTTTGAGTGCTATCCACGTCATTTCATTGGTTGGAGTGAAGGAAGCTTTAACCCACTTATTGACATTTGGTTCCAAAGATGCAAAATAACCAATTAAAGTATCTTATTTTGTCGTTGCATTAACAAGGCAACTATTTATGGAACCTTCAACATGCTATTTTAAAATTTTTTAGGTATCAACTTTCTTCTAACGTTACATAATTAAAAGTTGAGGGAAGAAAAATCCATTTCTCACAAAATATTTGCTATACTAGATTGTTCTGTAAAAAACAATTACAGGACTCTAGCTCTAGCTATAGTTTGAGTAAAAATAAATAGCAGGAATCAGGAACCATTGTCGGGTTCTGGTTTAACACTGTATTTGTGATGGGTTTTTCAAAATATATCACGTGTAGAATGGTTTTATATTTTTATAGCCTACTCTAATGCATTTTTACGTTTAGATTAAGATAAAAAGCCTATAATCGAGATTAAAGATTGCATATATCGATCCCTTTCCGTGTGTGTGGGGGGTTTCAAGCTTAGTCGAAGAGCCATTGAGTGAGTTAGTGGATTTCAATGTAGACTAGAACTAACCAAGAAGTGATATCTAGTTTATTAGGGAGAAGGTATAAGGTGCCTAAGTATTCACGCACAATGGTCCAAGTCCCCCTTTCAAACTGCAAGGGGGGACGTAAAAGGAGGCCGGGCTACTTCGCCTCTCCTCAGTCGGAAAATACGTAATTTAAATTTTCGTCATTCGCGTCGCGCTGACGAGAGTTTTCAAGAACCAATGAGATGCTGGTTGTAATTTAGAGGCGGGATTAACTCCGGACCTACGTTTGGACTGGAGATAAAGCTGGAAATAAGGCGAATTTATACCTTCTCCCTAGTTAACTAGATATCACTTCTTGAACTGACTTATTTGATTTCTATCAAACGGCGCCCCACACCATATCATTAAAATCACATTTTAAAGATTCAAACTAAATATGTAACGAATTTATGCGTAATTTGCGTAATAAAAATTATTGAAGATTTTAAGTTAATTGACTACTGGTATTGTAGTTAATAACGAACCAAACACAAATCAGTAAAATCTTGATTCAATTTTGATAAATATAAATGCTAAAATACTTTCTTTATAATTATAGTTAAAGATATTTATTGATTCAACTTCAAAGCATTATTTAATAATATTTATTATTTTTATGAAACAATTGAAGAGTTTTACTTTTAAGTAGTGAGATGAAAATTACTACAATTCAAGCAACTGCTAAATATAATAAAAATTAAAATAAAAAAATCCGCTGGGTCTAAAACCTTTAGTTTCGGATGTACCGGCACCCCATACATGGGCCTCTAAAGCAAGTAAATCGGCACACATGTGGCGAAAGACATATAAAAAGTATCCTAGTAAAAAGTTTCCATTTGTCCTAAATTATGTGTGGTACCATAGTTAGAACCCTGTTTGTTGTAGTCCCAAGTATTTGGTATAGTTATAAATAAAATTTTATTGATCAAACCTTTAAATCATAAACTCTAGGTGCGACCAAATTTTCTTTTTCAAACTTCACTGCCTTATTTTCACTGGCTGAGGTTGACGTGGGGCCGAAGCAAAATTAGCTATAATTTATTATTTAACAACCATGACAGTAGCGTTATAGAAGAGAAAAGGCCACGTTATACTAGATTTCCAATTTTCGAAAACAACCCTATACTATTATTGATTACGCCATTGTCACGATAACAATTGCTCAATTATACGACAATATCCGAAATAGTAAAATAACTTATTGTATTTTCTAGCTTATTGTTCCAAAGTTCACAAAAATCAAGAAGCATGACCTACATAGAGAATTTACTATCTTACAGTTCCACAAATGTAAGACACTTTAAAACTTTGTTACTGGAAGTTCAAAATTAACTTTTGTTGATGTATAGGTTCTAGTAATGGGAGTGCATGATGAAAGTTCACCTAGGCTTGATAATTCAGCATCATCAGTGTAATCTCATATTGTCAGCAGGCGATTTATTGTATCCCCAAGTATTTAGTAAGGCTAAAGGTAGTTGGAAATTTTATTGATAACACCTTCAAATCGTATACTCTATCAGGCCAGTTTTCTGAACCTCCACAGTTCCTCTATATTCTCATCCACAAGAAACTAGTTATGTCAGTTTCGTAATTTAAAGGTGAGAGCTAAAAGTGATTTTCTTCAAACCTCGTTGCCTTATTTTCACGTAGGGCCGAAGAAAAATTAGCTGGAATTTATTATTTAACAACCATGACAGCAGCTTTATAGAAGAAAAAATGGCACGCTATATTAGATGTCCACTTTTCGAAAACAAACCTATACTATAATTGAGTTGGCCTGCGTCACGAAAACAATTGCTCAGTTATACGACAATATCCGAAATAGACCAAAAAAGTATTGTACTTTCTAGCTCATAACTCCAAAGTTCACACAAAAGCAAGAAGCAGCTTGATCAACATAGAGAATTTACAAATTTTCCAATTTACTGTTTCACAAATGTAAGACACTTTCAAACTTTTCACTGGAGATTCAAATTTAACTTGGGTTGATGTAAAGGTTCTAGTAATGTTGAAATTTCACCTGTATGTAATCTAAAGTTAATACATTGCAAAGCAACATTTCCTTAACTACTTAAATAAAAATACTACGATAGAATTGCTTCTTTATACAAAAAAGCATATAATATAATAATTATTTGAAATTGGAACTATGTCTGTCTTCCAACACCGTCACACAATACTGTGAATCAGAAGGAGTTGAGGATTATTGGACGAAAAGTATATTTTCCGAGTCGTTCAATAGCATTTTTAACTCCAAAGTGTGGCTTAACGGGTAGGCTTCAAAAAGATACCTTAAATGCTCAAATCTTCTTCAATATTGTAGATGGGCACATCTTGAAGGAGAGAGTAGGATGTAGTTGAAATCTTCATACATACAACGTGGATTCTGTAACCCCCTTCTAGGGCTACAAGTCCTCCCAGCGTCCTCAGCGTTTCGGTAAGGTCATACGGTACGAAAAGTCTTGAACGCTCCCTGTGGCTTTTGAAAAAGAAGCTTGTTTTCATACAAATACAATGGCGCAACACGACAGCACTTAAAAATTAATAAAAACTGTCTTTGTACACAAAGACGCGAAAAAGTAAGAGATAAGTGTAGAAAATTAATTGTTTGAAGTAACAGATATTCAAATTTTCATTTTTGAAGACGTGATTATAAAACATGAATTATTTGAAAAAATTTCTTATCTTAGTTTTTTCACCAAAATTCCTTAAGTAAAATATTTTATCCTTAAACATGTGCATCATTTTAAAAATAGAAAACGTATGCATTTTATTTTCTTTTTAAAATTTAGAGTTAGTTTGAGTATTCGGGCCTATAAGGAGAATAAAATGGGCAGAAAATTGTTGATAGCAGACAAAATAAAACAAGCATGAAAACTTAACAAAACGTGTTCGTTTATTTTAAAGTTTTCGAGGTTTCAAAAATTGACGTGTTGTATATCGCTCAAAGCTACAGATATTTTGCTTTGGTCCCATTGAACCGAAGACAGAAGGGGTTTTTTTTGGGGGGGGTCCCATTCGACCGAACGTAGCCAAAGGTTCGATTTTATTATTTTCCCATTGGACCGAAATTCTATTGAACTGGAAGAAGACATACTGTGTGGTTTTGCATTAAATATATTTTTAATTTCACAACTTATTATTGTTAAAATAAATGTGATTTGAAAATGTATTACTGCACTTATTTTAACTACGTTTTAATTACGGCGAACCTCACCTACCCTAGCCTAACCTAACCTAACCTAACCCAACCCAACCTTGTTTGGAGGTAAAAAGATTATTTATATGAGTATTAAAAGCCCGCCTCTTACCACGAACAATTTATTAGCAATAATAGCAATATTTTCGAAAAGATGTCAGATAATTAGTTGGAGAATATTTTAGAAAAGGTGGCAGCTAATTAATAGGAAAATCTTTTGGAAAAGGTGGCAGCTAATTAATAGGAGAATATTTTAGAAAAGGTGGTAACTAATTAAAAGGAGAATATTTTGGAAAATGTGGCAGCTAATTAGTAGGAGAATGTTTTGGAAATGGTTGCAGCTAATTAATAGGAGAATGTTTTGGAAAAGGTGGCAGCTAATAAGTAGGAGAATGTTTTGGAAAAGGTTGCAGCTAATTAATAGGAGAATATTTTGAAAAAGGTGGCAGCTAATTAATAGGAACATCTTTTGGAAAAGGTGGCAGCTAATTAATAGGAGAGTGTTTTGGAAAAGGTGGAAGCTATTTAAAGGGACAATATTTTGGAAAAGGTGGTAGCTATTTAAAGGGAGAATATTTTGGAAAAGGTGGTAGCTAATTAAAAGGAGCATATTTTGGAAAAGGTGGCAGCTAATTAATAGGAAAATCTTTTGGAAAAGGTGGCAGCTAATTAATAGGAGAGTGTTTTGGAAAAGGTGGAAGCTATTTAAAGAGACAATATTTTGGAAAAGGTGGTAGCTATTTAAAGGGAGAATATTTTGGAAAAGGTGGTAGCTAATTAAAAGGAGCATATTTTGGAAAAGGTGTCAACGAATTATTGGAACCAAACCAAACCTAAACTAACCTAACCTAACCTAACCTAACCTAAGCTAACCTAAGCTAAGCTAACCTAACCTAACCTAAGCTAACCTAACGTAACCTATGGTAACCTAACCTAACCTATGCTAACCTAACCTAACCTAACCTAACCTAACCGAACCTAACCTAACCTAACCTAACCGAACCTAACCTAACCTAACCGAACGTAACCTAACCCAACCTAACCGAACCTAACCTAACCTAACCTAACCTATCCTAACCGAACCTAACCTAGCCTAACCCACCCGAAACCAAAATATTAATATTTTAATTTAAAATTTAAAGACATTGATGGAACTACCATTAAGACTGTACATACTTCATTTTAATCACAATTTGATTATTAATTCTATATATCTCTTGCCTTGAAAGGAATGAAAGTGAGCGTTTTAATTAGTATCACGAACTATTTACTTTTAATATTATTAACATACCTTTCGGAGATTCGAACCAACAACCTATCGCTTCGCAGTCCAACATCGTATCCACTACACCACCGAGTCGCTGACGGCTACAGTGTTTCAAGTTATATTCATATGTATATATGCATATTCGGACGATTGGGATTTCGGTCCATCGGGAATATAGCCATTGGGCTGGAAATCTAAAATCATTGCGGGATATTCGGTCGAATAGGATTTCGGTCCATTGGGAATTCGGTTGAAAGGAGCGATACCGATATTTTGACTCTAATAACTACATCACAGTCAAAGGGCGAATGTAATTTTCGGTTCGCAATATTTTCAATTTTGAAATATAAAAATAAATACTTCTAGCTCTATTTTTCAGATATCCGAGTATTTGAACTTCCTCGAAGCAAATGTTTCTCGAAAATAAACAGTAGTATCAAGGTAGTTTCTCTGAAATTTTTGTGAAAAAAACTAAGATAAGGAATTTTTTCAAATAATTGATGTTTTATAATCACGTCTTCAAAAATGAAAATTTGAATATCTGTTACTTCAAACAATTAATTTTCTACACTTATCTCTTACTTTTTCGCGTCTTTGTGTACAAAGACAGTTTTTATTAATATCTGTCACTTCAGTCTTAACATGAATTAAAACTGTTTAGAAACTAGTATTTTAAAACGTATACTGAAAAGCAGGCGCTCCATTTAAGTCTTGTGGTGTTGCGCGTATATTAGTTACCACGTTTGAACTAACAAGGCCCTAACCATCTATTATAGAAGTATTTATCTTGATTGCTTCAACGCCCAGTCCAACTCAAATTGCCCTCCCGTCGTTTTCACGTGCAAAGCACAGTGGATGCAATAATACAAATAGATTCCGAAGACTCAGGCTAAAAAATTATTACGTAGACCTGTGTACAAAAACAATCTATACACCTGTGCACAAACATATTCCATAGACCTGCGCTGGGTGACCACATTTCCTAAATTTTATAATTTTTCCTATTTTCGGATGTCTTTCTATTAGTTCCTATAATTTCGATAATTTTCCTATATTTTCCTATTTTTTGAAATTGTAGATATTTTGTGCGCTCTCACTTTTGGTTTTGTTATATATCACCAAAGCTATGGAAGCCTCTAAAAATATTTGTCAGGGAAGTCTGTGATGTTTTAAAGTTATAGCATATGTTTCTAAGATTACGTTCCATAAGTATGACACTTCCTATATTTCGAAATGCTAGAGACTTAATGAGAGCTAGTTCGAGAACGACGCGAGAATTGACTACACACGATTTTCTACTCCATCTTCCTATTTAGTCTGTACTAAGCCTTTGACAGGGCCTCATCAGGCGTCGCTTTACGAGAATCTATGACGTTTCATTTACGTCTTTTCGAGACAAGCTCTCAGTTTCCAGTGACAAATTTATGTAACATATCCTACGAAATTATGGTTATAATTAAACCAAAGCTCCTTTGTAAATCTTGTCTTATTACTTTCAAAGCATTTGCAACATATATTTTGCTATTTTTTCAAGAGTAGTTCTCTTGTCTTTTCCTGTTTTTTAATTATACACCTATTTCTATATAAATCAAAGTCCTGACTGACTGACAGACTGACTGATAATCATCGCCCAGCCCAAACCGCTGGCCCCAGAAGGCTGAAAATTTGGAGGAACGTTACTCGTAAGTAGTAGGCGCGTACTAAGAAAGATTTTTCCAATCCGCCGCCATCTTCATAAATGGCGCCCAGAAATGTAACAAATCTTCTCTTTGTAAGAAAGTCCGTGAGTTTCAACCGATTTCACAAATATTTAGTACACTGGATTCCTTTAACCTATAGACGGGTCTTGGTCTTTCGGGATCGATTTGTTGCCATCATTTTAAATGGCGGCCAGATATTTAAAAACCTTTCTTTATAGAATGTCTGCGTGTAAAGTAATAAAAAATGTCCCGACGAGCTGATGGGCGACGCCGAGTGCCTTCGCTCCTAGGATGCTACAAAAATATTAGTCGAATCAGTAAAATGTACCCATACTTGATGGAAGTTCTTACTACACTCAAGCGATGCCGCGGGTAACAGCTAGTCTCCTATAATTTCCTGTAAATCAATTGAAAATTTCCTATTTTCCTATAACTATTACAAGGTTATTTGTGGTCACCCTGAGTGCACAAACATATTTCGTAGATAACATAGACTTGTGAAAACACATGTCATATAATTGTGTACAAACAGATCCCGTAGACTTGTGCACAAACAGATCCCTTGT
>JAEQBA010002146.1:16150-173128 GCA_019434445.1 Phalangium opilio
GTGCGGGAAAGAAGACCGGCAACAACCGGTAGACACTTGGGGCCTGTAATGTTAAAAATTATTGTCTCCGTTTTGACCATTTCTTGCTATGATATGAAAATTGGATGGTAAAGGGATGTGTTTCACAAAAAAAGGAACACTAAATAGTCAGTATTCTGGGAATGGAGGGGCGACAAAAATTTCCTCCGTAATGTTAAGTATAGGCGGAATTATCGACTTTAGCCACGGATACGACAGCCTTCCCCCACACCGAAACACTCGGAGTTTCGAATTTCTTATACAGAATAGATGTAAGAAAATTGTGCGAAAAGTATATCTTGTAACTGCAAAGGGTACAGCGTCCACGACGAAATAAAATCACTGGAATTTTGGTCTAAAACACTCGGAAAATAGTCCAAACGCCTGTAGAAGTGTTCGACTTCTCGTACACTGCTGCATTGCGGTTCGAGTGACATTCAGGGGCTTTGCACAGACTATTTAGTTGACTCATATAGTCTTTGGTTTTGTAAAACGTAACCTTAAACATAGAGAAATAATACCAAAAACGGATACTGGAGTAGAATTTTTTATTTCAAATCAAATAGTTTACGTTTCTACATTGTTCAACAGTTTAGCATATGTCGGGAAGCCCTTCCAGCTCAGGGGCATCTTCACAAACGACACGCAATTTTGACTGGTACCAACTGCCTCGATCGACATGGCGGCGATAACCGAGATACCAGATTACGCTAGGAGCACAAGCGCCTATCGTCAAACATCCACCTTTGCACGTACAGTACCAACCTAGAATGGCATGAATACCATTACCGTTGGGTACGTATCGAATGAAGGCTTGATGAACAACTGATCTGGAAAACGGACTAGGCAAACTTTATTGGAGACGCCCATTCGTAGTTTCAACAAGAATACTGCTAGAGCTGTCTTTGAAGAACAGCATCTGATTGTACCAATAAGTTCCTCAATAGTAGAATGAACCTCTAGGAAGTCTGTCATGGATAATGAAGTTAACACTTTACAGTCTTCATCACTTCGTATGACGTTGTCAAAGCTCCTCGTGTTTAAGTCCTTAACACACTGTCTAAGGCCCGTAAATAGGTGGTTGATGTCCCTGGATGTCATGAGACTTGATCTACTGGTGCAGTGAATACTATTAATTATTTCAATGGGCAACTCCCCGTCAACAAGATGCGTGGAGCACATGCGGTTGTCCTGGTGAATAAAGATTGCCCTTTCCACAAATATCTTTAACCGATCTCCGGCTTTTATACTGGTGCGTGTACTGGCACCGCAAATGAAGCAAGTCTTTGAATGTGGCCTGGTAAAACTTTGGTTTATGGTAATGGTGTATGACTACGTGTTACTTGCGAAACCGGCTGTTCTTGTGACATCGTTGGTACTGCTTCTTCAAAACCCGCCTGCCTTCGTACTTGTGATGTTGGTTGGATTGGTACTAGCAAAGGTGATACGTCTGGTACTTGCGACGTGAATGGTTCTGGTACTTGTGAAGCGAATGGTTCTGGTGCTTGTGAAGCGAATGGTTCTGGTGCTTGTGAAGCGAATGGTTCTGGTACTTGTAAAGCGGATGGTTCTGGTAATTGTGACGCGGATGGTTTTGGTACTCGTGACGCGGATGGTTTTGGTACTCGTGACGCGGATGGTTTTGGTACTCGTGACGCGGATGGTTTTGGTACTCGTGACGCGGATGGTTTTGGTACTCGTGACGCGGATGATTTTGGTACTCGTGACGCGGATGGTTTTGGTACTCGTGACGCGGATGGTTTTGGTACTCGTGACGCGGATGGTTTTGGTACTCGTGACGCGGATGGTGCTGGTACTCGGGACGCAGATGGTGCTGGTACTCGGGACGTGGATGGTTCTGGTACCTGGTTTACGGGTTTTGTTGGTGTAGGCGAGGGCGATGATGTCCAAGAGCCATGACCGCTACTGAAGGATGATTTGGAAGCATTTATGAACGTTTGAAACTTTCGCGATAATCCGGCGCATTTGAAACAAATCTTTGTCGTTGTGCCGTTAATTGCAAATGGTAATTAGTCCTAAGTGAAACGGAGAAAACGCGCGAAACTAGCTACAGCGCGAGTACCTATACGTCTACTTGTAGTATTGTTAACCTTCCGATTACACGCGTAGCATTTGTTTGGACCATCTCCTCATTCGAATAGACATACGTTTTGTGATAAAGGAAGCTCGTAATACCATTCGTACAAGCTATAATCTAAAAAACATAAAGGTCATCTAGAAACGTATACGACTGCACTTTTTATACATCGCTTTTAGATTTAATCTAAAAGCGATGTTTATGTTTTCGACAATAAATCGTAAGGTCATTGATAAAACAGAGAATAAAGCATGTTTTTTATTCTTGTTGAACAAATGTAAAGTCTACTTTGTTAGTGCTCACCAATCTAACCAATAAACCCCACCCAATCACATTCCCCTTGATAGTTTTATATACATGGCTAAGTATTTAGATTTTAGCTTGTACGAATGATCTTACGAGCTTCCTTCATCACAAAACGTATGTCTATGCTCAGAACAAATGCTACGCGTGTAACCGGAAGGTTAACAATACTATAAGTAGACGTATAGCTACTCGCGCTGTAGCTAGTTTCGCGCGTTTTCTCCGTTTCACTAAGGACTTATTACCATTTGCAATTAACGGCACAACGACAAAGATTTGTTTCAAATGCGCCGGATTATCGCAATAGTTTCAAACGTTCCTAAATGCTTCCAAATCGTCCTTCAGTAGCGGTCAAGTCTCTTGGACATCATCGCCCTCGCCTACACCAACAAAACCCATAAACCAGGTACCAGAACCATCCACGTCACGAGTACCAGCACCATCCGCTTCACAAGTACCAGAACCATCCGCTTCACAAGTACCAGAACCATCCGCTTCACAAGTACCAGAATCATTCGCTTCACATGTACCAGAACCATCCACGTCACGAGTGCCAGAACCATCCACGTCACGGTGCCAGCACCATCCGCGTCACGAGTACCAGCACCATCCGCGTCACGAGTACCAGCACCATCCGCTTCACAAGTACCAGAACCATCCGCTTCACAAGTACCAGAACCATCCGCTCCACAAGTACCAGAACCATCCGCTTCACAAGTACCAGAACCATCCGCTTCACAAGTACCAGAACCCTCCGCTTCACAAGTACCAGAACCCTCCGCTTCACAAGTACCAGAACCCTCCGCTTCACAAGTACCAGAACCCTCCGCTTCACAAGTACCAGAACCATCCACGTCACAAGTACCAGAACCATCCACGTCACAAGTACCGGAATTATTCGCTTCACAAGTACCAGAACCATCCACGTCACAAGTACCGGAATTATTCGCTTCACAAGTACCAGAACCATCCGCGTCACGAGTACCAAAACCATCCGCGTCACGAGTACCAAAACCATCCGCGTCACGAGTACCAAAACCATCCGCGTCACGAGTACCAAAACCATCCGCGTCACGAGTACCAGAACCATCCGCGTCACGAGTACCAGAACCATCCGCTTTACGAGTACCAGAACCATCCGCTTTACGAGTACCAGAACCATCCGCTTTACAAGTACCAGAACCATCCGCTTTACAAGTACCAGAACCATCCGCTTTACAAGTACCAGAACCATCCGCTTTACAAGTACCAGAACCATCCGCTTTACAAGTACCAGAACCATCCGCTTTACAAGTACCAGAACCATCCGCTTTACAAGTACCAGAACCATCCGCTTTACAAGTACCAGAACCATCCGCTTTACAAGTACCAGAACCATCCGCTTTACAAGTACCAGAACCATCCGCTTTACAAGTACCAGAACCATCCGCTTTACAAGTACCAGAACCATCCGCTTTACAAGTACCAGAACCATCCGCTTTACAAGTACCAGAACCATCCGCTTTACAACACTGAGAGAAATTTCTGTAGTTTGAACAGAAGTATTTTACAATATTGAAATGTAAAAAATATTAACGGAGTTTTTCTGCAGAAATAGAAACACAGTAAAATCGTTTCTACTATTTTACGGAAAACATCTGTATATTTCATTGATTGAACTGGTATTTCTAATTCTAACTGTAAAAATTACACATTCGTTTCTGTAATTTTGGATCCTCAGTTTTGATCGGTGAATTCCACAGAAATGTTTTACAGGGTGACTGCTCGATAGGCATTGCAGGCATTTACTGTATATTTTACAAAAAATATTTTATAGAAGTATCTGTGAAAAATACAGCTTTACTTATTTGATTGGTAAAACAGATGCATTCTGTAAATTTTGCAAAAAAAATTACACAGAATGACTGTTTGTAGGTATTGCAGATATTTTCTGTACCTTCATGGTATTATCTGTTAGTTTTAGTCCGAAATTGTGAATATGACAGATTTGCGTATTTGATTGGTAAAACAGATGCCGTTTGTAAATTTTACAGATATTGTGCTACCATTACTTTGTTAACGTTACTAGCAAACTGTGAAAACTACAGTTTATTGGCGATTAAACAAGCAAAGTATGTTCTATGTATAATTTTCAGATACGTGTGTTACCGGAAACCTTTAATAATGTTCAAAACTGCAAAAACTAAAAGATTTCATTCTTTAATGTTTCATTCACTTTTTCCCCCAAATTTTACGGTATCTATTTTGGGAAAATTACAGGTAAACCCATATAATTTCTACATTAATTTTCACAGACTATTTTCTGCAATTTTTAATTGCTCCCACTTCTTTAACCAATGGTGAACTCAAAAATAATCGACCTCTGTTTGACAGTAAAAATACTAGACCTAATTTTAAAATAGCTCCTATCATTTATGGTTTAACTAATATATAATTTTCGAGTTGCAAATCTTCAAATTCCACCTTGTCGGTTTATGTGTAATAAATATAGCTTTGTGAACGGGTATAGCTTTTAAATATATAGTCTAAACCCAAAGTTTCGACGAGATGCAAATCAATGCATATAATTGAAGTTAGAGTGAGATGTAGACCGAGTGGGGAAAGGTGAAGCCCCGCCCATTGACATGCGCGGTAACCACTGGATGTTTTACTTCCAACAACAACACGTAGATGGCGGGAAAATCTACACTTTGGCGCGAAATTTAAAATGGTTCGTTTCACAACATTGGTGTTGATATAGATAATGTTACTTCAAATCTTAATAAAAAGGTGAATATTTGTGTTAAAATATATTTCCCAGGATGTACAGTTTTAAACACAACATACACATTGTTTATTACTAAACAATAAAAGATTTGGGTACTATATTCGACGCTAAGTTACATTTTTGTAGGCACGTCACCAAGACTATTAGCTTATGTCGTCGTTCCATAGAGATTTCGTTTAAGTTTTGTCGTGAGTTGAAATCTCTGCGTCATTTCCACATCTTATATTTAAAACTAGTTCGTTCCATGTTGCTGTTTGGTTGGGTTGCTTGGGGTAGCTGTAGCCACTTTCTCCTAACAAAAGTAGAAGCAGCTAGTACAGCGTAATTTTATAGAGTTCAGTCATAAATACTTTTTACCTAAAACTACTTATAATTATGGACTATTATTGACAATCCTTGATCTCCTCAAAATTAATGACTGAATCATAATACTTTTATTCACAAGTTAGTTCATAATGTTCTCCCGCTCTCGACTCTATTAAATGCTCTTAAATTTTCTATTCCTAAACATTTGCGCAGCCCAAAATACATTTTACAATCGCAGTATAACAATTAGGATGCAAATGCAATTCCTTAACTAGCGTTTTTGATCTTTTTTCGAACAACTTAACTGATGTACATAAAATAATTCGACTGCAACGAAGGTTACTGAATGTTGAAAGAGAGAGAGAAAAATCACTGATTTACTACTTTCTTTTTTCCAATTTAAATTTGTACGCGTGACTATTGCTTTTATACGTTATTCTCTTGAAATTTTGTATTGAAAATGTGTACCAAGTGCATAATCTCGTGAGTTGTTTTACAACTTTTTTTATACACAATAAACATTCAATTATAATTTTTCTCTGAATTTCTTTGGTAGACATAATAAAGAAACTCTGAAATGCAGTTCCTTCAATTGAAGCCCTATGATGAATAAAAGAATGAACAGCGGAAATGTTTAATAAGTATATAGATTTAATAACATATCTTGCTTGGTTGTTTTTGTGATTTATTGTGGTTAATTGCGGGATGAGGAAAGAAGTATTTGTAAATTACGGCGCTTGAAGTTAATTGATTTGGCCAAAAATGTAAATAATCACGATTATGAAATAGAATGAATGTATGTTAAACTTGTTTTGCTTCGGCTATTTTAATGCAAAGTTATGACAATAACAAAAATAAACATACTTTCAGTCTGTTTTATTATCGTTTGGTAGCTAAATTGACTCCAAGCACCGCACTTTACGAAAACTACTCTCTTCATCGTAGAATTAACTGCGAAAATTCTGAGAAAAATGATCCTTCAAACATAATAGCTATTGGAAAACTATTAGTCTTTCATTGAAAAAAAACAAGACATGATCTTGCAAAGACGCAAGTGCAGGTATTTCCCAATTTAGGCATCATCGATCGGTCTACAAATAATTTTAACCATTTTTCCTAACGTTGGGATTAATAATTAAGAAAATCCCGTCAGGGATTTTCTATTTATACTCAATCCGAAATCCTAATGTTAAACTCTATGGAGCTTAACATTATGAGGTGGAAACATTTTCGCGACCAAGGGGGTACACTTTTTTCACAGCCTAACTTTACAGCACTGGCAAAGGCTGAATAGGTATAGTATCTCATTTCTCGTAGTGTAAGGTTAACTTGGCGTTTTAGTATAGGTTTGAAAAAAATATTTTTAAACCACGCGCTAGCTCACGCGCCAGCGCGCGCTGCATTTCAATAAAAGTTTCAATTCAAATCTCGCGCTTAATTTCACCATTTTGACTCTCTAATTATGTCCACGTGATTTTTTAAAACATTTTGGGCCTATTTTTTT
This sequence comes from Phalangium opilio, assembly GCA_019434445.1. NCBI lineage: Eukaryota > Metazoa > Arthropoda > Arachnida > Opiliones > Phalangiidae > Phalangium > Phalangium opilio. The sequence continues at coordinate 23,147 of JAEQBA010002146.1, forward strand.
GTCTTTCTAAGCCTAAGGTTAAATGATCACACGGAAATAGTTATAATTTTCACATGGTTTCAACGATTATTTAGCATAGTGTGTTTTTATACAGTGCATTGTATTATCCGACCATTCTAATTTCCAAATGTAAGTTACGATTTAGTGAAATACTATATAATTAGTCTTAAAAAATTGGACGATTGAGTTTGACTATTCCAGAACTAATTTATTCCCAAATAACGTTTCTCCCCAAAAAGGGACAGATATTATACAAAAACGAGTTTTGCTTCGCAGTCCTTAAAAAACTGCATTTATACACAATCCGCGACACTTTTTCAAACCCACAAAGGGCCAGAAACTAGAAATTATTATATGTATTGCAATTTGAAATGAAGTTTAATCGATATGAGAAATTTGCTTTTAATTGCGTAGTTCAAACATTTGTTATGATTAGAAATTTTACATCAAACACGGGTATAAATGCCGCGTTTCGGAACCATGCAAGAGCTAAATCAAGGACGATTATGACTTGAGTTCGAACTGAAGTTTAAAACTTATACAAGATGTAACAACACACATATGAACACCTTTTCTGAATGTATGATAAATGTCAGAAATACGACACTGCTTTTAAAGCCACAAATCAGAATTAGGGTCCTCATTTTAGGAGTAGTAAAGCGACATTTTACTCGAAATAAATGTTCGTATCTCTTCAACCCTGAAAAATTAAAATGCTAAAAGCTCATTTTGTATTTTTTCGCCTTAATTATTTGACAGGGAAAAGTTTTTACGGGAACAGATTCTATATAATTTCGTACGTGAAAATCTGAGCTCCCTTTATCTCGAAACGCGGCATTTATACCCGTGTTTGATGTAAAATTTCTAATCATAACAAATGTTTGAACTACGCAATTAAAAGCAAATTTCTCATATCGATTAAACTTCATTTCAAATTGCAATACATATAATAATTTCTAGTTTCTGGCCCTTTGTGGGTTTGAAAAAGTGTCGCGGATTGTGTATAAATGCAGTTTTTTAAGGACTGCGAAGCAAAACTCGTTTTTGTATAATAATACATGTAATCCTTTATTGTTTAGCAATAAACAATGTGTATGTTCTGTATAAAACATGTTGGGAATTGTACTTTAAATTCTAAATTTTAGGGTATCATTGCTCGGTCCACTGATAAATTTCCTAACGTTGGGATTATTTGGGAAATAATCCGAAATATAAATTCATTTTTGTGTTTCTGAAACTCAAATGGGCATTTTACAACCCATATTTATTTAAGAAATAGTAAATTCAAATCCTAAAGACAAACTACTTCCGTAATTATACATTTAATATTGCTAAAATCATGAACTTAACATATTTACTTTTATTGTTTAGTAATAAACAATGTGTATGTTGTGTTTAAAACATTGTGGAAATTATATTTTAACACAAATATTTAACTTTTTATTAAGATTTGAACTAACATTATCTATATAAACACCAATGTTGTGAAACGAACCATTTTAAATTTCGCGCCAAAGTGTAGATATTCCCGCCATCTACGTGTTGCTGTTAGAAGTAAAACATCCAGTGGTTACCGCGCATGTCAAAGGGCGGGGCTTCACCTTTCCCCACTCGGTCTATATCTCACTCTAGTCCATTCCAGAGAAAAAAAAATCCGAGAGAAATTTGATTACAACTTACTGCCGAGTCTTAGCTCTGATACAGTTGCTTGGATCATACATGCTTACATTGGCATTGCAGAGCTTCTGGCTCCTCAACTGCGCGCCGAGGTAGGTACGCTCATGCCCGTGAGATACAGAACCGACTGTGCTGTTCAAGTTACCGTCCCCTTTCCCCCTTTGACTCTCTTATTTTTATTTCCGTCATGGTTATGGCTTATGAGCGGGACCACCGACAGCGAACGTCAGCTACTTCAAGAGACAAACGCCACTCACCGATAGGTTATGACAGCGCCACTCGAAAATCCAATATATTTCAATCTAGATTTTAGTAGAACCCCCATTTATTTCTAATGCGAGTTTACATTAAATGTTAATATGTCTATTTTATCCCTATATTAGCAATTATATTTTGACCTGGACCAGAAGTCCATTAAATTAGCCTAGGAAGTGAACAACTACAATAGCTGGTATAGCGTACGTCTCTGCTGGGGTAAAAACTCCTTCTAGCTACATGGATAGGGGGTTAAATTTTTCCCCTGTTAGAAATCTCGAGCTCCTCTCTAGGAAGTCTTTCTTGACGTGAGCGGGGCGTGACTTCTTCAGCCCATGAACGTTGGATCTCTAAGGGTAGATTGTTTGCTTAGTAAAAAAAAATAAAGAAAGGAACGGCCACGGTCGTTAAATAGTTTTTTTTCAATAGGTTTATGAAGAGTCATAAACCCCCCCCCCCCTCATCCCTTCTCCTGATTCTATGGTAGAGAGGGCCCGGTTTTACAGTGGAAGGGGGCGTTTTCCGGTCCCTTTAGAGATACAGCGTTCATTTTCAGCCAATAATTTTTTTCTCTCTCAATAGGGCAAATTTTGGCGTACGAGTCGCACCTAAACCGGAGATCTGAGAAAAATTACCGCGAGGTGGCGAATGTCTCGCCCTTCTTCAGTATTGATACACAAGAGAGGGGAATCCCAAACCCCGCTTTTGGTTACTTCCTAGGCTAATTTAATGGACTTCTGCCTGGACTCATAGAGTTTCAGACCGAGAAAATGTTCATTATTTCCACAAGAGAAGTGACCACAGAAAAGTATGCCGCAGCAATATGCTACAGCTAGGTTCCCTCTAACGTGGTTTCCTCTACATATCACGCTTTCAAACGCTCAGTTAAGGAAAATTCAATTTCCAAGTTCCAACAAGTAGGAAATAGAGTAAGGAGAGTCAAAAAGGGAAGGTAACTTGAAAGCCGCAAGGTATCTCACTTACCTTGGCGCACAGCCCAGGAACCAGACGTCATGATACCTAGTCACTGTAACCATTGCAATGTAATCATGCACTAACAACAGCAGCAGCAGAACTAAGCCTCGGTCCTAAGTTCTAAACAAATTTCTATCTGATTATTTTTCTCTATGTTGCGCTGATTGTGCAACGACTTTTTAATCCATGGGCAAACGTTATAACATTTGTAAAGAAATTTTTTATACCAAGTTGACTGTGATTCGCTGCTTCCTTTTCGAGTACACTATCGGAAATGTTGCTGATTGACTCAGTGGGAATACTGTGCAAACTATATAAAAAAATAATAATCATAAGCACAAGTAGTAATAAAAGATGAATACACCATGACCATATACACTATACCATAAGAAAATAATATATAGCTCCCTATAAGTATGAAACGTAGTACATTTTCATACTACAGCATTTGCTTCCAAATTTGGCGCCCTTACGCTTTTACGCCCCGTGGGAGAAGTAGCGGTACTATGAGTAACAGGGGGGCGAAACCATCGCCGCCACCTAAGGTGCCCGCGAAAGGCACGATGGGCCGGGGAAATATCGACGCGCCCGTAGAGACACGAGATGCTCCTTACCTCGTACCTGTGTAGGCGCTAGCCTGGTTCGTCAAAATCTCGCGCCATCTATTAATTTATTATGATAATTTTGACATGTACTTAATCAGTTATAATTATCATAATAATAACTTATGGACATTTATCTATTTAATTACGATATAAAATTTGAAAATTTTCCAAACAAATATTTAATCTTTTTAACGCCAAAAACTCTTAATAGGTGGCATTAGAAACTTTTTACAAATTTCAATGGAAGCAAATGCTGGTTACATGGCTTAAATGGAGAGTTTCATACTTATAGGGAGCTATATATTATTTTCTTATGGCTATACTGATGTGAGATACTACTGATTTAAATGATAATTTCTTTCTCGTTATTTATCTGAGAAACACCTGACATGAATGAGGTTTCACTAGTTATTAATACACCTGGCATACGTAAGTTTTCATTCGTTATTGATCCGAGATACACCTGACATAAATGATAAAATATTCACGTATGTGTGTGCCGAATATACAGTTGGTAAATTGCGGGTGAGTATCGAATCTCCAATATTCACTACGGCTTATGTAAGTTAGTTTTAGTGATTCTTGGATGAATTCTCGAATTTTTGTGACATACGCAGCTGGTGTATCTCGGGTGAATATTAAATGTCCAATATTCATAAAGGTGTATCTAACCTCAGTGAATACTCGATGTCCGATATTCATCCGAGATGCACCTACTGATTATAAACCTACAAACAGTATAAAGTGGTCCCTGGAGTGATTCTTCGATGTTATTCACCTGATATTGCTATCAGGAACCTTCATTTCTTCAAGGCTTTACCTTGGACGTAACCATATCCATGGATATTTTAAGGGAGTGCTAGCATTATAGCATGAGTTAGTACGCGCGTCTATAGCATGCATATTCAAAGATGTATAAATTCACGATAGTGGTAAGTGTAGGTTTAACCACTTTAATCCATGAATGGTTTGTCTATTTCAGCCGGTGAGATTCTATTTAAATACCTTTCAATTTCTTCTTGAGGTTGTTGCTGTATGGAAAATGGAAGAGACAATACTTGTCCATATGATTCAGGTTCATATTTAACTGGACCCGCTATGGCATAATCGTTGTTTCCATTCAATCCATTCTTTTCCTAATTATTCAAATAATTAACTACTAAATTAACCGGATTTTCGATTTTTTTCTCGACTATAAAAGGCAGAACGTTACAAACCGTAAGATCTTCAACTTCATTTTTCAACTTTCCTAGGATTCCCTTGAGCCTTTCAATTTCCTCATCAAGCCTCCCAATTTCCTCTTGTTGCTCATTTATTCTTAACACAATTTTGATTCTCTCTTTCTTCATATTTGACATTGAAACGTCACACTAAAAATTAAAATACATACATTAAATGGGAAAACCAACGGGAGCAATTTTCTCTAGTCCCGAACAGTGAATAATTTAAATTTATTTTTTTAATCAAGATTATTTCCGTAATTTTAAAGTGTAATGCTTCCATCCCATTTAGATTTATTCCTTTCGTCAATAGGAAGATATCTTATGAATTACGTTTGGTGTTGACACTCTTGGCAATTATTTTGCTTAACCAATTGTAATACAATTTGAATAATTCCCTGCAGGCTTTTAAATATGAATTATGGTACTCAAGATCCGGATTATTTTTATATAACAAACCTACATCAGGCTCCTATCCTCCCTAACTTTTAAATGGACACTGGCAATATTTTTACTGGACACCCGCGCCGTCTGCTTTACGCCGTCAGCTTCTGCTTCCGCGAATTCGTTTAAATAAAGACTCCCTTACATGAAAACTAGGATTTTATAGGAGGAAAACTAGGATTTTATAGGAGGAAAACTAGGATTTTATAGGAGGAAAACTAGGATTTTATAGGAGAAAAACTGTGCTTTTATAGGAAAATATTGGGATAAAAATGCTCATAAGAAAAAATACTTTACTTTGAAAAGAGGAACTTAATTAAAATATAATGTAAAAAAATCTGAGCAAGCAAAGAAAGCTCCGCAATTTCGGTGTCTAGTCAAATGTGATCGCGATAAAATCATAAAAGCGCTAAAATATTGATAAATTAGATGCTAAACTATACGAAAACTTCGACATAGTCAAAAATATCGGATATTTTAGAACCTTTCGTGAAATTATAGGATAATATAAGACATATTCAAAACTATAAGATTTGAAAAGGAATTATGCGAAGATGGAAATCGAGCTGAAGTTTTGCTTTTATTGAAGAAAGGTATTTATTGTTAAAAAATGGGGAAAAAAGCTAAACCAGTTGAAGGGCGAGAAAAGTCACGGGTTTGCCATGCTCCAATAAACAGTGCCCATTTCACCTTCCTTCCAAAGAAAATTGCGCCTGGGCGGGAGCTAGTGAAATCCCGCCCCAAAAACTATCCAAGGTTCGTACAAAATTTTTGGAATGAAATTCCCCGACTTTTCCAGGTATTCCCTGACTAAATTCCACAAATTTCCCTGACCATTTGCAATAAGGTACATGGCGAACATATATGAAAACCAATCTAAATTCAGTCGAATCATTTTGTCACGAGATATTATTATAAAAATTAGCCAATTAATTCGATTAAATTTAACTTTAGGTAAGTCATAAATAACCGGAGCGAGCGAATTTGGCGCTCTGGTCTAATCTCAGACGACACATTTTCTGGTCACCCTTATACTGTTATCCATTATTTCGCTCCAATATATTTTTCCCTGACATTTCCCTGACTTTTTAGGTCCATTTTAAATTTCCCTGACTTTTCCCTGACCTTTTAGGCCCATTTTCAATTTCCCTGACTTTTCCAGGTTTTCCAGGTCGTGTACGAACCCTGCTATCCTTTCCCACGCGAATTGAAATGGCTCTATAGAGAGCTTTCAGTTGGAGGAGGAGCTGAGTCTATAATTTACGCTGCTGTATTTACGCTGTCGGTTTAAAGCAGGAATGAAACTGAGACCACCCAATATGGCTACCAGAACAGAGGTAAGACTTGGGAGGGTACTACTATCCCATCAGAAAGCTCTCTAGACTCTTATAAGAGAGCTTCCGTTTGATGATTTAAAGGGTTAGAATCAAGTTTTCCCGACTAAAATAAACGGAAAGTGATTACATATAGAAAAATAGGCGTAGAATTATGTGGTATTCATTTTAAGTCCAATTAATGTTTTTAATTAATAAAAATTCCGTATCTGGTTAAAAAATTAAAATTGTATGATGGACACATGGCAGGCTTGTTTCCTACGTTGTGACATCACAAAGTAGGGCGATGCCATTGGTTGTCGAGAAATAGGGTGATTTTTGAGTATACGGGGGGTTTTACAGTGTTTTTTCTACTGTCGTCTGCTAAGCTGCCGGAAAGGCGAATTTAGGGAACTTTTCAACCTAATTATGTCTAGTAACTCATCTTCGGAATCGGAATTAGAGAATTCTAGTGGTGATAATAGTTCAGATTTATCAGACAGTGTTGAATCAGAACAATCTTATATTATTAATGAATCAAATGAAAACGACGCGTCTTCAGATAGTGAGCATGAGGAGTTTGGCTTACAACCCTATCAATTTGAACCTTTGGCCCATGAACCAGAAGCCCAACTTGTAATGGAAGTTGACGATCCCCGTTTGCACAATACTGATTGGTAATAATATATTTTAAATTTCATTCCCTCATATTCCATTTTTTCGAACCAATGTTTACTAGTTTATTTTACAGGTGCAACTGTGGGTTTTGTTTTATAATGCCAACGGTGGAAGAAAGTTTTTGCTGTCGTGACGAACCCCCAAACCAACGTCTTATTGAAAAAATGGAAGGTTTCAATTGTGTCATTGAAACCGAAACTTTCAACGATTTAATGAACCGTAACATTCTGGACATTTTATTCGATGAGTTCAGTGAGAATAATTTTGTGCCAGCTGAGGATGAAAGAAATGCGTATGATTGATTTTATTATTTATTTATTTTATTATTTACTATCTTTCGAAATAATAAAAAGTTAGGTACACATGCACAAAATTAAAATGGTTTCTCTAATTTTTCAGCACCTATCGATATATAATTTATCGATTATACACTCGATGGATTTATCGAATTTTAGGAAGAAGAGTCCGGCGGCCAATTCCAAGCTGTGCTGTAAATAGAATACGAAGGGAATTTCCATCAGAAAACTATCAAGGTTTTACTGAACCTGGCCCAAGATAGTTCCATAATTTAATGACCAAACTTTTAATGTTCCTCACTGAAGAAAAGTCGCTTTCGTCTGACTCATAAATATTATAAGGTCATTGTGATTTAACACAGCCTGATAAATCTGTACTAGTGTCACCACTAGAATTCTCTATTTCCCATTCTGTACTTATAAAGACAAATAATTCATGCTCACTTGTAAATATATTTTTATTTTACTTATTATTAAACATTTAAATTTTTATAAAATGACTCTTCAAAATTTGTCATTTAATGTAATTCTTCCAATAAAAATTAGGGTGTAATTAATGTGAAAAACGACGCTTGGTTTTAAAAGCCTCAACGGCTTTTTCTTTATCTGGGTGTTCAAATTGTGATGACAGTGGTCTTGGTATCGCAGGTGTACTAATTAAGCTCTCACTCAGGCCTTCTTCATAAGATTTGTTACATTTTGATAGCAATTTCTCGAATAACTTATCTGCATAATCTAAAGAAATAATATCATGATCGCTTGTTTTACTAAACAACATCTATGTAAAAACTCCTTATTTTTTTTCGCATTCATTTATGTTATTACCAAAAGTCGATGCTTGCATTATTGGTCTAACGGAATATTCCCCTTTTTTGGCCTTTGGGAAATATATATTCCACCTTAAATTACCATCTTTTGTCGTCGCTTGAATTTTATCAGAGTTTTCGTTGTAGTGGAGAGCAGCTATTAACATTCTTTGGAAATTGACAAGCACAAAATTATTTTGGATGCAATTTAAAACTTGGGGGTACACTAAGTTAGGTTACCTCGCTTCCATTCCCAAATAAGAATAATGGGTGTTTTTTGGTGCAAAGTGGATTAGGACAGAATTGTAAGCTTCAACGCTTGATGTCTGGGTTTCCGGAGATATTTGTGAAATATCTTTTTCAAACAGACAAATTATTTTTTTGAATTTCTCAAAAATAGGCTGTCCTGTTAAATTAGATATAAATGTTTAATAACATATCAGAAATAACTCTTAAAACTAGATAGTACCTGGAATAAGCCATTCTCTTTTTTTCCCATCCAAAGAGAGATCTCCGTGAGTGCATTTTGAAAATGGCTTACCATGGCCACTGTGAATATTCGCAACGTGTCGCAAAACTGACATGAACTTAGCTTTAATCAACTTAGCATTTCCCTTGCTAGAGGTTGCGCTCCAGTACATGTGATTCTGCACACTTTTATTCCATTCATCCAAAACAGCGTATTCTTTCGTAGCAGCAGCGTGGATTTTTTTTTTCAGAGCTAAGATTTGATTAAATTTTAGATAAATGGGAAAGTCACCGTGACCAGAATAAGGCTAATCTTTTTCTCAAATGGATAAGGAAAACTAATACGCGCTTACATTTGACCATGTGCCAACAGTCGAAGAGATGTTTAATTTTCGGATGGAATTTTTTAAGATAGCTTCTGATTTGCACATGGCGATCAGTGACAATTGAAGCGATTTTTAAACCAGAATTAATAAGGAACGTTATACCTCGTTTCAACCCTTCAAGCTCCATCGCCACACTATTTTTAACTTCATTGCTCTACATTAAAAAAAATAATTATATATTAAAAAAAACTCTGGATCTGTAATTTCTTACTTGTACGAGAACTAGATGAATAATTTTCTTAATTTGGCTTTCAAAAAATACGTAAGTTCCGTATTTTGCGCTGAAACCTGGGGAATCAGACCTAGCGTCCCCTCCAAGCTTCATCTTTTTCTTTTTTAAAGAATTTAAAATAGTTTTTTGCTCCTCTTGCCAAACCTGATCAAATTGAAGCTAATCAATTAATACTGTTGCATTATAACGAAAATATTTTTATACTTCTCGAATAGACTGAATCAAAAAGCTTTTTTGAACTCGAAAATATGTCGCTTTGCTGATGCTTTGTATACGAGCAAATGTTAGCATTCGCAGCGCCTGCGTAGGATTAAGACCAGAAAACAGGATCGAAGCAGCAATAATAATATTTCCTAGAGGTTTTTGACCTAGCATAGGTTGGCTTTTCCACATATTCGTATGTCCTCTTTGGCATGTAGCTTCTACGGTTACCATCGAGCCATAGGTCGTTGTTTTTACATCACATGGAAGAAGGCATTGGAAGCAGAAATGAAACAACTGAAGCAAGGCACTCTCAAATACTAAAAACTTTCTTTCCGTCATCGCGATTTCGGGGTTCAAGTCGAAATTTCTAACACTGAAAGTAATCAGTTAGACCAATTCTAATGAGTCAAACATTAAAACAAACACGCACTCAGTAATATCCTCCTGAGGTAGCTCGGATGGAGTATAACTAACATCTAAGGGATTAGGGGCTTGCCCTTCATCTTCTTCTTCATCCAAGAAACGCTTAATTTCTTGACTACCGCTAATTTCCTCAGATGTATCAGGGCTTTGCGCATCTGTTTGGCATGCAACTTCTATTCCCATTTGATCTGTTTGGCAGCCTTTAAGTAAACATAGGTTTTCTTACAATCTTATAATATGATTAAATTAAAAATTTCACAAGGCATACCAGCATTTCTTAATGACGATTTTTTACTTTGAACTTGCACGCAGGCGTCCTTAACAAAACCCATAAGTTTGGGCGGTAAACATTGAACATATTGATCTCTAGTACTTTTAACACTGTCCTGTAAAATAGTATAAAATTCTCACCCTAGTCTAAAAACAATTCAAGAGCCAAAACAACTTTCTTGAAAAAAACAAACTTACCTCAGTTCGACGTTTTTTTGGTGGATTATTCGCCGTAGCTGATATGGAAGAGGATGAACTTGGGATTGGTAATGTTGTAAAGATTGTCGGAACCGCGTTTTTTTTTAATTTTGTTCTTAATATTAATGAAGAGCTACTCGAAGATTGCAGTTGAGCTGCAACTTCAGGGTTTTGCTCAAAACAATCACTTTCAAAATGAAGTGAGCAAATTAGAGAAGAAGATTTGTAGTCAAAGTTAGGGAGATTAATATTATTAATCCATTTTTCGCGAAGTTTTTCATTTGATGGGAAATTATGAAAAGAGCGCGGTTTCTTATAATCATCCCCGCAACAGTGAGGAACTACACATTTTTTCCAAACATTTTTGGAAGACTTTGGCAAAGGCCTAGTGTCCATATTTACTTTAAAGGTCAATGTCTTAATCAAATGTTTAAAAAAATCTCGCTTGTAATGCTTTGAGACGTTTGGATAGAATATAACTTACATTAAAGATCACAAATCCTTTAAATTGAGTCTTAACACGATAATGTAAAACTAAACACGAGTTACACGACCAATAGCAATAATCAACCTCGGGAAACTGCAGAAATGATAAGTCATGTTGCCCAAAAAAACTACAGAATGAAATCTACTGTTAGAAGAATTCCTCCTACACTTCATGGGTAGAGGCGGTTGGGGGGGTCGCTGAACAATTTCAATTTGGCGGGAAACGGCGTTTTATGATTTTGCCAGTAGTAGGCGCCCACGTCGAAAGTTTAAAAGTTTAAAATTAATTTTAAAATTAGTAACGATATTATAAAATATAATATATATATATTTGGAATCCTCGCTTCAAACTCTACCGGTTTTAATAATTTTTTTTTGGATTGGTTACCATAAATTAACATGAAAATATCCCTTTAAGGTGGAATTCATAAACGTCGGACGCAACGCAATTTAGTACAGGCAAAGGCAGGGCGTCGTGCGCAAAACATAGAGATACAAGAGGAACAGTTGAATTTTCAGCTTTGATTCGGGTTCAATGGAAGCGCCCCTTCGCGTGTGTGATAGGGTGAGTTGCTTGTAGCGCCATCTACATGCGGCGAGGTAAACTAAAATATTACTAACCCCATGTTAACACTCGAAGCTGCTTGAAGTTAAGAAGCTTCGAGCGCGGTCAGTACTTGGGAGGGAGACAACGCGGGTTCGAATCCCGACGGGGACGTTTTATATTTAATTAATTTTTATTAATTTCCGTATTAATTGGCCATATGTCTAATCAGCGCCACTAGCGGATGGTCTGAAAACTACTCCCAGACCATCTAGGTATATTTAAGAGGGTTTACAGAATCATAGCCAGGTGGCTCGAACGCCGCGCCATCTGACGGAAATTCTGCAAACCCGCTTAAATATACCTAGTCTCTATGGGAGTAGTTCTCAGACCATCCGCTAGTGGCGCTGATTAGACATTTGGCCAATTAATGGAAGGGAAAGTGTTTGTAGAATAAAGAGATGTTTATTAACAGAGAATTAAAACATTTGCAAGATGAAACATTACGGTATTTATTTTTTGTTCAAATTGAATAGCTCCTTCGCTCGCCGATAGGGGCGCCACGTATCAAAAACCCTATCACGGGATGGAAATTTTCGTAACGGAATGTCGCGAGACCCCCCTCGCAATAGTTTGTCTAGGTTCTTAATAGTGTTCTAATGTCTATGGCGCAAAAGGAGGAAGTTTGCGCACGACGCCCTGCCTTTACCTGTACTAAATTGCGTTGCGTCCGACGTTTATGAATTCCACCTTTAAATGATTATTTTTCATTTTGACGTGTACTTCAGCTTCTGTTGTGGGTTGTGTCTTTATGACGGGCGTGGAACGCGTTATTATGGTCAAGAAGTTAGATGGACAGAGGAATACTTGCCGAAAATGTTGCTTCGAGGTTATATGTTTTTGGGTCAGGGTTTCTTTCAGTGGGTCCAAGATCGCCAACAAAATGTTCACCGCATACGTAATGATATTTTTTAATTTTATCGGGCGTTAACTCGACTCTCCCACAGGCTTTTATCCATCTTATACACTTTTCTAATTGAGTTTTTGGTTTAGGGAAAGGGTAAAAATCCGTTCCCTTTACTACAGTTTTATCTAAGAACCTGGAATCATTCCGACAACCCTTGTAACAACCATTGAGTTCAGAACATATATCCTTCTAGAGTTCTATTTGGATATCGGGTTTTCGCGCTCGCGCGACCATCGTTTTTGAAATTATGGGACGGACGGATAACTTTATCATTAGGTGGTGGCGCCATCTATTTCACTTAAAAACACATATTTGTAACTATGGCGTCTGCTATAATTTCTTAATATAGATAGGAAATGTTTAGAAACCGCTATGATAATGGAAGTAAATTGCTAGATTCGAGTAAAAATAGAGAAGGAACTGCGTAAACCGATAGTATATGTATTTTAGAGCTTTCGTGATAGTCAACTTGACAAAAATGATCACTGCAAATGTCTTTTTTTGGAGTCCATTCAATTCCATTAATGGCCTGACACCATTGTTTTGGTAATTCCGAATTTTTTGTAGGGAATCTTAATGGTACAGTTCAAAAAGGGTTGAACTATCTAAATATTTATTAATTTTCTATACGTATACACTTATGTCACAAAACATTTTTATTTCTACCAGTGTTGACACACTTTTCTACTGAGCATTTTCGACCCATTTTAAAATTTAATACATTTTCACATTATGTGTTACTTTAATAACTAATAACATATAATTCCCAAGTAAAAACATGCACTTAATAAGAAATTGATCAATATTCCATTTATTAAATATCAAATTTTATTTATTAGGTTCCACTTACTGTTTTTCAATTACCTAACTTTCATATTTCGCGCTGTACTTCTTCCTAAGCCTAATTTTCAAACTCAAGCTGCGGCGATTTTGCGGGGCGCTTTCCTGCAAAATCGTGGGAAATTCTTTTAAGCTTCTCACGTAAGGCGACAGATGGCGCTAACGACTAATGATAAAGTAATGAAATTCGACGAATCGAGTACGCGAGGAGGAAATTCAACAAAAACTCTAGAAATAAATATATTAGAACTCAATGGTAACAACAGTTTTTAGTGCGAACCATAATTTACTATTTATATTACATAAAATAGTCGATAGTTTCCCTATGAAGCGCGTCTGCTCGTAAGCGTGTCGGTACTTTTGCTCCACAGTTTTTGTTTTTTGGAAATATCTAACTCAATTAGTTAACTAATTATTACTTAAATTAGTTTAATTTGAGTGTTATTTATGCTTTTCAAGCATTAGTTGTTGCCATAGTTTAGTTTTTTGTGAAGGATAATGGTTTTGGTCTTCTTAACCAAGGCTTAACTTTAGTTTTCAAAGTTTGGACAACGACTCAACGCCAGCCTATCGGTCCTACCGATTTTTCGAGTGCTACTTCTTGGTTTTGGTGGTCTTGACATTTTCGTTATAATGACGTTACTTGGGTGTCGTTGTTACTAAGGCCTTTGCAGACTTTAACGTGGTTTTTCGCGTTAGCCGTTAAAGATCAATTCACTATGCCTACCCTACTGTGTACACCTCCTAAGGTGCCGGTACACTCTGTGATCACCGATCCTTCGGACAGCAGTCAACTTGATAATCTAACTCCTTCGCGGCTTGTTGACACTTCTTCAACCCCTACACTGACATCTCCGTCCTCTGGTCAGCCTCGCTTTAGATTGTCTACTTGCTCGACTTGCAACCATGGTTTTCTCATCTCTGTGACTTCGGTCATATTGCCTTGTCCCCTTTGTGTACTGGCCCAAACCTTGGATTCTCTTAAAACTGATGTTCGTAAACTTCAAGACACTGTGTCGCAAATAAGTGACCACACTGCTACAAATGGAATTGATCTACTGACCTTATCAAGTAATATCAAGGCAGTTGATGCCTCGCTGTCTACTATCACTTGCAACCTGGTCAACCATTCTGACTTTGACTCTCATCCTGTTATTAAAACTATACATTCAGATCTACAAACTCATGACGCAGCTATTTCATCCATCACTACCAAACTTGACGACTGTCTCACTAACTCTCCTATAGTTAGTTCTCAACCTGCCTTATCTGATATCGTGAGTCAAGTACACGATGAAACTGCCTCCATGTTCGATAGACAATGCAATATCCTTATCTTCGGTCTCCCTGAATCCGGACACAATGATGAAACCGATCAAATCACATCGCTCATGTCAAATTGCAATATTAAGTCTTTTGTACGTTTCTTTAGACTTGGTCGCGTTCCTCCCCCTCATGGTGCGCGTCCCCGCCCAGTAAAGGTGATTCTTCTTTCCCCTGGTCACAAGGGCCTGATTTATCATTACTTTCGCTTGCGAAAAGCCGAAGATCCTAACTTTTCGCTTGAAGCGCGTCCCGATTACACTCCGTCCCAGCGTACCAAGCTGGCTGCTGCCAGAGCTGAACTCTCCCGTCGACTTGCTACTGGTGAAACTGGTCTTCACATTCGTAACTGTAAAATAGTTAAGAGACCTCAACGCCCCACACCTCTTCCACGTTCTACAAACAGTTCTTCTGTGGGCAAGTCTACTACTCCCTCCCATAGTGTCTCTTCTGGTACTGTGCCGAAAACGTTTGCCTTTAACGCACCTCCAACTCCCCCACCAGCTCCATTCGCCACTGGTCCACCTCTATCCTTCCCCAATAATCTTCCAGTTGGTGTCCCATCTCTCCCTGGTACTGTTGGACAACCTCTGTACCCTCCCCCAGTACCGTGGTCCCCTTATATATGTCCTCCGCCGTTCACCACTCATCGTCCCCCGGCATTTCTTGCCGTGTGATACTATTGTAATATCAACCTTAAACTCTCGTGCCGCTGTTTTTCGTCCTACTTTGTCTACATATTTACAATGTTACGATTCGTCAATTTTACCTACTGGCTCCCCGAGTACCACTGACCGTGTTTCCCTCTTATCTTCTTGGGATTCTCGCGCGCTACTGACCAATGTTCGTAGCCTTAACAATCGTTATAAACTGGATGAGCTAACTACTCTAGTCGCCACATATCATCTCTCCCTGATTGCCGTTACCGAAACCTGGTGGTCCCCCGAAGTTCAGGACTGTGAATATCCCCTACCGGGATTAACCCTCTATCGTCAAGATCGACTTACTAGTTCCTACGGCGGTGTAGCGCTATATATACTCTCTTCGTTACAGGTTACCGTCTTAAGTTTCCAAGACTTTGGTCTTCCCAATTTCACCCCGAATATCCATGGTCTTGATATTTTAACTGTTTTAGTGTCCCAGTCTACCTTTAAGATTGTTATATCTGTAATTTACCGTTCGAACAATGCGGCTTACCGCAATCACGACCCATTAATTTCGTATTTAAATATGTTAATTGCCTACTGTGATAACAATAAGTTCCTACTCCTCCTCCTAGGTGATTTTAATTACCCCTTAATTGATTGGTCTACGACCTCCCCTAAACCTGGTGCGTGTCGGTTCACTAAACTTTTCTGTGATGTTATACAACAACATTCCCTAACTCAAACTGTTCGTTTTACTACCCGTGACGGTGGTCCATTTTGTAATGATAATTTATTAGACCTCATCTTTAGTTCTGATCCTAACCTTGCACATACCCCAGTTTTATTACCTCCAATTGGCTCGAGTGACCACGGTTCCGTCTTATTCAACATTGTACTCTCTCCCACCAGTCGGATACATGTCCCTAAGCCTAATTTTTTTAAAGCTGACTATACTGCATTTAGTTGCTTTTTATCTACCATTGATTGGTCGTTGATCTTGTGTCAAGGTGATTTAGATACTACTTGTTCTTCCCTCCTCATACTGATCCATTCTGGCGTGCGAGCTTTTGCCCCATTAACCAAACCCCGTAAAGATATCTCCGCTGCTCTTCGCACTCAAGCTAGTCATGACTTCAAACAAAAAGCTTGGCAGCGTTTATGTAAAGCTAAATCCCGTGGTGCTGCGTCTGCTACACTCCTTCGTCTCCGTAATGCTTACTGTCAAGCTCGTAATGCCCACACGACACATTACCGGAATTCTCGGCGTCGGTATGAACATTCCCTCACCACCCTTATCCGTTCCAACCCGAAATCATTTTATTCCCATATCAATAACTTTCGTCAGTGTAGATACACAGTCCTGCAATTAAAACGCCCTGATGGCTCCCTGACAAACACTATCAAGGAGTGTGCTACCCTCCTTAACGATTACCTTGCCACTACTGTTCAATATCAATCCTCGCGTCCAACGTTCAACTTCCCTCCAATCCCCACGAATTCCTCGGTTCTCCCCTTAAGTGAATTTACTTGTGACCCTTGCGATATCCTTCGACTCCTCACTCTGTTAGATATAAAACAATCACCAGGTCCCGATGGTATCCACCCTAACCTCTTAAAGGCCCTTGCACCTCTCTTAGCTCTACCACTATACTTACTCATAGCGCGTTCCTTTTCTTCGTGTTTTGTACCCACTGCCTGGAAAGAAGCCAATATTACTCCTATACTTAAAAAAGGGTCTAGGGCCGATCCCGCTAATTACCGCCCTATTAGTTCCTTAACCCAAGTCTCGAAATTATGTGAGCGTCTCGTTCATGAACAATTGCGTTCCTTTCTCGTATCGAAAAACTTTTTCTCCCCTTATCAACATGGTTTCCTTCCCCGTCGTTCTTGTCTCACAAACTTACTTTTTGCCACGAATGAATGGACGCAGTGGTTGGATGATGGCCACTCTGTTGACGTATTATATCTCGATTTTAGTAAAGCTTTTGATTCGATCCCTCACTGTGCCCTTATCTATGCCCTCGAGGTTGCTGGTGTCACGGGTAACGCCCTTGCTTGGCTCTCCCACTATCTCCTAAATAGGCGTCAGCGAGTCGTCCTCCAAGGTGTCACAACCGACTGGCAGTATGTTGAGAAGGGGGTGCCCCAGGGGTCCATCTTGGGTCCCCTCCTTTTCAACATATTTATTAACTCCATGCCGTCAGTTGTGAAACACTCTTCTATTATCCTTTTTGCCGATGACGCCAAGCTTTATCGTCGTATCCGTAACTCCACTGATCAAACCTTGCTCCAACTTGATCTCGATGCACTGGTTCACTGGGGTATTGCTAACGGACTCTCATTTAATGTCACTAAATGCAAAACTCTACATTTAGGTCGCCGTAATCCCTTGTTCGACTATTCTATAAATGCTACGACTTTAGCCACGTCCTCTTGTGAAAGAGACCTAGGGGTATTTATTGACCCCCTTCTCAAACATTCCGTTCACACACTCAAAATTTCTAAGCGTATTAGGAGTATGACGGGCATAATCCGTCGTAATTTAAATTTTAGGTCCATACCCCTAATTAAAACGCTTTACAATTCATTAGTCCTTCCTCTAATTGACTATTGTTCACCAGTCTGGTCCCCCCGTTTATTAACTGATATCCACTTATTACAAAAGGCCCAAAATGCTTACTCCAAGCTCCCGCATAAACTTAGCAACTACCCAGCCCCCCAACGCCTATCTTCATTAAACATTGACCCTATCACCTTACGTCATAAAATCAACAACCTGTGTCTAGTATTCGATATTGTCCATCGTAACCTTGATTTGGACCCCTCATTATTTTTCACCCCCTCTTCCAATACAAGAACTCGTGGTCACTCACAGAAATTCACTAAACCGCGGGTCGCGACTACCTTCCGCCAAACGCATTTTGCCAATTCTGTCATTGACGATTGGAACTCTTTGCCCAATGATATTATCATACTCTCTACCAAATCTCAATTCCGTCGTCATTTGATACGCTTTTTTCGCGCTACTTTGTAATTTTCATTACCCTAAGTTCCTTATTGTACTGTTAGTTTTCTTTTTTATTCTGAATGACCAATTTATATTGTACCACTTTATTTAACTATCATTATTATCTTTATCTTATTTTATTTTATTCTTATTTTATACATATACATGGTCTTAATTAATCTCGTGTTATTATTCTTGCCCAATACTATTGTATTATTTGCTCCTGATTACTTGTTGTTGTTGTTTTCTTATTTGTAATTACATTCTAGTTTTTTATTTTCTCTTGACAATTTGTAACTACGTACGATGCCCATTTACACGTCACTTTGATGACTTTGTGGGCAACCATTCACTCAATAAATAAATAAATAAATAAATAAATTATAACTGTTCCGTTAAGGCAGTTAGCACTAACTAAATGCAGCGCGACACATTAAGCCTTCATCAAAAAAAAAAAAAAACAGACGACGACCGATCACCGATGACGATAAGAACGGAGCTAGTGTGCGCAATTTCTGAGCATGGTGTGCGGGACAGTGCGGCTAAGAATCTCCCATTCTCCCAAAGGGCCAGAACGAGTGAAAAGGGTGGAAGCCAAAATAATTTCGGGGTAAAATAGTGTTGCCCACATATTTCACGTTTTTCGTCACTATCTCACTCCAGAATGAGTAGCAGACGACGCGTTCTTCAAAAGCGCAAAGATAAATAAGCACTGGCAGACTTGTAAATAGCAGACTTAGAAATAAGGATAATTCAAAAAAAAAAGAACAGACGACGACCCAAGTAAATGGTACTTACGATGGTTTTGAACTGTAGAAACATTTTCTAAATGAATTCGAAGCTAATTTATCCATTACTTTTAATGTATACATCTCGTTGAAACCAATCTATACCTCTTGACCTTTAACCACGTACGTGTTTACGTTACAATGATCACATGCCGTGTGCAATGAGATTAAAATTCAAATCGGTTTACCGCGAAAGCGCGAAATAGCTGATATTTCGTTATTTACTCATATGGCCCTCAATCTCAATCTGGCAGAATGCCATACCAACAGAAAGAAAAAAATCTCGGTCAAAACTTCTGCCGGACTCGCGTCGTAAAAATAGTTCCAGTCAGAACTAACTTGCAAACTCGCCCATAAAAACGGAACAAAAAAATCATGACGCTGTATAATTTAGCTATAACAATTTTCAGGCAAAGAAATATCTATTAATAAACACACTTAACGGTTAATAAGAATTTAAGAAAAATCCAAAAAAGATATATGGTTAGCTAGCTGTTACCCGCGGCGTCGCTCGCGTGTAATAAGAACTACCATCAAAATGATATAAAGAATGGGTAGATTTTACCAAATGATGACTAATATTTTGTAGCACCATAGGAGCGAAGGCACTCGGCGTTGCCCGTCGGGACATTTTTTATTATTTTTCTATAAAGAAAGGTTTTTGAGTTTTTGGCCGCCATTTAAAAGATGACAACAAATAGAACCCAAAAGACCATTCAGCCCGTCTATAGGTTAAAGCATATGGTTAAAGGAAACCGGTGTACTAAATATTTGCGAAATCGGTTGAAACGCGCGGACTTTGTTGCATAGAGGAGATTTTTTACATTTCTGAGCTCCATTTTGTAAGATGGTGGCGAATTGGAGAAATCTTTCTTAGTACGCGCCTACTACTTATGAGTAACGTTCCTGCAAATTTTCAGCCTTCTAGGGCAAAGGTTTGGGCCAGGGCTCGACATAAGGATATTTTTTTAGTAGTCAGCCTGACTAGTGAGCCCCCCTATCTAGGGCTGTGCGAGCCTTGAATTTTTGGTTTCGAGTCGAGTCTCGAGTATTGAAATTTTTCCTTATCGAGTATCGAGCCGAGTCTCGAGTACTCGAATCGAGTATCGAGTAGTTGGAAAATTTGTTTCGAGTATTTATCGAGTAATTGGGAATTGATTTTCTAATGTTTTCACACTTTCTGTTAATTTATTGCTCTCATAATAGGCATTTGGTGTAATTTTGATCATCGACCACTACCTCCATCAATTCCCAGACGGTATTAGTCTTCTTCCCTTTAAATTTAACGAACTTAATTCCTCATTAATATCTTCTTCGGAATCTCGTTCCTCACCGAAATCACTTGTAGCCATTGTTATACTTCGCGCAAGGTTCCAAACGAAAATTACTAACCTAAACTTAAAAAAAAAAATTAATTAATATAATAATAGTAAACGCGCCTTAACTGTATTTCATTACTTTAACTTCCACTATTTTACCAGCTAGGAGCTACTACCCTACTACATTGCACTGGCATTATGATCTAAACTACCCAATAAGCGTGACTTTCTTGTAGATTTTTATAGCTATTACATCCTATTTTCAGAGTTGAAGGCTTTCCAAAAGCAGGTTCGAGTATTTATCGAGCCTTGGTTTGATACTCGAAACTTTTTCGAGTCTCAGAAAATCTCTTATCGAGTATCGAGCCGAGTACTCGGCTCGATACTCGATCGAACACTCGAGACTTATCGAGTACTCGCACAGCACTACCGGGCCCTATCCCAGTTTTTTTAGTAGTCACTGACTAGTGAGACGCGTGGTTTACGAATATTTGGGACATATTTTTACTAGTCAAGTTGACTAGTGAACCCCCTAATTTCGATTTATTTTAGTAGTCAAGGCATTTTTTTTAGTAGTCAAATGCCTTGACTAGTGCCTTATGTCGAGCCCTGGTTTGGGCTGGACGTTGATTGTCAGTCAGTCAGGACTTTGATTTATATAGATATAGATCACAATTTACATAAATCCATGCTGAGGCCTCCATGAAAAAATATTGATATTGTATTTTTTACGACCTTTTTATTTTCACTATGTCGGGGGATTATGACTGGAGAATTTTCTCTAAAGCTTGGGGGATTTTGTCTAGAGCGTGGGGGGATTATGTCTAGAGCGTGGGGGATAATGTCTAGGGCGTGGGGGGATTCTGTACTCTTTTCTCGGATGGGGAAAATGACCGGAGAATTTGGTCTTGAGAGAGAGGGGATTTTGTACGTTTTCAAAAATGAGGGGAATATGACCGGGTCTTTTGTCCTGGGGGTATTTAGTCCGTATACCATTATCGCACTAATCCCAGTGAAATAGGTTTAATTTTTAATTAGTCTAATTAAAAAAACGAACCTAATTACATTAAATACACTATTCCTTCATACTTATACAAGCTACTAGGAAATATGTGTATCCAGTGTATCTCCGAAGCATAGGGGATAAAAATTGGGTGAAATCTTTTAAATTTTACATTAATTTTCTAATAAAATTGTCTTTCCAATGAACCTACTTTAGTTAAAAAGAGGCACAATTCCTTCATACTTAATTAGGTTAATTTGTGATTTATTTATCCGTCTAGAAGAAATAAAGCTTTATTACGGCTCGCCACCTGTATTTCGGGTTTTTTCAACAAATTTCATTTAATTTAATTTCTTATGTTCAGTTTCTCATTGTTATTGTAAAAAAGTTCAAAACATTTTTCGCTTTTAACTTTTAAAAAGTAACAATCATTTTTATAAGTCTGGAAGCAGTTTAGATAATTTTCCCGTCACGAGTCCAGCAATATATTTGGTTCTTGATACTAGTCTACATTCTGTTCTGATAGTCTGCTCTTTGGTCCGCTTTATTCTGGGCTTCTGGCAAGCAAGCCTTCGTTGACTTTTGCAGTTTGCATATATATTTAATTATTATTATTACTTTTTATCATCTAAGTCTACTTTTCGTTTGTTTTTTAACAAATTGTTGCACTTGTTCATATTTTATATGTTCAAACTAAGTAATAATCATAAAATGGCATGTGAGAGAATGAGAAGGTTGCGTCTCAATCCTGAATATAAAGAAAAAGAAAATGCACGAAAGAGAGAAAAACGGGCTGAAAAAAGGAGAATGAGCCAACTATCCGTTGACAGCCTTTCTACTAGTCAAAACGCATCAACTATGGAGGATTCTTTAACTAATGGAAGTTATTCATCTATTGGAGGCCCAAACAATGAAATGGATAATAAAAATTCTTTTTCAATGAGTTTTGATCATCAGTCAACATTTGACAGCCCTTTATCTAATGAAGGCTTTTTGATTAGCCCTGCAACTAATCCCGAATATGTAGAGAAAGAAAATGGACAAATGTAATATAAGATTGTTTGTGTACAAAAATGTCATGGTCCAGCTTGATATACCTTTAGTTTGAATAACTATTTGATTTTAGGGAAGATTTACATTTTCACAAAATCTCTTTTCAAAATTCCGAAATGAGTTTAGTAAATCTTCAAAGGGTGGCCATTAAAGAGGTATTTGAGAAATTATTGGAATATTCCCTTTTATAGACAAACTGAAAAATACATAAACTTTGGTTTTAGGAAATGAACGATGTGGAAAATTGTAACTATGGTCACTTGAGCAAAGATGATCTTATCAATGAAGTAAAAGCCAAGGATGATCGAGTCAGGAAACTGGAAGCCGAGGTGTTTTTCAAAGCACAATGTTTTTTGTAGCGTGAAATTAAGCACAAAAATATTAGACCCTTTTTAGGATCATAACCCACCATTTTAAAGCAAATGTCGGTACCCCTAACATTCTAGTTGATCTTCTACACATAAATTTTACCTTGCCTATCAGCACTCTTTCATGAGGCCAGAGATAAAACTAGCCTTTGCTAAGCTTAGAGGGCCAGTTAACTCCACCTCTCGATTATGGGAGCATCTAGTGGTATTTGTTTAAACTATCCCACACCCAAGACTCGCTTTAAATGTACGCTGTAGGCAATTTCACACGTATTTGAAACTAAGGCCTAGAGGTCCGTGCACTCGAGCTAAAAAACTTGCGGATATTTTAAATCCTGAAATTTTTTTAGCCTCTTGTCAGCACGCACAAAGCTAGGTTACATCGAGCATGGCCAACTTAGATTACCGGTGGTAGAAGGCCTGCCAACTTCACCTGAGCCCCATGTTAAAAAACGACTAGCAAAATCGCCCCTAGTTCCGACTTTCGCCGTTAGGTGCGCTACCAACCCAGTTTTCCTCATAATGCTTTTTCTATGGGAAAAAAAAAAATTCGGAAGTGGACTCGGTGTAAGAGCATTTTTAATATATTTACCGATCTTTTTCGTGGCGGAATTTTAAATGAGAAGTCAAGTAAGTTTTAATTTATATTTTGGGACCAATTTCATAATTTTCCGTCCGTTATTTGACGAGTAATCAACATTCAAAGTCGGGGTTGTTTTTAAGGCGGAGAAATGCGCCGTTTAGCGTTAAGCCTCGGTCTTGAAGGAAGTTTACATTAAAATTTAGTGGCGCCGTTGGACCAAGGCTTAGGTTTTCCGAGAAATTTAATTTCTCCGCCTTAAAAACAACCCCAACTTTGAATGTTGATTACTCGTCAAATAACGGACGGAAAATTATGAAATTGGTCTCAAAATATAAATTAAAACTTACTTGGCTTCTCATTTAAAATTCCGCCACGAAAAAGATCGGTAAATATATTAAAAATGCTCTTAAACCGAGTCCACTTCCGATTTTTTTTTTTTTTTCCATAGGAAAAGCATTATGAGGAAAACTGGGTTGGTAGCGCAAATAACGGCGAAAGTCGGAACTAGGGGCGATTTTGCTAGTCGTTTTTTAACATGGGGCTCGGGTGAAGTTGGCAGGCCTTCTACCACCGGTAATCTAAGTTGGCCATGCATCGAGACTTAGCTTTACACGTGCTGAAAACCGATGCTGTTACAGAGTATATACAGAATAAGCTGTCGTTCAAGACATGTAGTTACCTATCCTGTAGAGTTCGGCGAAAATAGTGTTATGGGTGCGCGCTAGCTATTTAGGTCTAAATTTTTGGCTTAAATAATCGTCTCCGCGCGGACATTCCTATTCAGGCCCAAAAATTGGCTTCAAAAATTTTTGGGCCTAAAAAGCCAACATTTTTCAGGCTGATATTTAGTCCCAATTTTCGCTAGGATTGAATATTTTGGGCCTAAATAGTAGTCGCCGCGCGGTCATTGCTATTTTACGAGGGATTTGTTAACGAAAAGGCAGGGCGCTATACATAGTTTACAGGCGTGGAGGATTCATACCATTTGCACATGGAGACCTGGCAACTTAAGAGTGTAAAATAGCAGACGATTTTACACTCTAAGTCGCTTGGTCTCCTGGTGTTAATGGTAGGAATCCTCTACGCCTGTAAACTATGTATGCGATTGGTCGGAGGTGCTTGTTTCAAATGATCTATAAAATCTCAACCTAATTTGAATTTTAAAATGATTCGGAGACTGTATTTCCTGAGTGATTCACTATGCAGACTGGTCTTATAATTAGTAAAAGAATCGATAACAAATCACTTGATTTTCCACTTCACCCTCCCTTTAAGCCGAAAATGTTGCGCCTAAGTAGTTTCCTTGGCTATTTAAGCGTATTAACAATGAAAGCTGACGAGGACCTTTATTGCTGAGCGCCCTTCTTGCGTATCATTGGTTTCTCCTCTTTCTTGCTTAGCTGCCCATTTAAAACACGTTCAGCCAAAGAAAGTTTGAAGAATATTAAAATCTGTAATGGAATCTTATTTTGTTTAGCGAAATGCTTTAATTTCAAACATGGAAAAAGAGAGAATCAGGACTACATTTACGATAAATAAACAAATAGACGAAATTGAAAGACTCAATAGGGTCAATAAAGACTTGGAAAATAGAATCAAAGATCTGATGGTATATGCAACAATCTTCATTTTCATAGTCAACAGAAAAATGAATTAGTTTAAAAGTTGTTTTGTTTAGGGTAATGTTTTAATTTCAAACATTGAAAAAGAGAGAGCGAAAACATCATTAACGATAAATAAGCAAATAGTCGAAATTGAAAGACTCAAAACGGTCATTAAATACTTGGAAAATAGAATCAAAGATCTGATGGTATGGAACATTCTTCATTTTCATAGTCGATAGAAAAATGAATTAGTTTAAGAGTTGTTGTTAATTGTTTAAAAATTGGAGAAGAGTGGAATACATCAATTTACCAACGATGAATACGTGATAACTGAACCAATTGAAAATGATTCAGGAATTAATGACCAGGAACCATCCCTTCCTATGGTGATGCAGCAACAACCACAAGAAGAAGTTCAAAGGTATTTAAAGGGAAGAACCGAAGGGGCGGCTTAGTTAACTCTAAAGGTATTTTGGACGTTTAATCGATAATGGCAAAGCTGATGTTGCAAAAAGCGTCCATAGACCATTATATTACATTAAGCGTGGTATATTCTGCGTAGATTTTTATAATCAAGAATGCGTGTGTCATGGGCTTCTGGTTTAAACTATGATTTTTAATTTGGATAGTTTACGAAGTACACCTGCTGAGATAATCAACAACATTTCCCAAAGTGTACTTGACATGGAGGCCATTAAACTCCAAAAATCTGGTAATGGTGAGCGAATTTTACTTTCTTCACTGATGTTAAGAATGCTTCTCATATCAACCTGCTAAAATAAGCCATTGGGGGGGGGGTAGGGATATGGTTCCGAGGGGTCCGACCGCTCGGGTCCGACATTCCCAAAACGCGTACAGGATTTCGTGATTTCGCCAAATATTTCGTAATTTCTTCTTTGATTTCGTGATTTCTTCAAAAAATTTCGGGATTTCTTCCTTGATTTCGCCAAAGATTTCGGGATTTCCTTTTTGATTTCGCGATTTTGCCAAAAAAAGTTTCTTCTTTGATTTTGCGATTTCACCAAAGATTTCGTGATTTCTTCTTTGATTTCGCGATTTCACCAAAGATTTCGTGATTTCTTCCTTGATTTCGCGATATTTCACCAAAGATTTCGTGATTTCTTCTTTGATTTCGCGATTTCACCAAAGATTTTGAAATTTCATCATTGATTTGGTAATTTCGCGATTTTGCGAGAAGTGTAAATGTCGGACCCCTCTATATGGTCAGTGTAAAGTACTATGAAATCTATATATTTTGAAAGGCATACTAAACGCCAACGCATACTGCCAACATGTGGCAGTATAGTAATTCTTAAACAACCTGATATAGTTCTCATTCATTAAGACATTACTATTTTTAATGTTTTTCATCATTAAGGCTCATTGCAAAATGCCGAAGCTGTCAGTGTCCAAGGCATGCTGGGTAAAGAAGATGTTATTCAAGAATCACTTGTTTCTGGGCCTCGGTATACTGCGGAGGTTGGCAATACAAACACAGAAATTAAAATTGCCTCGTTAAAGGCTGAAATTGGGGCGTTTATAACGCGAATTATGAATCTCTGTGTCCCTGAACTGAAATACAGTGATAGTTTGCCTCTATGTGCGCCTCCTGACACAACGACGGAAAGCGGTTCGCCACGAGAACCTCTTGAGAACAATATTAACTTAAAAGATTCTTATTGCAAAACACGAAGTGTCTCGACAGAGGATATTACAACTCGATCGAAGAAATTGCGTGTTGAAGTCGAAAAGCATTTATATCTATCTCTTGACGCAAATGTCGCAAGTGCTTCACTAGAAGGAGCCCGAGGAAACTATCTTGATGATAACCAATCCAGAATCACCTTGACAGATGCGCAGAAAAATAGACAAAATCAACCTCTGTATGTTGATCCGATGACACTGAGTGTGCCAGTGTGTGTTCCTAAACCTGAACATAACCCAAATGAGCTATCAGAATTGACCTCCGTCTCTATGGAAGGCGATTTACCCGAAGTTCCGATTGAAGTTGGAAATAATAGTTTTTTGTCCAACTCGAAGACATTTGAACAAAGCGTGTGTGTTAAGCCGAATTCGGAGACACTTGAAGATGTCCCTCCAAAGAAGCCGAACTCGGAGATGTTTGAAGATGTAGCTCGAAAGAATTCCGAAGGTAATACGGCATAACTTGGTTCGGAAATTGGTAATTCGTTTTATACTTAGCCTGATTGTATACAACAAAGAATATGCATCTGTATACTCCACCCCTTCTAATCTGTGGATTTGATATGGGTGGTGGTTTTGCTTAGTTCAAAGAGCCAATCATAATGCAGGAAGAAGGCGCCTGTTGAAATTCGCATAGTATCATATAAAAATGTAATTTAAGTATGTCTGGGGTAACGATTACAAAATGCCAATTTTTAAAAGCAATTTTAACAACCGCGAGTGATGTTTTCGGTGTCCTAGAAATCATGATAATTGCAATGAGATAGAATATATGTATTAAACCTAGAGTTACAATTCAAATCGGCTTTCCGCGAAACACATTGTTTTTATCAAGGACGTTTATCAAAACATAACAGCGCCATCTGTGAGCCTCTAGGGGAACTAATTACATTTTTACTTGCTTATTTGCAATCAGAAACATCGTTATGATTTTCATTTCATCTATTTATTAGATTAAAAAGAACTAGAGTTTTTGTCATTTCAAGCTTGTTACACAGATTATAGCAGCAGACGATAATAAAACAGTTCTTCAAGTGATTAATAGGTGGCGCCACCCGTATTTGATAAAGATTCATGCTCGACAAAAAGTGTATCGCGAAACGTCGATCTCAAGATCCCACGTTGTGACTCTAGGTTTAATACATATATTCTATCTCATTGGATAATTGTTACCGACATTGGCCCATGGATGAAAAAAAACTAACAGGGATAAATCAAACTCGTAGACTTTACATTACTAAGAGGGAAACACGTTTGTTACCAACAAGGCTGCCAGATTGGATTTCGATTTTATTTTTTTAGCTCATTTACCGATTCAAATTCGGAAGTAGATTTATAGAAATTTTGCCATCTCGTGGTAACCTCGGGAACTTTAATTTAAAAATGTCGATTCCAACTTTAGACGTTTGAGAATCTTCGTATGATTTGTTAGGGTTGGTAACTTGCATACGTTATATTCAACGTTTTAAAGCTAAAGTTTCGAAACTTTTCGAGTCATTTAAAGTCTTCAACTAAATATTATAAGTTTTTTTTTTTAATTTCAACAGAAAAATAGCTCTGCGAATAATAGTAGACTTGAAAACTACACTAAGCCTTGACTAGGTATCAGCGGAATTCCTCGTAAAAAACAGATACACGGCGTCTTAAATAGGCCAAGCAAAAGCTACCCAGATTGATAAGATCTTCGTGCCTTACTCCCAAATAATCTTTCGTATTGTGAATAGTTTTAACTAAAGAATATTTCAGACACTATACTCAATATTTATAGTAGTTCCCTAATTCCAACAGAAAAATAGCTCTGCGAATTATAGTAGACTCGACGAAAACTACACTAAGCCTTGGCTAGGTATCAGCGGTATCCCGATTCCCGAGCCGCCGGCGGCTGAGCTCGCCGTAACCGCGAGAACAGCAAACATTCCCGGTTACGATTACGTGGGTACAAAAAGCAGACGAAACAACAACCGACTTGACCCCTTGATTGAATCGGTAAATTGAATGTTTCCGGTTCTTATAATTTCGGCCGCGAGGGTGCGTTTCGAACAAACATTTTACCGCCGTGATTTATCCCTGTTAGTTTTTTTTTCATCCATGATTGGCCCTAGAACCAGCAGTCTCTGCTGGGCGGTGGGCGCTGGCACTCCTCTTATTCATAGTTGGGAAAAAACTTTCACCACGAGACTGATTTCGTCTTTAACTTAGCCCCACCCAAATCATACCCAAAGGTTAGACGGGGTGTTAGCGATATATATTCATTGTTGTATATATTCATGGTCTCAGAATTGTTAATACTAAATTATAAATTATATATGTCGTCTTTACATTTATTTTATATATCATCTGTAGGTAAATTCAAGAACTGTTCAACTTGGTTCAAATATTCTACTGAACATAAAGAGGATCTTCTACGTCACTTTAGAAAGGGTAATGAAGAAATAAAACCCTTCAAATTCGATCAATGTGAACATGGATGCACGCAGAAGAGTAATTTAGTTGGGCATGAACGCATTAACAGTTGTGAAAAACCCTTCAAATGTGATCAGTGTGATTATTCCAGTATAGATAAGAACAATTTGATCACACATCTAAGCATTCACAGTCGTGAAAAACGCTTCAAAACTATGCCAGCTCCGACAAGAGTGCTTAATTGATCAAACATCAACGTAGAAATCACTTCGACTAATTAATTGGATTGTAGTTGTTCGTACTCAGCAACTTAAAACTGGGAAAGAACATTTAATAAATGAATTGTACTGCAACGCCATTTTGTTTTCTAAATAAATATTACAGTTCTTGACAACTTTTAATCACTGAGAAAAAGTTTCCAGTCTTAGAAAAAATGTAATCACCCTTAATTACGGAATATTTACCATTCCATATTTATGGTTTGTGGCCTTAAATATGTCGCCATATTTTAAAATGGCGTCCAAAGCTAATCAAACGTCTTAACGGGCAGCGTCGGATCTCTTGTTTTACAAGTAATGATTTGCTTTTGCTAGTTCATGGCCAACTTAGATTACCTTCGGTAGAAGGCCTGCTAGCTTTACCCGAGCCCCATGTTAAAAAACGACCAACAAAAGCGCCCCTAGTTCCAACTTTCGCCGTTAGGTGCGCTACCAACCCAGTTTTTCTCCAAATGATTTTTCATGGGGAAAAAAAAATCGGAAATGGACTCGGTTTTAGAGCATTTTTAATATTTTTACCGATTTTTTTCGTGGCCGAATTTTAAATGAGAAGTCAAGTAAGTTTTAATTTATATTTTGGGACCTATTTCATAATTTTCTTTCCGTTATTTGACGAGTAATCAACATTCAAAGTTGGAGTTGTTTTTAATCTATATGCAAAACGGTCCCAAGGACTAGTTTAAAAAATATCATTATTTCCCAGACTGACCCCAAGCAATTCAAAAACTGGACATAGGCCCCGTAAAATAGTTAAACCTGGAAAAGTTTTTGATTAATTAAGGGGCCTGTAGACCCCAAGCATTTATCTTTTATTGCTTAAGGTTGACAATGGAAATTTATCCAGGGCCACCGCCTTATGTCCAAGCCTGGTCGTGACTCGTGAGTTGTAAAGTAGCGTGGGAAATAAGGCGGTGACACAGGGCAAATGACCAGTTTAAAAATTAAATCGGAGGGGGTCAGTGATCCACGGGAATGCTAAGAAAATTTTCACAAAATTGTTGATTTTTGAATTTTTGGAACTTGGTGTTCTGAAGAACAAATTAGTAACCAGAGTACAGATATTAACTCAAATATTATCATTATCCTCTTCTTTAGTTTAGCAACCGACGTTCTCTGGTTAATAGTGATGTACTAGAATACTCATTCCAGGGCAGGAGGTTGCTGGCCCAATGTCCAGTTTAAAAAATAATCCTTATTTCCCACCCTGTAAAATTCTTTGGGAAAAATTTAAAGTTGTCTGCTAGACGTTCTAATATTTTGGCGCTTGTAGTGAGTGAATGTCTTCGTTAGGTAATGGTTGCTCCTTTAAAGGTATTAATAGAAGTTTATTGATTATTAAAAGAGTGTCCGTGTACAATAAAACCTCTTAATTGAAGTGGAAAATCTTTCCCCCAAAGACACGAAAAACAGAACATTGTATGTGTAATATAAGCCCTGACTTGTAAGAATATATATTAAACCAGAAGGGAATTAAACTGAGTAATGCCCTCGGTAACGCAAAATCTTAGTTTATGGTCATAATTTTATTAATATTAAAATGTTACGCGTGATATTTTAACAGGGAAACTGTACTATGAATGATGGATTCCGTGAAAGGTTCTCGTGTTATGGTCGAACATTTAAGCCCCGTTTTCATCAAAGCTAGAAAAATCACTTCTCGCTAAGCGAGAAGCTTGGAGCTTGTTCTTTCCGCGAGTTTCAAATCCCGCGCCAGAAATGCTAGAAGCTTTCTCGCGCGTGGTATCCCCCTGGGGTGTTTTCATCGAAGCGAGAAAGTGGCGTCATCTGGCGCGATTCCGCGAATGTCCAAATAATTATTGCATTAAAATGGCGGTCAGTAGAAGAAAGCGGCTTTTAAGGAAAAAAATCATTTTAAAGGGGCTTTATTTAAAAAACTCGGCTATAAAATCAACTCGATAGAAGAAACGGTGGTGGGTTCATCCCATATGGCAACGCAGGAAGCTAGAAGGATACTTTTAATAGGGAGACGGCAAACCCATTCTTGCTACGTCATAGGCTTATATCTCTTACCTCGATTCCATCCCCCTAACGGGGGAATTTCAGTATCGCGCCTACAAACGCTCCCCTAGGTAGAGAGGTATAAAATGACGTCGGATGTTCTTTCCCTCCCTGACAAACGCCCTCTCCCTATACCTTCACCATGCCTTCGCTGTCAATTTTCAAACAATAGAAACTGTTCAACTTACTTGTCATGTTGTTTTCTGTGGCTACTTCTTCCCATAATGTTTCATTAATTTCCCTATTTCTATTTTCTTTTAATTTGCGGTTCCACAACCCATCCCTAATTAATTCTAATACTGTTAATAATTTGCTCCCTTTTAGCAAATTCATTCTTTTTATTTCTTTCCCTTTCCTGTTTTAACTTTTCTTTTAAGTTCTTTCTTCGAGGTTTTGCCATCCATTTTTAAAAACCGAAATGTTGACCCCCCACTGCTTTCTGATTCGTGGTTCCATATCACGTGACCGCTACATCTCGCTTCTCGCTAAGCGGGACGCTAGAAAATATCTGTCTCTGACAGATCGGAGCTAGCGTCATTTTCTCGCTCTAGTTTTGCGTTTTCTCGCGTCTAGCGAGGGGTTCCCGCGGCAATGAAAACACCTTTGCTAGAAGCCAGACAAAGTTCTAGCAAACTCTTCTCGCTCTAGCGCGAATTTTTCTCGCTTCTAGCTTTGATGAAAACAGGGCTTTAAGCTGGTAAGTGATGAATAAAATGTAACTTGGATGTCTTAAGGCATGTGACAGTGACTTATCTACTATGAAAAGTAACACTAATTTCTCCGGAATAATTATTTTTTAAGAAGCTACTTGTTGTATTCATAAAATGGGCTTGACAAAAGTTAATATGTTCCATAAGTTTGTCACTGAGTCACTTCTTAGTTCTTACTGAGAGCTTGTCAGGAAGTTAAGTTGGTGAAACGCCATTGATGCCTGGTGAGGCGCTTTCAAAGGCTTAGTACAGACTAAATAGGAAGATGGACTGCAAAACGGAGTGTAGTCAATTCTTGCCTCATTCTCCAACTAACACTAAATTATGTCTCTAGAATTATAAAGTATAGGTAGTGTCATACTTATGGAACACATCTTGTAAACTTATGGCTTGAGGAAGTCCCTAGCTTGGCTTTAGTCGCGAAAGCCGCAATGTATGGGGAAACCTTTTTTGTTATTTGTTCATTTTGAAAAATGGCCTCGTTCCTATTTTAGGGCCAGTTTACCATAGTGGGAATTGTTTTAGTAGGATAGTAGTAAAAATAGTAGTATTTCCCCTACACGGAGAAGCAAAACCTATGATGGGGAAAATAGTATGAATTTCTACATTGTGCCGACTAATCCTAGGTAAATGTGCCCCTGTTTTTCTTATGATTAGCCTCATAAATTGCCGCCTTTTCCAGAATTATTGCTATTTTACGGTCTTTTTACGACCAATGTATTACTCCCCATTTCTCTTTTTCCTATCCATTCACGAAAGGCTTTCGTGAATGGACAGGAAGGAGAGAAATGGGGAGTAATACATTGGTCGTTTTAAAAGGCCAAATTGCGAGGCCAGTACAGAATGAGCATGCGAAACGAAATGTTGGAGCAATACATTGGCCTTTTTTCACGGTAGAAAGACCGTAAAATAGCAATAATTCTGGAAAAGGCGGCAATTTATGAGGCTAATCATAAGAAAAACAGGGGCACATTTACCTAGGATTAGTCGGCACCGCTCAGCTCTCTTTTCCCCTCCTGGAACGAGTTCCATCCTCCTAGTCGGTAGTGACCTACTTGAGAGGACAGTAGAGAATAAACATGCAAAACGGAACCGTGGACAATTACACGGGCCTCTGAACTGAGCTTTTCTTTGTGTTGGCCAAATTGAGAGGCCATTAGAGAATAAAAATGCAAAATTAAACTAGGAATAATTAGATGGGTCTCTTATCTAGGTGTTTATAGTCGACTACATTATTAAAAATTTAAAATGTATAATAAAGTTGAACTAATAAAATATATTTACAATAAGAGATATAATTGAAATGGTTACAATAAGAGATATAATTGAAATGGTTACAATAAGAGATATGATGGAAATGGTTACAATAAGAGATATGATGGAAATATTAAAATAGAACTAGTTAGTTAAACACTGGACTGGCCTCACAGTAGGGCGACTATAGACACATGCATGAGAGGCAAAGATGTGGGGAAGTTGCTTTTGTGACATAATTTATATTTATTATGAGCGCATTCACAGTCCAAATGGATTTTTTTCGGGAAATATTGTAGAGAAGATTAGGTTAAATGCGGTTCTGGTTAAATAATAATCAAAAATTAAATAAACAGTAAATCCATACGAAACCGTGATTAGTCAAAATGTAGGCATCCATAGTATTTTCTCTGTCATCGGTTTAGCTTTTCGGTTTGTAGGAAAAATACTACTATTTTTACTACTATCCTACTAAAAACAATTCCCACTATCGAAGGTGGCCTGGTCAATAGAAATGATCCGAAAAATATTTTATTTTAGGGAAGATTTACAATTTCACAAAGACTCTGTACAAAATACCGAAATGAGTTTAGTAAATCTTCAAAGGTTGGCGATTAAAGAGGTATTTGAGAAATTATTGCAATATTCCCTTTTTTAGACAAACTGAAAATTACGAAAACTTTATTTTAGGAAATGAACGATGGGGAAGATTCTAACTATGATCACTTGAGTAAAAATGATCTTAACAATGAAGTTAAAGCCAGGGATGATCGAATCAGGAAGCTGGAAGCCGAGGTATTTCTCAAAGCGTAGGGTTTTTTGTAGTTTGAAATTAAGCACAAAAATTTGAGACCCTTTTAGTATCATTACCTATGAGTAGTCAAATCTGGTATCCCTTAAAGTAGATCCAAACTCTGTGGGTGGGTGAATAATTAAGTTCATTTGTGAAAATACCAATTAACAAAGAAACCCAATGAGGAGCTTAGTTGCTGATCCCCTTTCTTCGGTATCATTAGTTTATTCTCTTTCTTGCTTGCCCCTTTAAAATACGTTCAGCCAAAGAAAGTCCCAAGATTGTTAACTTTCGTAATGAAATCTCATTTTGTTTAGTGTAATGTTTTAAATTCAAACATGGAAAAAGAGAGAGTGAAAACCTCATTAACGATAAATAAGCAAATGAACGAAATTGAAAGACTCAATAGGGTCATTAAAGAGTTGGAAAAGAGAATCAAAGATTTGATGGTATGGAACATTTTTTCATTTTTATAGTCGATAGGAAAGAGTTACTCGGAAGGTTAAGAGTAAATCTTAAACTATTGTTAATTGTTTTAAAAATAGGAGAAACGTGGAATAGATCAATTAGCTAACGATGAATTATTTGAAAAAGATTCGGGAATTGTGATGCAGCCACAACCACAAGACGAAATTCAAAGGTAATTAAAGGGAAGAACCAAAGGGGTAAATCCAGTAACTATAAAGGTGTTTAATTTGGACGCTTAGTCGATAATGGTAAAGCTGATGTCGCAAAAAGCGTCCCTAGACCGTTTATATTACACTAAAAATGGCAATCTTCATTAATTTTTAGAATCCTCTATTTATTGTAAACTTACGATTTTTATTTGAATAGTTTACAAGCTCAGATTATCAACGACGTTACCCAAAGTCTACTTGACACGGAGGCCATTAAACTCGAGGGAACTGGTAATGGTACGTAAATTTTGATGACTTCACAAATGTTAAGAGTGTTTCTCATCTCAGCCTCCTAAAACTAGCCATTGCGGGTTAGGGGCAGGGTCATTGTAAAGTATTATGAAATATATATTGTTTGAAAGGTATATTACACGCCAATGACGTCACGCCCACAGTTGACGCTATTGTAATGCTGAAACACAAACTGATGTACTTCTCGTTTGATAAGACACTTCTTATTTAAGTAATTTTACTGTTTTTCTTTGTTAAGATTCATTGCAAATTGGCGAAGCTGTCAGTATCCAAGGCATTCTGGGTAAAGAAGATATTATTCAAGAGACACCTGTTTCTGAGCCTCAGTATTTTGAGGAGGTTGGCAATACAATAACCAAAACTAAAATTACCACGAAAAAGGCTGAAAACGCTGGTCATAGAACGCCAATTACGAACCTAGGTGTTCTTAAACTGAAATACAGTGACAGGTTGCCTGTATTTGTACCTTCATCTATAATTAAAGTCGAAAACCAATTCAAAATGTCTCCTGACACAATGACGAAAAGTGATTCGCTACGAGAACCTCTTGAGAACAATATGAATATTAACGATTCTTATTGTAAAACGCAAAGTGTCTCGACTGAGGGAGACACTGAGGATATTACGACTCGTTCGAAGAAATTGGGTGTTCTTGAATCGAATGTTGAAGTCGAAAAACGTTTGGTTGTATCTCTTGACGCAAATTATATCGAAAGCGACTCACTAGAAGGAGCCCTAGAAAACGATCTTGATGATAACCAATCCAAAATCCCCTTGTCAGATGCGCAGAAAACTGATAATAGACAAAATCAAACTCTGTATGTTGATACGAGGACACTGAGTGTGCCATTATGTGTCCCTAAACTCGAACTTATCCCAAATGAACTATCAGAATTGACCTCCGTCTCTGT
The DNA here is from genome assembly GCA_019434445.1 of Phalangium opilio. NCBI lineage: Eukaryota > Metazoa > Arthropoda > Arachnida > Opiliones > Phalangiidae > Phalangium > Phalangium opilio. The sequence goes on from JAEQBA010002146.1 coordinate 59,130, forward strand.
GGAAAGCGATTTACCCGACGTTGCGATTGAAGTTGGAAATAATAGTTTGGTGTCCAACTCGGAGACATTTGAAGAAATCGCTCCAAAGAATTCCAAAGGTAACACCGCATCGCCTCGTTCGGAAATATTTTATACTTTAATAATGAAAGTACTTAGAGTAAGACTTCTTATTCCGACTCTCGGTTTGGAAAATATGCTAAGCAATTATTTCCCCCTTCTTGGTGTAAATTGTTATTTCGGCAATTTCAAAAAATTCATTCAGTGGGTTAATTATTGGGGTGTGCTGCTACCCGATACCTTAAAGGAAAGCGCGGCTCCGTTGCTGCCCCTTATAGATGGCTTTTCTGCTACACAGTGGCTAAGCTTGCTGAAGGCTAGTTAAGCCAAAGGCAGGAACCAATGGGAACTAGTGCATTAGGTCTGATTGGTTCCTGCCTTTGGCAAGGTAAAATTCGTGTGCAGAAGATTAGCCAGAATGCTAGGGGTGAACACCTCATGGAGTCAGAGGTGAAAGGGGAACCACCCACTGTCGAGTTTAGAAAGAAGCGGAATTTTTAGGAATGACGAAATCCCATGAAAAACCGTTTCAAGGTGAAATTTAGTTCATATAAGGTAAACGTTCTTTGCTAGTTTCTTTCTGAGACAGACTAGAATCACCGCACGCACCGCGACACACCTCTAAACACCTATATCATCCCATTGCCAGTATTCTGTGTTGAAATAAGATTAAGGGTCAAGAAGGAGAAAGCGGAACCAAAAGTTGGAGATAACGTCAAAAATAAATAAATTAAGAAAGACCATACATTGAAGAACCTAGAATTGAGATATAACTGTAAAAATAGTGTACTTAAGGGAATTTTTGAAGGAAGTGTCTATTCCTTTAACCCTAGTTACCCGAAAAATTTTGGGTACCCACCCCCGATAACTATTTGTTTTAACTTTTAATACCAGACTGTCACCCGACAACCATTTTTCGGCTAAGCCTAATTACCCGAATACCCGACAAAAATTCGGAAACAATATTTTTGATTACCCGAACCCGATTCGAAATTGAAAAACCACTACCCGCACACCTCTAGTTAATTATAATTCATTTCGTCTGCGGTATTGTTGTTGTTACAGTTTGTGCTTCGTGCCAGTTGTATTACGCGCCTTACGAATCCTTACATTAGTACCTTAAAACCTCCCTAGACGGCGCCAGACTAATCAGAACTATAACACTAACAATTACGGACTAGATAGAGGACTGGCACTTCAGAGCGGATCTCCAGCCCGCAGTGCAGCTAGGAAGAACGCCTCTAAGCTACAGTTTATAACTCAGTTAATTGTATTCCTTTTAATAAAGTAAATTTGATTTAACCTAGCACATACTTGCGTACGTGAAGATCTCAGTTACTAACAGAATAATCTAACAAGGTGACAGCGGTGGGATGCTGAATTTCCTCAGAAACGAACTCATCGCTACTGCTAAGCCTTGGACACACCACGTTGGGCCTTCGAAAGTGTTGCCGACACAATGACTCATTTCAAAAGCCCTGAACCTTTTTCCCCTGGATCAGACCCAGCCTTGGCGTGGTCTGAGTATAAAGAGGGATTCGAACTATATGCTACGGCTTCTAAACTCGGCACTGAAACAGTTTCCACGCAGCGGGCTACGTTTCTTCATATATTGGGCCCCGCTGGGCGGAGAATTTATAAAACTCTAACGATACCCCAGGTTGACGATGCTCGTACGTTGCCCATCATCTATGCGGCATTTGACACATATTATGAGCCTTACAAGAACCTCACATATATCAGGTATCAATTCTTCACTTCTAAACAAAAGGAGACGCAGACGTTCGATGAATTCTATACCGATTTGAAAATTAAAGCTCAGGACAGTGAACTTTCCCCTTTAACTGATATCTTATTGTGTATGGCCATCGTCTTTGGAATTCGAAAGGAATCATTGCGCAAAACCTTATTAGCCAAACCAAAGTTAATATTGACTGACGCCATTTCACTCTGTCAAGCGGAGGAAACTTCTGGTATTCATGCCAGTGCAATGGCTCTCACTAACACCAATACGACACCTCAACAGGTTGACGCGGTAAATCACCACTCGTCTACAAGCCGAACTCGGTTTCACCCTCGTGGTGGGGGTCCACCAAGAGGGTCTGGGCGTCCGTCGCCGCACACGACTTCCTCTCGCACTATGCCTCGTTCATCGTCTTCCCAGCGACCTGAATTTACGTCTTCCCAGCGGTCGGAATTTAGTCGCAATCCTGCCTCCCCTCACCAGCGAAACTGTCCTAACTGTGGGGGCAGACCGCACTCATCCAGACCATGCCCTGCTCGAAACACCACTTGCCTGAAATGCAATGCTCGTGGTCACTGGGCTTCCGTCTGTCGGTCTACTCATGCCTTAGAAGCACGTGACGCGCCACAAGACGATTACGACGACTCGGACACCGACGCTAACACGGGCTATGATTATGAGGTTGACCATGCCCCTTCCGATTATTTGAGTTATGGCCTCACCCTTCATCCACAGGTTTCACAAGACGAAAACCTTACATTACACACCGTTCACTCACGGGACGGGTCTGATGAGCTCTATGACAAGATTTATCTCTACAATCAACCAACCACGTTCAAGGTAGACACTGGCTCCCAAGTGAACATTATCACGAAAACCATTTACGATGCCTTACCACATCACCCGGCGTTACACATGCCTACGCACCGCGTCACGTCATATTCTGGTCACACTGTTCCCATTACGGGGATGACGAGCCTCCCGTGCACCTCTCACACTGCTGCCTGCTCCTGTCACTTTTATGTCACCGAGGAGGACCGCACTCCTATATTGGGCGCCCAAGCTTCGCTCGCCCTTGGGCTTATCGATCACATCGACCGACCCCTTGGTCCGCCACCTCGACTTCAGACGATGGAACTGCGCACTCAGGGTGACGACCCCTTCACTCCGGCTGCGGTCATGGCACAGTATCCCATGCTTTTTGACACCTTAGGCCAACTTCCTGGACGCCACTCTATAGAAACACTGCCGAATGTCACACCATCCATCTCCGCAGCCCATCATATACCGCTCCATTATCGTACGCTTTCTGGCAAATCGTGTTGACGGAAGACAGCTCGAGACTGTGCACCTTTGCCACACCTTGGGGTCGTTTCCGCTATACGAGGCTGCCATATGGGATCGTCACGGCCACAGAATACTTTCAATATGTCATGCGCACCATATATCCAACTTCTGAGTTCCCCAATGTACACATCTCGACCGATGACTTTCTCATCGCCTCAGCTGATGTTGCCTCCAACGCCCGGATGTTGTTGCAGGTTTTGGAGCGTGCCAAGGAACACGGCCTCCAGTTTAGCTCATCCAAAATCCAACTGGCGATACCCCAGATCACCTACTTAGGTCATGTCATCAGTGCCCGTGGTGTACACGTGGATCCCAAAAAAGTCAAGGCCATATGCTCTTTACCACCCCCCGCGGACAAGAAGGCGCTCCAGCGGTTCTTGGGGATGATCAATTATGTGGCAAAATTCTTACCAGAGGCCACGTCTGACACGGCACCACTCCGGATCCTGTTGAAACCAGAAATGGCGTTCGTGTGGGAGTCCCATCACCAATCACACTATGATCACCTCAAAACCCTCCTATCTACCACACCAGTCCTCGCTTTCTACAATCCGGCCAGGCCAAGTGTCATCTCCGTGGATGCTAGTCAGAGTGGCATCGGAGCGGCTTTGCTACAGGATTCCCATCCAGTCGAATACACGTCAACAGCCTTCACACCAACACAGCGTCGCTATTCTCAAATCGAAAAGGAACTGCTGGGTGTGGTGTTTGCGTGCGAACACTTCGATTTTTACATCGCAGGCGCTACAGCTACGGTGCAAACTGACCATAAACCCCTCATAGCGATCGTACAGAAACCACTACATATACTATCTCCGCGCCTACAACGCCTGGTCATGCGTTTATTCCGCTACAACATTCAGTTGGTTTACGTGCCTGGGTCTGAGCTATACATAGCTGACACGCTATCCCGAGCGCATGAATCCCACGTCTTAATCAATACGGACAACCTGGAGGGTCCCCACGCGGCTGTCCATGCCATTACGACCTTTCCCGCCTCCATTCAGGACAAGTACAGGTCTGCCACAAAGGACGACGCTGTCCTGCAACAGGTCAGCGAACATATCCATCAAGGTTGGCCCAGAACCCAAAGGACTCTCTCACCGGAGCTGGCCGCGTATTGGCAACACCAGAACGAACTATACATCGAGGATGGTCTAGTCTATCGTGGTTGTTGTCTGGTTATCCCGAAAGCACTACAAGGGGAAATGCTTACTAAAATTCACAGCACGCATCAAGGCATTAACTCCTGTGTTGCGAAGGCAAAAATAAATGTGTTTTGGCCACACATGTCCCACCATATCACCGATTTTGTTCGAGCCTGCACCATCTGTCGTGAACGAGATCGCGCCAATATCGCCATGCCTTTAACACCCCATCCAGTCCCACAACTCCCATGGGAAACTGTTGGTTCTGACCTTTTTCAAGTGGACTCCCAACATTACATTGTATTGGTGGATTACCATTCCAAGTTTGTTGAGGCAAAGTTGCTTCAATCCACAAATGCACAGGCGGTGATCAATTTTATGAAACCAAATTTTGCCCGCTACGGCGCACCTCAACTGTTGGTCACAGATAATGGCCCGCCGTTCTCGTCTGCTGCTTTTCAACACTTTCTTGAGCAGTGGGGTGTTAGGCACACTACATCCAGCCCCTACTATCCGAAGTCAAATGGCATGACGGAACGGACCATTCAAACGCTTAAGAACTCCTTAATAAAGGCCAAGAAGGAACATCGTGACCTGGATCAAGTATTACTGGATTATCGCACTACACCCAAAACAGATCTTCCATCCCCAGCAGAATTACTTATGGGCCGTCGCCTACGCACACACTTAACCACCACCAACATGTCACTTGAGCCGTTATATCCCACGAACGACACAAAACGGGTCCTTCATGAACGCCAAAAGAACATGGTTGCAACTTTCAACAACACGTCGACCATGCCTCTACCTCCATTATACCCTGGTCAAGCTGTCCGCTACCTCGCAGGACCTAGGCTGTGGCTCCCGGCTAGAATCGCTTCAGTTGGCCCTGAACCTCTTTCCTACCACCTACACACACCCCTGGATAAAGTCATCCGTCGCACGAGAAGCCAAATTCGGTTAGATCCCTCTAACATCAGACGTACACCCGATTCAAATTCAAATTCCGTTCGCACACGGACCACGCCATGCGAACCAAGGAGGCATGACCCGGAACCATTGGCATGGCACACTCACACAAAGGCACGCCCGGCTCCACCGCCTCTTGTCCCTCCTGCCGTCTCACCCCGCCATCGCGACACTCCTCCACCATCCGCCTCTGCACCGACCGAAGTGCCAATCGGACATTCAATCTCCCACGGTGCTCCGAACATACCAATGGATACACCATTGCCACTATTGCCTAGTCGCCCGAAGCGTGACGTTCGCAAGCCACTCCGCTACACATACTAACTACTAAAACACGCAAAGCAAAAAAAAAAAAAAAAAAAAAAAGAAAGTTGTTACAGTTTGTGCTTCGTGCCAGTTGTATTACGCGCCTTACGAATCCTTACATTAGTACCTTAAAACCTCCCTAGACGGCGCCAGACTAATCAGAACTATAACACTAACAATTACGGACTAGATAGAGGACTGGCACTTCAGAGCGGATCTCCAGCCCGCAGTGCAGCTAGGAAGAACGCCTCTAAGCTACAGTTTATAACTCAGTTAATTGTATTCCTTTTAATAAAGTAAATTTGATTTAACCTAGCACATACTTGCGTACGTGAAGATCTCAGTTACTAACAGAATAATCTAACAGTTGTAAGAAGTTGTAAAATTCCCCTGAGCAGTCCCTACTGCCTCCTCGAACAAGCTTTGAAGCTTTGGTCAAAAAGGTTTAATAATCTATGATTAATTTAATTAATGAACGGATGTTCTCGAAACCCCTCAAATGAGGAAACAATCCGAATGCATTTTTATCATCTTCCGAAAAACGCGAATGTCAGACACCTGGACTCCCAGTCTCCCATTAACAGGGACATCATGCCATTAACTAGATAACTAGAAACAATACACAATAAATCATATTTCAATTCAGTTCAATTCAATTACAAACGGGCTTGAAGTCCTATCTACAAGGGCCTACCGGCCTGTAGAATAGTAATTCGAGTTGCGCACTTTTTATGTATTTGACTTCTTATATTATTACGGCGTGCGCAAATGAACGTGATCAACGCCATTACTTGTCTTCGACATTGCTTATTCGTGCAATCGGCATTCTTGTTTTTAAGAGTGCGCCTACACAATTCTACATATTTAATGCCTCTTTGTAAACTTTATATGAAGAGTATGTGGTCACTTCTACCGCGAAATCCAGGCTAAATTAATTCAAGATCAAGCTTAGTATGGAATTACTACGCGGACCAAAAGAAACCTTCAAATGTGATTAGTGTTTCTTTGAAAGCGCGCGGAATTTTAATTTGATCAAACATCAAATGGGGAAAAACCCTTATTCGAATGGATTTTGATGGCTACACAGCCATCAAAGTTTCATTTAAGTCCTATATGGAAGATATTTAAATGTGTTGGGCCGAACTTTTATGTTTTTTTAAAATTCTATACAGTATAAAGCATATTTAAACTGTGGCATTTAACGACTTTTCAACCTCTTGAATTATGAAACTAGTGTTATGTATTTAAAACCTTAAAGGGACTGAAAAGAATGCATCGGCGGGTGGGTGAAATTATTTGAAATACGTCAGAGTAACGGTTCCAAGAAGAGGCGTGGTTCAAAGAAGCTTACTTCGTTTTATTTCGAAAACAAGCACTTCGCGAAAAACGAGAACTAGATGTCCAGTTCCACTCTATGAGGAGCCTTTGTATCTTGGCATCACGTGATGTCTTTGACGTATTTCAAATAATTTTTACCCACCCACCGATGGCACCGATGCCTTCTTTGCAGTCCCTTTAAAATACCCTCTTCCACCAGGGTCTTCTTATCGTCATAGGTACTTATTTCGACCAAAAATACGGCAAAAGTTTACCTGTAATTGCTCGGTAAAATGAGATATTTTTCCGGTTGCGCATATTTTTGTAAAAATATGTTTTATCTAGCGAAGAAATATCCACATTATTTCTAAATTATGCAGGGTTGCCACAGTTCAGGGAAAACCTCGAAAAGTCAGGGAATTTCAAAATATGCCAAAAGGTCAGGGAATAGTTTGAGAATATTTAGAATTTCAACAAGCCAGCTCCCTAATGTTGAGCGTTAAATATTCAAAAATGCGATTTAAACGCGATTGTTTACTTAGATTTAGAAATTAGAATAATGACAATTGATTCAGAAGACGTCGGGGGAAATTCTAAAAGAGGTCAGATCAACATTATTTAGGACCATTTACGTCTTTACTTTGTTTTATTAGAGACATTTGTCACATCTCTTTCGTTTAATGTGGTACCGCTACATATTTCAGCCTTAACCCGCTTCCTTAAAAAATGGTGTGGTCTAAGTTAAATCCTAACTTGGTTTTTAGTAAAAATGCAGCTCCTTTCTTTGTTCAACAAGAAGTAGCCTTATAAGCAAGCTTATGGACCACAAGTGAAAAGTTCAAAGTGTACATTAGTGAAACCAAACGCGTTAGAGAGCGTCAGTGTCGACTTCGATTGTTTGTTGGAGGTATGGGAAAGTTTTGGGAAACTAGGGAAATTACTTTCTCATAGTCGTGAACAACGGGATAAAACTGAGGTTGTGGAATACCTTGCATTTTAAAGGGAAATGTTAAATTGTGGGAATAAATTTCTGTGATGTGTTAGAGTTCATTGAGTACCTTATATCTTGTCAAGTCTTTCCCGGAAATATCGGTTTACATTAAGCCGATATTGGCCGATACCGATATGATAAAGATAGGCCGATATATCGGTGCATCCCTACAATTTTTATAAAGTTCGCTTGAATGTTATTGTATTTTTGATACTAAATTGTGAATGTTATGTGTCGTTTTTATATTTATTCTATGTATTTTCAGTAGGGAAATTCAAGAAGAAACGTTCAACTCGGATCAAATATTCTGCTGAATATAAACGTCACGTTAAAAAGGATAACGATGAAAAACCCTTAAAATGTGATCAGTGCGAATATACATGCACGAAGAAGTGTGATTTGATCAGACATCAACGCGTTCACAGTGGTGAAAAACCCTTCAAATGTGATCAGTGTGACTATGCAAGTGTGCGGAAGGATGATTTGACCAGACATCAACGCGTTCACAGTGGTGAACAGCTCTTCAAATGTGAACAGTGCGAATATGGATGCATAGATAAGAGTAATTTAATCAGACATAAACGCGTTCACAGCGGTGAAAAACCCTTCAAATGCGATGAGTGCGAATATACCAGCAGGCGGAAGTGTTATTTAATCACACATCGACGCATTCACGGTGGTGAAAACCCCTTCAAATGTAATCAGTGCGAATATGGATGCACGTGGAAGTATAATTTAATCGCGCATCAACGCATACACAGTGGTGAACAGCACTTCCAATGTGATCAGTGCGAATATGGATGCGCAGATAAGAGTAATTTAATCAGACATAAACGCGTTCACAGTGGTACTGAAAAACTCTTCAAATGTGGCGAGTGTGAATATGCCGGCAGGCGGAAGTGTCATTTAATCACGCATCAACGCATTCATAGCGGTGAAAAACCCTTCAAATGTGATCAGTGCGAATTTGTATGCACGCAAAAGGGTGGTTTGATCAGACATCAACTCGTTCACAGTGGTGAAAAACCATTCAAATGTGATGAGTGCGAATATGCCAGCAGACGGAAGTGTCATTTAATCACACATCAGCGCATTCATAGCCTTGAAAATCCCTTCAAATGTAATCAGTGCGAATATGGTTGCACGCATAAGGGTAGTTTGATCAGACATCAACGCGTTCACAGTGGTGAAAAACCCTCCAAGTGTGATTAGTGTGAATATTTCCGAGAGGAAAGTGTCATTTAATCACATGAATGCATTCATAGTGGTGAAAACTAATTAAAACCTTGTCAGTGTGACTATGGATGCACGCGGAAGAGCTCTTTGCTCATACATCATTGCATTCACAGTGGTGAAAACCCTTGAATTGTGATCAGTGTAACTGTAGATGCAGGCAGAAGTACCCTTTGATAGTACATAAACGTGGAATTCGCATGAATGAATAGGTGAATTTTAGTTCATTGAAAGAGTCTTAAAAGGCTGCTCGACAATGTAAAATATCTTTAAATAACTTTATAATCGTACGGTAAACAATTTAAAATCATCTTTTATCCTCTTCTGTAAAAACATTTTAAAATCATCTTTTATCATCTTCTGTAATGAATGGGTTGAAATTGTTTATGTAACAAACTATTAAATTTCTCCGTTCTGAAGGGTTTTAAGTGCCTTGTATTTAAATATATGGAAGTAAACATGTTCTCCATTTCCGAACCGCATTCGCGTTTTCCGCTGATCAGGGAAAATAATATTTCACAATGTTAACTTTCTACTTGTTGAATCGATACTAAGTGGCCAGGTGGCCACTATTCCTTCATCTGCCTAGTCTCTGGTCCATTCCGCATAAACCCAGTCTGTCGCATTGGCTTTTAACTCCACCACTTTCTGGTGTCCGTCTATTTCGTATAAACAATAATCTTTCAGATTAGCTTCTACTTCATTACCATCGTTAGGGGTACGAGATGTAACCAGAAACGTTTAGACTCCAAATGACTTAGGCTTCCTCCAAAAGTTCACGCAGTTGCGCTATTCATCATCAACTAGTCTCCGACTAATCCACGTAGGGACCAATCTGTCAAATGATTGGCTGCAACTCCATTTTATAATCGTTAGGGGTAAGTTTACGGGAAGTGTATAATTCACCATGATGGTACTTCCTACAAATGTTCGCGTAACGGTTCTTATCCTCCTCTTTCGTGATCATTTTCGTCGCGTTAAAACGATTTAACGACAATTAAGGTGAGAGTAAAGAAAAATTGAAAATACGACCTTTCGGGTTTTGAGTCAAGGTTTGTCTTCCATTTAAGTGGTTTTTCATCCCTTTTTACCTCTTCGAGTGACGATGACGTCAACGGATAGGTATTACGCAATATATCTCTGCTAGCGCGCGAAAGATTACTTTTAATGCATAGCAATTTAGAAAACTCTAAGCCAATAGAATGGATTTAATTATTATGACTGGAAATTTTTTAAATCGAATCTCGCTTATGGGAACGAAATGTGTAACCTTGGTCCTCCCTCTCGCCAAGAAGCAACGCCAGAAGGAGCCCCAGTTCACTACACGCGGGTAGGCTAACCAACTCGCACTTCTTGGCGAGAGGGAGTATACCCCAAGGGGGCCTCGCGCCCCCCTTTGTTGTTTTCTCTGTTTGTAATAAATGAATTTGTCTATTGAATTAAGTAATTAAATCATGAACCAGGTATTTTCAGAAATGAGGCATGGCTTCTTCGATTGATTATATTGAGGAGAGTATTTCTTGTCATTGTCAAGAAAACTCTGTGTTAAATGGCTGAGGTAATTGGATTTTCCTTTCCCTTTGTGATGATTTATTTAAGTAATTAAATCATGAACAAATCATTTTCAAGTCAATACGATGTAGGATGTTTGATTCTATACTCATTAGAGATAAACTGCTTAATCTTGATTGCAACACGCGATTTCCGAGCTCGCTCTTGATCAACTTTAATTTAGTAAATGACCTTTCACCTTTTTCAGTTTGTTACCATCATTGAAAGAAAGATTCTCAGAGCAATTTAAGTTGCTTGAAACTGTTGACATTCCGAAATCCGTTCTGCTTTCAGAAGATCATCGCTAAATAAAGAACTACGTTTTTCGCAATAATCCAAAATATCTTAATTTTCCAGACGATTTAGGTTTTGTAAGAAAGGAAATTTTTCATTAACATCAGTAAAACTCATTTTCCCACGATTTCACAAAAAGAAACCGTAACAATTCTTATCATATTGAGAAAAACGTTATGGATTTTTGATTAATAAAAGTTTACTTTATTCTGAAAACTCCTTCAATATTATACATATGACGTCAATTAACTTTTTTAATGACGTTTTGGAATATTTTTGCTAGGTAATAAAAATTATAATTACCGGTGTTAAAAATGATGTATATTTTCATATTGAAAATCAGTTTCACCCCATAATTTCAAAACGTCCATGCGTGGTCAAACTAAAACCGACTCGAGAGCAAAGTCCAAAAGTTTTTAATTCCAGTCTGAATAGCGTTCGAGGGACAATGATTCACGTTATCCGTTAGCGTTAGGAAAGACATTCAAACGGTGAACATAAAAAGTCGTTTAGTGTGGTTAATTAAAAATTCAAAATAATTGTATATTGAATTTGGTAATCAGATTGTATTTGATGTATTTTGTATATTAGGTATATATTTTTTATGTAAATATTTTTATAGAATTGAATAGAATTCAGTAACTTCAGTAATGAAAATATCTTTAACTGCACTGCTCGAGGGGATGTGTGTAATCAGGACTAATAAAACACAATCTTTGACCGAAGATAATGAATTTTCCTCCCCTTTGCAATAATTTAATTAAGTAATTAATTCATGAACCATGCATTTCCTAGTATTAAGGCATGGCCCAATCGATTGATTATATTGAGTACAATATTTGGTGCTATTTTCAAGAACATTGCATGTTAGGGGTTCAAGAAAATTGGATTTTCCTTCCCACTTGTGATTATTTTATTAAGTAATTATATCTTGAACAAAACATTTCCCATTAATGAGACACGGCTCATTCGATTGATTATATTCATTAGCATATTTCGTGTTATTTCGAAAAAATTCCATGCTATCGGGCCGAGTTAATCTGGTTTTTCTCCAATTACGCCGTTTTTGTAGGGAATAGGGATTAAGTATCTTACATAGGTCTGAAGCAATTTTTCCGTCTTGAGTCCGGCAGCATTTTCGCCTAGGTTTTTCAAGTTGGTTATGTTGGCATTTTGTTAGCTAAATTGGCGGCGGTTGGCTCAGTCCAAAGAGAATATAGGGGAGGAGTGGATACCTCAACTTGCCCCTTTTTCCTGGTACAGGGCGACTTCCGTAGTTTTGTTCTATTAAACTGACGGCGGTTGCGCCGGTTTGTTCTGTTCCGTCATGGAGCTGTATTGTAGATACAATACACATCCGTGGTTCCGTCAAATTGACGGTGATTCAACTTAGAGCGTAAAATAGCAGACTATTTTACACTCTTAAGTCGCTTGGTCTCCTTGTGTTAAAGGTAGGGATACTCCATGCCTGTAAACTATGTATACTGTATAGTCAATTCTCGCGTCGTTCTCGAACTAGCTATCAGTAATTCTCTAACATTGCAAAGTCATACTTATGGAACATGTCTTATAAACTTATGCTGAATGCTTAAGGGTTCCTCTTTTGTATTTTGTAACCTTTCTAAGATTTATAGATTTATGGACTTTCATTGCTAATTCCCATTCTTCTGTATCTCTTGAATTTCCCTGAGTTCCCTCTTTAATGCTTATGAAGTTAAAAGAACATTTTATTTTCTAGTATGACGTTTTAATTCTTAATATGAGGAAAGAGAGAATTAAAATTGTGTCAACGATAAGTAAGCAAAGAGAGGAAATTGAAAGCCTTAATAAGGTCATTGAAGAATTGAAAAATGAAGTCAAAGATCTCATGGTACGTAGCCTTTTTTTCCTTTGATGGTATTCAGAGGGCGAAAATTAGGTTGAAGTATCCGTTTAATAGTTGTTAATTATCTAAATAATTAGGAGGTTATTGAAATGAATCAGAAGACCAGCTACGAATGCGTGAAAGCGGAACCAGTTGAACATGATTACGAAACATATCAAATAGCTAATGGTGAATGTTTGAAAGCTGAATTGGTTCTATATGATTCGGGATCATATAGTCAAGAATTACCTCTCGCAAATGTGGTGCAAGAACAAGAACAAATTCAAGAAAAACCCAATAATGGAATGACTTGGTAATCCTATAGTGTAACCGTTAATCCCAAACATTGCAGACGACAGTTGTCGGAACCTTCCATCTAAGGTCTATTGGCATATGTTCAGTCCATTACTGTCGTGTAACTACCTCGTCCCCAAACTTTTGGTTCATTCCTGTTAGCACCCTTCCCCCTTTGTGGGTAAAATGACTTTTAACAGTTAGTGTTGCGATAACGGTCCTCCTTTTATAATGATTGGCCTATGTAATCAGGATTTGGTAAGCGCCCACAATGATAGCTTTTAAAACTTAGTTTCGTGCTGTGGCCGCGTCCAATCCTTTTATTAAGGATTCGCGTCATACTGTAAGTGTAGATTTTAGTAAAGCAAAGTGCGGATCCAGAGGATTCTCTAAAACGTGACTTTTCTCAGGATCTCTGGGTTTAGCTAGGCGAAGGCTAGTGGGCGGGATTTAGCCGGGATTTTTAAGTGTACTTATAAATCCTGTCCACAAATGTCTTCTGCCTTCGCCAAGGCAGAAATGGAGCTTGTAAGCAAAGTCACCTTGTAAGGGATCCACTGGACCCGAGCTTTGCTTAAATTTCTCTGTTTGAAGTAAGGGAAGATGGTGGTGAAAAGCTTTCTAAACAAGTCACATTTATCATGCTAGGCCAGTTCCAGAATAAAACATTCTTCAGGGATCTCGAGTGTTGACGGAACCAATTTTGTTCAGTCATTTTTTTCGACACTCTTTCCGAACTATTCGTGTCTAGCCACTGTAATTATTTAGGTCTAACTCTTCCTTTTCAAAATATTGTGGAAACGTTTTCAGTAAATCCCTCAAAATATTCTTTTATCTCAAAATAAGACCTTTGTGCTAAACGATTGATTTTCCGTAGTAATTGAGTCGTTTAACCTTGCAGCTTGCGTCGTGAATAATGAATATTTCTATTGTTTGTTTTCTTCTCCTTGATAGTTTGCAAAGTATTCCTGCCGCGATAAACAACAACATTTCCCAAAGTCTCCTGGAAAAAGTGCCCATGAATAACAAGCAGCCTGGTGTGTATTGTTTTAGTTATTTTCAAATATTTAGAAGACTACCGTATATAAATATTACCATAAGTTTATCATGCCTCTAAGTAGAGATATGGCTGCTACTCCTATGGCAAAAGAGTTTGTCTGGCTCCCTTTAATGAAACCCTATACTCTTTCCGTATCATTTATCACCTCAACTTCAATGCAAAATTGTACTGCCAAGCCTAGCATTTCTTTTATCCCTTTGACTGAAACCTCCTCTATCTCACGAGAGAGGGGGGATTTTGGGGTTGCTTAAGTAAAATTTGTTCCCCTCAATGCCTGCCTATACGAAACGTAAAAATCTCCTTTATTCCATTGGATGATTTTTTTTCATGTGACCCATATTTAGTAATCGTCTCGACCGTTTGGTGGCTGCACCGCGACTGGAATTTCAAAATTTTCTCTCTCTCTCTGGATCTTAGCGCTATACGAGTTCTGACGTCACAGTAGCCTGCGGAAGATGTACAGTTGCAACCCATATTTGTGTACTTAGAGGCATGATAAACTTATGATATTACCCAAGTCTGGGCTTATTTGGTCAGTTTCTGAAGTGCTGTTTAGGGTAAAACAGAGATGGAGCAAACAACATCTTATAAACAGCTCGGTTGACAAGAATAGGGAGCTAACAGTTCTGACCCTGAAACGTCACACCCTTCTATCTCTTACTGTAGTTTCATCCCCACCTAACGGTTGGAAACAGTATTCTACGCTCAAAAATTCCAACCAGAGAGGGGCTGCGTGACGTCAGACTATCTCTTCCCCCTAGCCTGTTGTTTGCTCCCTATTGTTTATGTTGCACTGTCAGGAACGACGGTAATTGGTTTGCTCCGTCTGGTAATGTTTGTTGACTGACTATAGCGAGATTAGGTCTTACACTGTTTCACCCTACACATCGCATCATTTGGTAAGAGTGTTTTGCCCACTTCAAGGAGGGGTATGAATTCCTGTTAGTGAATATATAATGTAAAAAAGTAATTACTCAGTGTCAGGCTGAGTGTCTCCGTGGAAGAGCCAGATATATATTTTAATATAAATTCAGCTCCCAAGGGCTCCGCATGCATAAATTGAACTGTTTTCCCACCAAAAGTTTCTTTTTGACATGGATATATCGCCGATAGATGGCGCTGGGTTGCGAATGATAATTGTTTGCCTGAAGTGTTTTAGCCATGGAGTTGAGAAAATTACCACTAGAGTGGCCTTTCATCCGCTAGGCTATAAGACCCAATTAGCTATATCACGCGCTTGTGGTGCCATCCCGGTGCAACCAAGGGAACTAAAACAAAAGGCGGGAAATTTGACTGATTTCAAGAATACATGTATTTATTCATTTCTTATCTAGGCTTCGAGATGGCGACACCATCGCGTGATATACATGGTAGCTGCAAAGAGGGGGAGTTGAAGCTATAGGTTTTGGCAAGGCCTTTTGGGTGTTCTCGATTTTCATTTTTATTTATTTGTTATATTTCCCTCCTAATATCCGGTTCACCGTATTTCAACCAATAAGAGGGCGCGCACACCGGAAGCTTAAAGGTAAACTTTCAAAGCGAGAATATTCCAGCAGAGCCTTCTACTCTCCCTCTTGCGGTAGCTGTCCGTCCGTCCCCATAATTTCAAAAGTGTCCCACGTACCCCAATAGGCAGGCCATTCTAGTGGTAATGTTCTTAACTCAAAAGTTTTAGCTTCGCCATCATTATTCATACAGGCCGAGCGCGCTCCTTTTCGGAGAATTTTGCGCTACATTTTATTTCCCCGAATGCGTCCGCAAGGGGCGTGTTTTAGAACCTGGATTTCCCGCGATATTTGAAACCCAGCACAACTTGAGGGAAGAGCTTAGATAATAGCACATGAAGAATTATTAGAATTCTAAGGAATCGTTTGAACTTCTAAATTTAAAATCTAAAATAAGGAATTTAAGAATGAAAAAACCTATCTATTGGTTTTATTTTTCTAGTAATTTTTATCTCACTTTAAAAATAGGAATGTTACTACAGACAATTTTATATTTAATTCAAACAAAACTGATTCAGATTGTTTTTAAACATTTTAAAACTATAAAAAATATAGAGCCACGTTAAAACTAGTAATAAATAGTGCCACATTAAAACTAGTAATAAATAGTGCCACATTATAACTACAAATAATATAGGGAGTGGACAAAGGGGTGAAAATATCCCCCATTAAACGTCATGCCTCCGCTAAGCCAATCAGATGCATTCTCCCACAAGTCTTCCACTCTGTAAAGTGTTCCGCCACTTTGGTGGAAAGAGGAAAAACCATATTAAACTACAACCCTCTTGCCTCTCTCTATAGATAGTTTTCACACTTGGAGGATTCATACCTTTTACACCAGGAAGCCGGGCTATCTGGAGGACAAAAGCAGACGGGTTTCTGTCCGCCAGATAGCCCATCCTCCTGGTGTAAATGGTATGAATCCTCCATGTGTGAAAACTATCTATAGTGCCACATTTAAACAACTTTATTCCTATTTTTAAAATGAGAACAATTTATATTTTTAAAATGAGAACAATTTATATTTTTAAAATGAGAACAATTTATATTTTTAAAATGAGAACAATTTTTATTTTTAAAATGAGAACAATTTATATTTTTAAAATGAGAACAATTTATATTTTTAAAATGAGAACAATTTATATTTTTAAAATGAGAACAATTTATATTTTTAAAATGAGAACAATTTTTATTTTTAAAATGAGAACAATTTTTATTTTTAAAATGAGAACAATTTATATTTTTAAAATGAGAACAATTTATATTTTTAAAATGAGAACAATTTATATTTTTAAAATGAGAACAATTTATATTTTTAAAATGAGAACAATTTATACTTTTAAAATGAGAACAATTTATATTTTTAAAATGAGAACAATTTATATTTTTAAAATGAGAACAATTTATATTTTTAAAATGAGAACAATTTATATTTTTAAAATGAGAACAATTTATATTTTTAAAATGAGAACAATTTATATTTTGTTTATTTTTTAAAATTTGGCACTATTTTATTTATGTTTATAAAATGTGATACTAATTTTGTCCTATTTATAAAATGTGACGCTATTTAATTTATATTTTTAATGTGTGACGCTATTTTATTTATATTTTTAATATGTGACGCTATTTAATTTATATTTTTAATGTGTGACGCTATTTTATTTATTTTTTAATATGTGACGCTATTTAATTTATATTTTTAATGTGTGACGCTATTTTATTTATTTTTTAATATGTGACGCTATTTTATTTAAATGTGAGAATATTTTATTCTTAGTTTTAAAAGTGATAAAATATTTCATGTTGTAACATCCCTACGTGATTGAAAAAACGTCATTTTAAATTTAGAAGTGCCAACAATTCCCTAAGATTCTTATAATTCGTGATTTTCAATATCTACGCAAATCCCTGAATCTCAAAGTTTTACTGGGTTAAAAAATTCGCGGGTAATTTAGAGATTTAAGGTTTTCAAAAGCGACATCTATGGGTGGTGCCCAAACACGCCTTGACCCCCTTCCCAGAGATAGCGCGCTCAGGCCTGTATTAATAATGTTGGCGATGGTTTTAGAAAGTGGGAACCGTTTCGGCAAAAGTTCATTGATAATAACAAAAATTATACTTCGTTCTCAGTTCTCAGCCTTTGGTTGTAGACGCCATGTTAAATGAAACGCAAATGACCCTCCTCTCAACCTCTACGCGAACCAACTATTCCGGTAATAGGTTTTTGGGGGTGAAAGGTTTTTAAAAAATAGTACTCTATGGTGGCGATCCAAACCTTAATACTTGGTATCTGTTACTACATGAGCCTACTCACGCATGTGCCATGTGCTACGGTCGTGAAGGTACACAAACGCAGAGGGGTCGACACTATTTTGAGAGGTAAAGAGGCTTTTGGTAAATCAAATATGTTAATCGAAATGTATCATATTAAAAACTCTCTGATCTAAACAGCCAAAGACTGATCCTTCGATCAAGTATACTTGTTGTTTTTATCAATACACATTTCTTTTTGAATTTCATACACCTGAGTAGTCCGGATTTCTCCCTTTTCTTCTATGTGTGATGCTATTTTGTAAACTTCTTTTCATTTCTTTGATGAAATTTTGTTTCGGTTTTGTGTAGAAACTTTCAAGGAAAAACATTCCAACAAGTCCGTCCACACCTCTGGTCGAGATGAAAGGACTGTACAACATCACATTGAAACTGGAGATAAACGGTTAAAATGTGGTCAGTGTGACTTTGAATGTAAAAAGGGGAGAAGTTTCACCATGCATCAACGCGTTCACAGTGATGAAAAGCCGTTCAAATGTGATCAGTGTGCGTTTCGTTGTACTCTGAAGAGACATTTCACCACACACCAACGTGGTCACCGTCACAGTGAGGAAAAGTTGTTCAAATGCGATCAGTGTGACTTTGCAAGCACGCTGAATAATTTGATCAGGCATGAACTCATTCACAGTGTTGAAAAACCTTTCAAGTGTGATCAGTGTGACTTTAAATCTACACAGAAGAGATTTTTGACCGCACATCAACGCATTCATAGCGGCAAAAAACCCTTCAAATGTGATCAGTGTGACTTTGAATATACACATAAGATGAATTTGATCACACATCAACGCATTCACGGTGTTGAACAGCTGTTCAAATGTGATCAGTGTGACTTTCATTGTACTCAGAAGACAAATTTGACCACACACCAACGTGTTCACAGTGGTGAAAAGCCGTTCAAATGTGAACAGTGTGACTTTCAATATACACATAAGATGAATTTGATCACACATCAACGCATTCACGGTGTTGAACAGCTGTTCAAATGTGATCAGTGTGACTTTCGTTGTACTCAGAAGACAAATTTGACCACACACCAACGTGTTCACAGTGGTGAAAAGCCGTTCAAATGTGAACAGTGTGACTTTGAAGCTACACAGAGTAGAATTTTGATCATTCATCAACGCACTCACCGTTTAGAAAAACCCTTCAAATGTGATCAGTGTGACTTTGAATGTACACAGAAAAGAAATTTCACCACGCATCAACGAATTCACAGTGGTGAAAAGCACTTCAAATGTGATGGCTGTGACGTAGGATTAACTAAGTGTCATTTGATCAGACATCAACAAATTCACAGTGGTGTAAAGCCATTCAAATGTGATCAGTGTCGCTTTCGATACACGAAGAAGAGTAATTTGAAAAGACATCAACAAATTCACAGTGGTGTAAAGCCATTCAAATGTGATCAGTGTCACTTTCGATACACGAAGAATAGTAATTTGAAGAGACATCAACAAATTCACAGTGGTGTAAAGCCATTCAAATGTGATCAGTGCGTCTATGCCAGCAACGAAATGTCTAAGTTAGTCAAACATAAACGCATTCACAGTGGTGAAAGACTGTTCAAATGTGGTCAGTGTGACTTTGAATGTAGGTCGAAGATGACTTTGACGAAACATCAACGCATTCACAATGGTGAGAAGCCGTTAAAATGTGATCAGTGTGACTTTGGGTGCACGGACAAGAGTGATTTGAAGAGACATCAACGCATTCACACTTGGGATGCACGAGAAAGAGTAATCTGATCAGATTGGTGAAGAACCCTTTAAATGTGATCGTGTGACTGGATGCAAGGAAAAGGGTAATTTAATCAGACATCAACGAGTTCACAGTGGTGAAAAACCATTCAAATGTGATCATTGTGACTTTGCATGTAAGCAGAAGAGTAATTTGATCAAACATCAACACATTTACATTTTAATCTGTTCACTGTTGCTATGCTGCAGTTTGAGAGAAAAAGCTACATTTATCATAGCACGAAACGCAGAAAACACATGGATTAAGGGAATGGTGAATTTGTAAAAGAATGGACAAAAATACTAGATATTTCTACTCACCATACGAGAAAGTTTAAAATTTCAATGTTGTTTCGGTACGACAAAGGGGTTAACATGGTCATGGTTTCATATTCTTCCGAAATATTACTATATGGAAACGTTTATTGATAATAAAAGTAGATAAAGCCAAACCGCCTAAACATATATAAAATCACAGAAAGATCACAAAATATGCGAAAAGTTTTGAATGAAAACAAGGGAGCGAAAATATGCCCAATCTCTAATATGATTTTATTCCTGGTTTGTAAATAACTTAAATGTTTAAAAATTTAGTTGTTTTTTTGCGGTATGTGAATTTAATTTTTTGTGGCTCGTAACTTGGACTCATTTTACTTCCCACACAAGAATTAAAGCTCTATAATTATTTGTTCAACCATTTAATATTCATTACTTTTTTCAGTAAGAAGATAATTTTAATTAAAGCAGAAGTAAGATGAGACTAGAAGTAAAAAGCTCTAGCATTGGAAGTAGATCCTGGCACTAGTGAACAAATTTGAGGATTTTATGCCGCTTCCATCGCGCCTACACTAGAGAGAAAAAAATTGGTCGAGTTCCAAAATAATTTCCTACCCCTTTCCCCTACGCGGATGCTTGAATCTAGTTCGACCGTCTACCACCGCGAGCGTCCCTCGTTTTGGAGGGAAAATTCAGAAACCGCTACCAGAGGGCCAAACGTTGGTGTCTCATCAAGAATATTCACTTTCGCCAAGTGAAGAATTTGGTTAGCTCAGTACTTCTAGTCTCACCTCACTTCTGATTAAAGTTACCTTACGTCGTCGAATAAAGTAACTTCAGGACTACATACGACAGGATCATATTCCTCTTTATACGTGTACTGATTTACGTCCAACATTTCCGTATGTCTATGAACACAATGAATAAATTGTTATTTTTAGATGAATATTAGTAGTTTTTTAATAATAGTTCTGGAAAATTGATTGTTTACGTTGTAGGTTTTCAATAATTAGGGCACAAAAATGTTCTTAATCGCTGTGAAGTTTAGTTTCAATCACGTCTTAAAGGGACTGAAAAGAATGCATCGGCGGGTGGGTAAAATTATTTGAAATACGTCAGAGTAACGTGACCAAGAAGAGGTGTGGTTCAAAGAAGCTTAGTTCGTTTTATTTCGAAAACAAGCACTCCAGGGAATTGGCGCTGCAATCTCGTGAAAAACAAGGACTAGATGTCCAGTTCCACTCTATGAGAAGCCTTTGTATCTTGGCATCACGTGATATCTGTGACGTATTTCAATTAATTTTTACCCACCCACCGATGGCACCGATGCCTTCTTTGCAGTACCTTTAATTAGGCCTAAGTTTTCGTTCAAATTCAGCTTCCTTCTACCTTTTTTGTAGGCGCACCTTCTCGCCCTCGTATTTTTTTAACCAAAATTCCTCAGGAATTTTTTATACAGTAGAGTTCATCTTTACAGAATATAATAATAATATTTATTTCGCAAAAATAATTCGCTGGCAACCACAGAGGCAAGCCTATATGTGGTGGTTACCGGGACAACACTAGACAACAATAAAGAGAACCATACAGAAAACGAAAATTAAAAAAAAATTAAGTAAATAAATAAAATTACAAATTTTCACGTGTATACGACACTCATACTCAATCGTAACGTGGCAATACAGAAACTTACTTTTGCACAGAACTCCGTGTACTTGCCGTTCTTCACCAGAAAATTCAATTTAAAAATTGGTTGCGTACTTAAAATACTGAAAGGTCTATTGTTTTGAGTTTCTTTCTTATGAAGTTTTTACCTCTCCGTGTGACGTAGTCCAGGAGAGGTTCTGTAACGGCCGTGTCTGTGTGTGTGTCTGTCTGTGCGTCTGTCTGTTGTTATTACCTCTCCGTGTGACGTAGTCCAGGAGAGGTTCTGTAACGGCCGTGTCTGTGTGTGTGTCTGTCTGTGTGTCTGTCTGTTGTTACACCCACGTGACCGCGTTCGCAGTTTGCGTATCGGAGCAAACGTGTTCGCCATTTCCGAACTGCTTTCACAGTCACGGAAATGGCTCCTCTACTTGAGTTCTCACACCTCCATCTTCTGGTCTTTGTCCATCCCACACGGACACCAGTCTGTTCTTACTGGCTTCTAATCACCACCATCTTTTTGTCTTCGTCCATTCCACATGGACACCAGTCTGTACATACTGGCTTCTAATCACCACCATCTTCTGGTCTTCGTCCATTCCACTTGGACACCAGTCTGATCTTACTGGCTTCTAATCACCACCATCTTCTTGGTCTTCGTCCATTCGACTTGGACACCAGTCTGTACATACTGGCTTCCAATCACTACCATCCTTTGTTCTTTGTCAATCCCACATTGACACCAGTCTTCACTTACACTGGCTTCTAACACCACCATCCACTGGTCTGCCGTCTATTCCACATAGACACCAGTCTTCACTTACACTGGCTTCTAACACCACCATCCACTGGTCTGCCGTCTATTCCACATAGACACCAATCTGTATCATTGGCTTCTACTCCATTATCATCATTTGGTTTTAGGATATACGCGGCGATCAGCTAGGGTTACGAAAAACGTCTAGCCTCCCTAAGGTGGGATCGCCACCAAAGGTTTTCGCAATTGCGCTTTTTCCTTACTATTATAATGGAAACGAATCGTATATATAGCCCAAAATTTGAAGAAAGTGGGCAAGAGGGGTACCCTTCACTCTAAACGTCAATATTAGCAGCAAAGTTTGAGATGATAATAGGTATAACTTTATTTTAAACGATTTAATTATTATTAATGTTAATTATTGAAGATTAAAATAATTAAAAATAATTATATTTATTTAAATATTAAAGATAAACCTTTCGTGCAAAGAGAAAGATTATCATTGCCTCCTATATCTACCAAGGCCCGTGCATGCGATATATTTCCTTCATTGCCTCCTATATCTATCAAGGCGCGTGCATTGTGATATATTTCATTCATTGCCTCCTATATCTATCAAGGCCCGTGCATTGCGATATATTTTTCAAAACAACAACAAACATGGGAAGCTCCTCTCAGAAACATAATAATTTCTTTTCTCTGTATATGAAATGAAAATATGGATAATATTGCGCTCCTTCTTTAATGGTATGAATCCTTACCTGTCTATTAATATTTTACGTAGGAGTAATACGTTTTTAGCGAAGTCTAGAGAGGATAAACATAAGCGAGATTGTTTCGGAAAAAAAATACTGCTTCCACTAATGGGTTTATACTCCTTGTTACTGTTGTATACAGTAATCATGATTAAAGCTTAAAAAATTACGAGAGGACAGACCTTTTTTATCCTCTCGTTTTATTCTTAATAAGAATATAAAACATTTATTTTGTATCAAAAAATATTTTTTGGTGCTAAGATTACTTTAAAAAAATCCAAACGGTTAGGCATTGGTAAAAAAGACAAATGATATTTTTCAAATCTAATGAGATAACGCCCACCTAGTTGAAAATTGCCCTTTTTTATCCGCGGGAGCCATTCTTAGTGAGAATTTCGATGCTAGTAGGTTGTCAATTAAACTACCGGTATATTATTGTTGTTGGAAATTGGATATTAAGTCAAATTAAGTGGTTGTAAAGAGCCAGCAGGTTTTCGCCGCTTCTTTTTGTGAGTATTTGATTTTTGTATGTAAAATGGAGGAAGATAATGTTGAGAGTAAGGATGAAATGCGGAAGAGCAAAGCGCGGGAAAGGATGAAGGCAAAAAGGTCGACGTTTTCATTGGATACTTAAGTTTATATAATTTTCTCGACACGGAGAGGTAAAATTTTGGTTTTCCCAACTTGTTATATTTACAATTGACACGACAGTCTTCATTGTAACTAAAGAATAATGAGGCATATTTATTGAAGAATTTCAAAAATCATTAACGGACCACACCCAATGAAACGGTACTGTTAAAATACATTTAGTTCTAATATTGACGCTCGCGATGGAACGAGTCGCCCGAAAATGTCTCGTGTTTTTAACAAAATTTTGGATTGTAATTTCAGTTGTTTTCTCCCAGTACTTTTTGGCTGTTGTGTTACGAAACCTATTCATGCACCAGTCTGTTTTACGGGAGCAGTACGGGTTCCTCGTAAGCTCGATTAAAAGTGTATTTTTCCTTTACATCCTTCTGACCAAACGGAAGAAAATTTTAACAAACATGCAGAATTTGAAAAATCAATTACTAAGTGTGAATCCCGTTGCTTTTTACGCATTGAAGCATCGACTGTCTATGTTAATGATACTCGTTTTTCTTTACGTCGTAACTACGACAATATTGTGCGCTTTCGAATTACCTAAGATGAAGTATGTTTTGGATCTTGACAGTTATAATAATCTTACTATCCAACTGCTGACAACATTTTGTTTCGGTTGTGACGTTTCCAGCGTTCCTCCGAGTATTCGCAATGTACTACTTGGCACTTACGCCATAGTTTATCCAATAATTTGGCTAACTATTGGTCTATTAGTTTCAATACCCTATGTAATGTCTGTAAAAATGACCGAAAAACTTTTAAAAGAAGTTGGAAATTCTATTCGAAAAATTGATTTTAAACACCAACATCAGTGCCATTTTCAATTGGAATCGACTCGAAGTGTACTTCGAAAGGCTTCGAAAAGTGTTTATAGCATCAATGAAAGCTTTGATTTTGTAATTTTTGTTTTTATGGCGACATCAGCTGTTGCGCTTTGCTTGAACGGTACGACCGTCATATATTACCTGTTTGTATTGAAATACGATCGACTATCTACGATCTACTGTTTCGTAGCTTACGGTGAAGATATTATCCACGCGTTCGTTTTGATTATTATGGGGTCAAAGATCAAGGAAGAGTCCAAAAACTGCGTCATTGTCGCGGTTGATTCGTTAAATGACGCGATTTCTAATGGGTATGGCGCCGAGATGCAAATGTTTTTAACCCAACTGGAATCTTATCGTTTGGAAATGAGAGCTGGGGGATGTTTTGAAGTTAACAGACGTTTAATTTTGACTTTATTGGGGGTGGTGGTCACTTATGCCGTCGTTTATCTTCAATTTAATCCTTACGCTTTGAGCATCGTGGTTAATAATAAACTAACATAGAAACTAGGAACTTTTCAAATAAAGACAAAAGAAGCACGATATCACGCAGCCTTCCCTGTGTTGCAAGTTGTTCATAACTTCATATCGAGCTAGTTTAGAACTTAACTCTTCATAGTAGAGTTTGAATGAAAAATCTCAGCTTTAATTTTTCTCTATTCTATTCTCCAAATCTCTTAGATGATACTAGTGGTCCAATACATTTTGAGAGCCCCCTGTTATTGCTTTCGTAGAGTGTGTCTTTATGAATTCAATTCATACATTCATTACTATTGTAAATTTATATATGATTCCAAGTTTTCATTATTTTATACGTTCCCTCGAATGAAAAAGAAATAATTTTAGATCGAAAGCAAATCAGGATTAAGATCTAGAGATGGTGCGAAATTTTCTTACCATCTTAATTATATTTAATGAATATTTGTGCAGAAGGGCGTGCTCTAATTTTTTCTTTCGGTACGTACAAATATATATTTAGCTCATGTTTTTGAAAGTTATTAAAAAGAACACGCCTTAAAGAGCACGCCCTAAACCAAACCAATTAAGATACTTTTTTATTTTGTCACATTGAAGTGAAACTTCAAGAGTTTTCAACCAATTAAGTCATGCATTGTTATCTCTATCATGTACATCCTGTTTATAAAACGGGCACTTGTGCGATATTATTTCGCTTATAATTCTATGTTTGTTGAACAGTTCTTCGTCACCAGTGGAATTTAACATATTACCGTCTCCAAACAGAAGAAAATCTTCTATACCATCTCCAAAGTGAAAGACCAGTTATTCTCCGCAAACGTGACTTTGTATCCCACTTTGAAACAAAAATATAAGATGCTAATTGTCTGCGTAATAGGTTACGCCATGTTAAAGATGATTTTCGCAATTTTTCAAACGACTAATATAGAAAGGCTAATAGATAACTTTACCGAAACTGAATCGAAACCTTTATCACCATTGATGTTGCGACGTTTGGAGGGGTGTCTACAATGGGACGTTATCTAGCGGCTTTAAGAATGTACTTATTCTATGCGATCACGTCGGTTACGGCTCAAACCACCTAACCAAGGACAGGCAAAGCTGTATTAAACCCGCGTTAACAAATGGCAATGTGTAGCATGCGCCCTCACATGTCTACCGACTGCAATTTATCGCCAAATGCTTTTTTTCTAGGGTTTGATGATAACCATGCGACAATGGCCGCCAGAGCGCTATTGTCAGGCGTTGCTCTAAGCAAACCTAGTGCTCTATTCAGTTGCCTGTCCATGGTTAGATGGTCTGAGGTTACCGTAACAGCATTGGCGTCGTTGCGTTACGCCATTTCGATAAAATTAACCTAAGCGCTTATGATGGAAGTTCAAACATTGATTAAGAAACCCGATTATAAACTGCACGCAGCTAGGCAATTAAGTTTAACCAGAAAAAAAATAAGGGACATTTCAAAGTTTGTGGGTAGCCTCTGACAATTTTAAAGCCGTCATTTTGGTTTTCTTAGCCACCACTCTCTTGAGTGTCTCCATAAATGTTACTCCAATGATCATTTACGAAGACACAACCAAAGAAACTTTTTGCGCGTATTACTTCGCAAGCTACACGCGTGACTTTTTCCATATTGTTTTTGATTGTTACTGGTTCAAAGGTCAAGCGTCAATCGAATTACTGCAGTGGCTGACCAGCTAAACGAAGCAATCGCGAATTTTAAGGAGATTCAGTTACTGTATACCCAATTAGAACCGTCCAGTTTCGACCTGAGTGTCTGAGACTATTTTGTTATAAAATGTAACTCCGTCCATTTCGAGATTTGTTGTTGCTTTCGCAGCCGTGTATTCCATAGATAAAACTATAAAGGGTCGGGTGTATGCTCAACTCAATATACGGGCCTTGAAAGCTGTACAATATTAGCAAAGATGAGAGAGAGATACTGATAGAGAATCAGTATAGGCAGTAGTGATCAAAGCGTGGTGAGACCGGGGGTAATGCCTGAGCTCAGCTTTCTCGAGCATAGTTGACGTAGGGGATGAAAGAGACAATACGAGTAGGTCCCCGCTCCCATGCGCAAAGGATACGCGTCCTGAATCTAAACGTACCGAAAATAGTTTTTACTACCACCTATTTTCCCGTTTTTCAGCGGATTTTATAAAGCGGGTTTCTATCTCCTCTTACGATACATTGAAATATTGGGCAGAGAGAAAATAAGAATTATTTTTGGAAAATAAAATTTTATCTTTTAATATCAGAAAAACATTATTTTTTTGAAATTTCCTATTAAAATTTATTTTAGTTTTTGAAAATCAGAAAAAAGGCTATTACTAAAACCTACCCACTGACGAAATAAACGTTAGCAGAACCCATAACCATATTTCAAGAAATATGAATCAGATATTAAGTGTGCAGAAATATGTTTATTTCTTTGGCTCATGAATTCTGTTGACAGGTCCGTTGTTTTTGATTATAAAAAATAATGTAAAGCGACGCGCATGGTAAACCTAAATATTTCAGGCAAATCGGTTTTTGAAATTTTGTATGAACCCTGTTAAATTTGAATGGAAAAGGTTTCTCCAATAACAACCACACCCAAATGTATTTATCGAATTTAATACTTCACTAAGCGTAATTTAAAATGTATCGTACTATTATTGTTGTTTGCATATCCCAAATATTACCACGCCTAAGAGAAAAACCAATTGAATCGTGCAATCTATAGAAGCTTCGTATATTTGTTTTACGGTTTATTGTTGTCAACAAAAGAAAAAGAAAATGTAAGCAAAAGCAGGAACATTATGATAAAAAACATCAATTCACTTCTGGTAAAGGCGATTTCAAATTTACCTATTAAATTGTGTTTCAGTTTCTCTGTATTTGTAAGAGACTATTTTTTATCGCAATTAAATTTTTGAAACGCGTCGGAAATCTTTTTCCTTGAAAACCGTTTAATATGCAATATTTAACTATTATAGTGACTAGAGAGCTGCATGGAAACGGTAAATTTCCATTTACGATGGTAACCATGGAAAACCGTGGTAATTTATGGTTTTTCTAGTAATATCACATATTCGGATCGGGAATGGATGGAAAAAACCTCTATGGAATGGAAGTGGTTAAATTGATATACATTTTAGTTTGGAAATGATTGGTAAATGGATTGAACCTATTTTCTATGGAAGGTCTAAAATTCTAAAAAGACTTAGAAAGGGGCCACAGAGTAATGGCAGCTCTCTGAATTGGACTATATTAGACTATATATGACACATAACATAGGTGCCACTACTACTTATCTCAGTTTGTTGTAGCCTAGTTGCTAGCGAAGCTAACAGTGCCGTCTTCTACCTCATCCTCCTATTACTTTAGCACACGAGATTCACGGCTATTATAGCTGTCAATCAGTCCATTGTAAGTTTTCGCTTCAAATACACCTAAAAATAAATTCATTCAAAATTTACAACGGCCATACGAGTTTCTAAACTGGGCTTTCACGAATGAGGGGTGATCTTATTGCTTCGCTTAGAAATGCGCAGAGGCAGAATTTTAGTGTCAGAATGTTTTCAGCCAATGAAAAAATGTCACCTTTGAGTTTGTATTTCTGTTCACTAGATGGCGCTTGCTTCATTTTCAATTTGCCCCTTAACGGGCGTATATATATGGCCAGCTTGTTTATTTTATTTTTAGGTCTATTCTCGGAATAAATATTTTGGGAAGTGACTTATGCTACTTGGCGACGGCCGAGCAAAAGTCCCTCAGTCCAGTCAAATTTTTCTACATTTCTTCATTTCTTCAGCTCCCTTATTTTTACTAAAATTCCCGATGAAGAACCGGTATTGCAGTGGTAATTTCGGGCCAAGCCAAGACGCTCAAGAGTCATATTCTTTCGAACACTATGGTATGGAAATGGTTTTCTGCTTTTGTTCACTTCTTAAATAGTTGGAAATGAAATAAAGTTTCTTAATTGGGAATGGGAATGGTTGGTATTTGGAAACGACGGATTGGTAACGGATGGGGAGGTTGGTGAAATCTATGGGTGGAATTGGTAAACAAAATTATGAACAAAAATGGTATGGAAATGGTAACGTTTTAAACTGAAATGCAGCTCTCTAGCAGGCTGGGAAATAAGGATATTTTTTAAACTAGTCCTTGGGACCAGTGACCCCTCTAGTCCCCGGCGAAATAATAAACTGGTCTCCGGACTGGTCCCAGCCTTTGTTCTCCAATAGATTTGCAATTAATAAACTGGTCCCGAGGACCAGTAACCCCCACTTTTTGAATTAAAAAACTAGTCCAAGCAATTAATAAACTGGTTTTGGACCAGAGGAAGTGTGCTATTTCCCAGCCTGCTCTCTAGGATGTGACTACAGGGCGTCAATTTCGATCTTTCAATTTTAACTCTTATTAAACACGACCTCATTCTGTTTTGATTGAAAAGTATATATACATAAAATCCCTGAGGCGGATGTCAGACTGTTTTTACTACCAAGGGGTTTTATTATACTTTCTGGTGAGATATAACGATGAACTTCAGGATTGAGTTATACTGTGTATCCCTGAGGATTCCTTTATTTTAGTGTGTAGGTTTTCGCAACAAGATATAAACGTGGTAGAAAAATAAGCCAAATTTTACCAAGCACGCTTTTAGCTTTTACCATGGAAGAAGGGTGTAATGGAATGGTGAGGTGAATAGGCAGACGGCTACGCGAAATGTAGGGTCACGTGGGAAAACTCTCCTCTCCTCTCGCAGCTCTGCGCAATAGTGGCATCAGGCTGGGAAATAGCACACTTCCTCTGGTCCAAAACCAGTTTATTAATTGCTTGGACTAGTTTTTTAATTCAAGAAGTGGGGGTTACTGGTCCTCGGGACTAGTTTATTAATTTCAAATCTATAGGAGAACAAAGGCTGGGACCAGTCCGGAGACCAGTAAATTATTTCAGACACTAGGGGGTCACTGGTCCAAAGGACTAGTTTAAAAAATATCCTTATTTCCCAGCCTGAGTGGCATGATTAGAGTTTTCGCATTTTTAAATTGAAACTCACTATTTTACCCCGAAGAGTCGAAGCCAGAAGTCGTTATAATCTTTTAGCAGACGACGCATAGGAGGATTTCTACTATTTTAGAATTTGGGGTAATTCAGTAAAAGTTGGCCAATAGGAAATTTAGGTTTAGATAGTGTTTCCCGGAAAAGTGTTCCAAACTTCATATCAGCCTGACTGGTAAGTAAGAATGTGTATTAGTGACACTTAAGTCTTTGTTTATGGCCATATTTTTATTATTTTTATAATGTTACGTATATTACCTTAACAGGGAAACTGTACAAAGAGTGATGGAAGTTGTTAAAGAATGTCGAGTTATGGTCGAACGTTTAAGCTGGTAAGTGATGAATATAATGCAACTTGGATGTCAACAAGGCATGTAACGGATCCAAACCGTAACCTAGCTATAGAATAAATTCCCAAAAGTGGATATGTTTTAATTCCCTGAATACTACTACCCTTCCAAATTATTGCTGATTAGCTTGTTTATTGCCGCAATTTCAACAATATTGGGCAAATTGAAAGAGGCGCACATTTAGCCACTCGTGTAACTTTGTAATAAGATGTTCTAGCTATAGGGGGATTTAGACAGTTCTGCATGTGAGATCTACCCATAGATATAGGATCTACCCTCGTTGCTGAATATTGCAGTATTAGCTAATAATACTGCGGAATGGTGAATTATCGAAAATTATTTAAACAGAAAAACCATTCGAAATCGTGATTACTCAATATCTGAATTATGCCTCATGAGTATATTCAATATGTATCTATCCATAGTATTTTCTCCATCATCGGTATTTTTTTTTGTCCTGTGTCCCGCGCGACTTTTCCATCTAGGAAAAATACTACTATTTTTACTACTACCAGATACTACCTTACCAAAAAAGTATCGAAGACTGCCTCGTAAGTCGAAACTAGGAATGAAGCGCTTTGCTCTATTCATACAAGACACGTAAAAATATTTACGTATAGAGCTATTTCAATTCGCGGGGAAAGGAGAGCTTTTGAGGCGTGGTTTCGCCAGTCCCCACCTAGGAGCCGTATTGTGCGGTAAATTTAGCTTAGAGTTCTTCAGTGGCCCGCACGGAGGGAGGGTGAAAACCGGCTCCGTTTATTGGCAGGCCCAACTGTGACGTTTGCCCCCTTCAACTGACATAGCTCTATTAGCTTGGGGTGGGGAGGGCGTGTTGGTTTCGTATGTGCTAATGTAGTACAGTATTCATGTTTTGAAACTCACTAAGGTAATATTCGAGATGGCCCAACGGTTGGGGTACATTGTCTTACCAACCACATCTAACTGAAAAGGTCCCTTGTTCTATCCAGCCTAAATAAACAAACCCCAAAGTAAATATTTTCCCCCCAACCCAAAAAACCGGTCTATAAAGAAAATATTTCCCTAAGTAGGCGTTCCAAGAAATCGGCTTCGCAGTCGTCAATCAAATTAATCCTAAACTTGAGGGTTACCGCAATCTAACCGGGTGAATTCTGACGATACCAATGTTGTTCCTTTCCCAATACTTCCAAGGGCCGGAAGACGATCTTTTCTTAACAAAAGTCCAAAACAACTTGTTTCCGTCCGAAGTCGGAAAATTACTGTCAACTCATAACATAGAGCCAAGATGGAACTAATGTCCTTTTTTTTTTGCAATTCTTTCACATTATGAGCTTCAACGTGGTAGCGAATATTGTCTTAATCGGTTTCTAGCCACACTTGTTCATGGCGTACCCCGGCCACAAACATACATACACACAAATCATCAGCACAAGACTAGGTCTGGAAATATAACGACACCTAGCAAAAATGGGGTTGAGGAATAGAGCTATCTCAATTGTGACGTCAGTACCTAGGTAAAACGTCACACGATTGACTTTGGCAGTGCCAGTGGGCGGGCATGTTTGATAATTCTTAGATTTTAGGGGCAAATAGCGTGGGTGACGTCACACTAAGGTTTCTGAAATAGCTCTTGAACAAAATTGCAGCGATAATTATCACAATCTTTTGAACTAGTTAAGCTTTGCCATGTGTTTCTTAGCCATGATTGCGAAAGCTACCATGTATTTGTTCGTTTTTGATGTACCTTAATTTTGAAAAATTATTTTATTTTAGGGATAATTTACAATCTCACAAACTCTCTTTTCAAAATTCCGAAATGAGTTTAGTAAATCTTCAAAGGTTGGCAATTAAAAAGGTATTTGCGAAATTATTGCAATATTCCTTTTGTTTTAGACAATCTGAAAATTACGAAAACTTGGTTTTTAGGAAATGGACTACGAGGAAGAATGTAACTATGATCACTTAAGCAAAGATGATCTAATCAATGAAGTTAAAACTAGAGATGATCGAGTTACGAAACTGGAAGCCGAGGTATTTTTCAAAGCATAGGGGAGCTTTTTGTTGTGTGAAATTAAGCACAAAAATATGAGACCCTTTTGGGATCATAGCCAATTTTATATGCACAGGATAAGTTGTCGAATCTGTTGTCTCTTAATTAAAGGTTCTCATCTAAGGGGATTGGTAACATGTCCGTCGTTAATAACGAGGACCTTTGTTACTGATCCCCTTCTTGTGTGTCATTGGTTTCCCCTTTTTCTTGCTTGTCCCTCGTTGCCCCTTTAAGATACTTTCAGCCATAGAAAGTCCGTAGATAGTTAACAATTGTAATGGAATCTCATTTTATTTAGTGTAATGTCTTAATTTCAAACTTGGAAAAAGAGAGAGCGAAAACAACATTAACAATAAATAAGAAAATAGACGAAATTGAAAGACTCAATAGGGTCATTAAAGACTTGGAAAGGAGAATCAAAGATCTGATGGTATGGAACATCCTTCAATTTCATAGTCGATAGGAAAGAGAATTACTTTAAGAATTAAAGTTATTGTTAATTGTTTAAAAAATAGGAGAAAAGTGGAATACATCAATTTCCTAACGATGAATTAGTGAAAACTGAACCCGTTGAAAATGATTTCGAAATTAATGTCCAGGAGTTATCCCTTCCTATTGTTATGCACAGTGTCCAAGGCATTCTGGCTAAAGAAGATATTATTCAAGAATCACTTGTTTTTGAACCTCAATATGTGGCGGAGGCTTACAATACAAACACAGAAATTGCAATTGCCTCAATAAATCCTGAAAATATGGGGTTTATAAAGCGAAATACGAATCCGTGTGTCCCTAAACCGAATTACGATTACAGTTTGCCTCAAAATGCGCCTTCAGCTAAAATTAAGGTCGAAAATCAATTCGAAATGTCTCCTGACACAACGACGGAAAGCGATTCGCCACGAGAACCTCTTGAGAACAATATTAACGTTAATGACTCTCTTCTTAAATCACAAAGTGTCTCGACAGAGGGGGACACTGAAGATAATACAACTCAATCGAAGGAATTGCGTGCTCCCGAATTGAATGTTGAAACCGAAAAACATTTGGATGAAAATGTGGAAGGCGATTCATTAGAAACAGCCCTAGAAAGCGATCTTGATGATAACAAATCCAAAAACGCCTTGTCAGGTACAAAGGAAACTGATAGACAAAATCAAAGTGTGGAACTGTTTGTCGATCCGAGCTCATTGACTGTGCCAGTGTGTGTTCCTAAACTAGAACGCAACCCAATTGAACTATCAGAAATGCCCTCCGTCTCTATGGAAAGCGATTTACCCGAAGTTCCAATTGCAGTTCAACATAATAGTTCGGTGTCCAACTCGGAGACATTAGAAGGTGTCGCTCCAAAGATTCCAGAAGGTAAAACCTCATCGTCTCGTTCGGAAATTACAGGTAAAACATTTAATGCTTTAATAGTCTTGAGTACCTAGTATGAGTAGTCATATTTCCGACTTCTCGGTATAAAGCCTAATAGCGTATTCCATTTAACTGCTCGGAGGTCGCTTAACAATTGTAATGTATTTTTATCATATTCCGAAAATCGCGAA
Organism: Phalangium opilio; assembly: GCA_019434445.1. Lineage (NCBI taxonomy): Eukaryota > Metazoa > Arthropoda > Arachnida > Opiliones > Phalangiidae > Phalangium > Phalangium opilio. The sequence goes on from JAEQBA010002146.1 coordinate 93,233, forward strand.
TGACGGAGACACGAACTCCCTGCAGGAAAATCAGTGTTTAATTTTTGGACCTTATTACGCTTTAGATTTAGATGAAAACTAATCTTGGGCGAAAAGCCTCTAATTTATTCTCATTTTCACTCGTTGTTGTTGTACATACTTAAAGGGGCTGGCCGGAGCTGTTGGCGTGAAGGGAGGTCAAACTGTTGGTTAGCATATTACTTACCCGCCCACCGCGACGGTGGAGCCTTTCATTATGGCCAAAGAGCTGGGTGTTTTCCCCCTGAACTAAGGGCGGTCTCCCCCCAACAGCGCCGGCGAGCCCCTTTAATAAGTGTGTAGTTATACTGTCTTAAAACTATTGAATGAAAATTAATTTGAGAGAAAAGAAAAGTTAAAAGTACAACCTTTCGAGCCAAGGTTGATCTTCATCCCCTTTTTGTTGATATGCTCGTTTACTCATCAACACACTTTTTTTATTCTGTAACACTTCGTTTTCGTACGCATTACCTTTTTTATGAAGTCCGCCTGAATGTTATTGTTTTTTTGATACTAAATTATAAATGATGTTTGTGCTTTTTATATTTTCTTTAGAGAAATTGAAGAAGAATCGTAAAACCGGGTTCAAATATTCAACTGAATATAAACGGGGCTTACAACGTCGCATTAGAAAGGGTAAAGAAGGAAAACGCTTCAAATGCGAACAGTGTGACTATACATGCAAGCATAAGTGCGATTTCATCAAACATCAACGCATTCATAGCGGTGAAAAACCGTTCAAGTGTCATCAGTGTGACTTTGCAAGTACACAGAAGAGTTCTTTGAACATTCATCGACGCATTCACAGTGGTGAAAAACCCTTCAAATGTGATCAGTGTGACTTTGCAAGTACGCGGAAGTGCGCTTTGACAGTACATCTAGGCATTCACAGTGGAGAAAAACCCTTCAAATGTGATTGGTGTGAATATAGATTCAGTCGGAAGAATGATTTGAAGTCACATCTACTTCGCCTTCACAGTGCTGAAAAACCCTTCAAATGTGATCAGTGTGACTATACCAGCACAATGAAGAGTGATTTGATCACACATCAACGCATTCACAGTGATGGAAAATCCTTCAAATGTAAAGAGTGCGAATATTACAGCACGGACAGGGGTTCTTTGACCAAACATCTACGCGTTCATAGCGGTGAAAACCCTTCAATTGTGATCGGTGTGACTTTGCAAGTACGTGGAAGGCTCATTTGATCACACATCAACGCATTCACACTGGTGAAAAACCCTTCAAGTGTGATAATTGTGACTATGCTTGTATTCGTAAGGATAATTTGATCACACACAAACGCATTCACAATGGTGAAAAACCCTTCAAGTGTGATCGGTGTGACTATGGATGCACTCAGCTGAATAATTTGATCAGACATAAACTCATTCATAGTGGTGAAAAACCCTTAAAATGTGATCGGTGTGACTATGAATGTACCCAGAAGACTCATTTGATAGAACATAAACGTAGAAAACACATGTGTGAATAGATGGATTTACATTGTTGAACCAGTTGGACAAAAACCATATTTCCTCGTCTTCTGTAATGATTCATGAATAGGCCAAAACTGTGTATGTAACAATCTATTAAATTGCTCCATTCTAAATTGTATTGCACCTGCACAATTCTGCATATAGGCCTATAATAACTTATTGTGAAGAGTGGTCCTTTCTCCCGCTAAAGTTGTTTGCTTCGTTCCGGTTATATCATGAATCCACTGCCTTCTCAAATACTTGAGAAGGCAGTGATGAATCTATATAACTATGAATATACAGCGCTATCATATGCCCCTTCTATCATGCCGATTTTCTTTGGGTGTTACCCTCCTAGCTTTGACGCGTTTTGCGTAGCTCTAATAGCCAATCACAAGACAAGAGGAAGTGAAGTTTCGAATTTACACACCCCCGAACTCTGCCTTCCTTCTCCCGCTCCTAACACTAGCAGGCATGTGACTGCTGATTCCTTTCGCTAAGCTCCGCCGAAACCTTATCGAGAGGTTAGACAGCGTAATTACGCAGCTGTATAATCATCTGGGAGCACGGCAGTGCTCCCAGCCAAGTCGAGCACTGATCGAGCACTGACATCCTTTTCTCGAAGCAACTCGTGGCACTTTTAAGCCCACTGTAACTTCGTGATGGGTACAGGTAAAAGTCTGAAATTTTGCTTGCCGCCAGGACTGCCAATCCTAGCTATAGTTTCCAAATTTCAAGTTCCTACCCTATATACTTTTCGAAATATCGCAGGTGAAATTTACCTTATATTGTCACTCACTCACCGATTATCAAAATTCTAAGGTACTTCTAGGGGAGATAGAAACTTAAAATTCATGATTTAGTTTTCATTTATTTTATAAAGCAAAGAAAAATTAAAACATCCCGAAATTTTTATAAAATTGTTCTTTAGTTCTTTATTTTAAAACTAGATGGCGCTGCCGTCTTTTCAACAGAAATAGTGTATGTTCTTGATGAAAGGACGTAATGGTCCAAAGTTAACCGAAAGTTAAATATTTATTAAAGCTAATAGGAGTAGTAGTTTAAGAGAAATGTGTTGGAACTGATGCTACATTCTTATATTAGGATATCGCGTACAATCGTTATTGCATATTCTCTGCGGGTCGAAAGGGGTAATTAAGCGTAAATATGGACAAATGTTAGCGATTATATTGGCAAACGAAGTACCACGAGAGGGTCTTGTTTTAATATAACTACCGAAGTATAACGAGAGGGTCTACAAAAAGAAGTGAGATCCTATGAAAAACATTAACATGTACAAAAATGGGCCAAGCCTCGCTCGTGCCCTCTCCGCCGTAAAACGTTCTGAGATCCCATGTAGAGCCAAGTCTGCCTTTTGTTCTCATTCAATCGCCAATTGAACAATTATGTTATAAATTAAGTCCTTTTCCTAAATAATAACCAATATTCTTTTTTTTATATTATTATACATCTTTGTTCGCATCAAAAATATCGTGACTTGGCAATCGCAAGTAAGTAATATTAAAAGGAAGTCGAGGGGATATTCACTAAATCGTGGCCGATTTTAAAATAATCTAAGGGATGTTCACTAAATCATTTATGGTCGAGGTGATATGTACAAGTTTATAAGGCGAGTTATGCATAACCTTATGTACACGTTTATAAGGTAATTACCTGCGCTTGCCAAGTCACGATATTTTTGATACGAACAAAGATGTATAATAATGATAGAGTCAAAGAATATTGGTTATTAATTAGGGAAAGGACTTAATTTATAACATAATTGTTCAATTGGCGATTGAATGAGAACAAAGGGCAGACTTGGCTCTACATGGGATCTCAGAACGTTTTACGGCGGAGAGGGCACGAGCGAGGCTTGGCCCATTTTTGTACATTTTAATGTTTTTCATAGGATCTCACGTCTTTTTGGAAGACTCTCTCGTTATACTTCGGTAGTTATATTAAAACAAGACCCTCTCGTGGTACTTCGTTTGCCAATATAATCGCTAATGTTTGTCCATATTTACGCTCAATTACCCCTTTCGACCCGAAGAGAATATGCAATAACGATTGTACGCGATATCCTAATATAAGAATGTAGCATCAGGTACGACACATTTCTTTTAAACTACTACTCCTATTAGTTTTGATATATATTTAACTTTCGGTTAACTTTGGACCATTACGTCCTTTCATCAAGAACACACACTATTTCTGTTTAAAAGACGGCAGCACCATCTAGTTTTAAAATAAAGAACTAAAGAACAATTTTATAAATATTTCGGGATGTTTTAATTTTTCTGTGCTTCATAAAATAATTGAAAACTAAATCATGAATTTTAAGTTTCTATCTCCCCTAGAAGTACCTTAGAATTTTGATGATCGGTGAGTGAGTGAGTGACAAAATAAGGTAAATTTCACTTGCGATATATCGAAAAGTATATAGGGTAGGAACTTGAAATTTGGACACTATAGCTAGGACTGACAGTTCTCGCGGCAAGCAAAATTTCAGACTTTTACCTGTACCCATCACGAAGTTACAGTGGGCTTAAAAGTGCCACGAGTTGCTTCGAGAAAAGGATGTCAGTGCTCGACTTGGCGGGGAGCACTGCCGTGCTCCCAGATGAAAACGGAAGACCTTATCGCAGTGCTATAATTTTCCATTTTTAATTTCAAAACGGTGTTTTAAAAGTTCTATTTTTAAATTAAGTCCTTTTCCTAATTAATAACCAATATTCTTTGACTCTATCATCATTATACATCTTTGTTCGTATCAAAAATATCGTTATTTAGATTCATGGTTAGGCCTATATTAATACAAGATCAAACTTAGTATGGATTAAATCTTTAATATCATATTGAAACTCGGACCAGAAAAAAGTCTTCAACTGTGATTAGTGTTTCTTTGTAAGCACACGGGAAATTAATTTGGTCAAACAACAAGCCATTTACAAATGTGGAATAAACTCTTGTTCGTGATCAATGTGCCTTAGGAAGAACGCTCTTGACTATGACTTGGAAAAAGTATGGGCAATTTGAATGGGCTTGAAGACTACACAGCCAGAAAAAATTCATTTATATACTATATGGAACATATTTAAATGTGTTGGACAAAACGTTCACACTTTGTGTTATTTTTAAGATTCTACATAACGTATATTTGAACTGTAGCACTTACGACGGCTCATCCTCTTGAATAATGAAAATAATAAAATGCCCTCTTTCCCGTCATCGCTGGTACTCCTTATTTCGACCAATAATACTTTGACATCAGAGAGGGGGTGCCAGAACGAAATAAATTGGTAACTTGTCATTACGCAGCGTCACCTAGCATTTGATTCACTGAAATTCCGTTTAATATGGGGAGAGCAAAGAAAAGTTTAAAATACGACCGTTCGATTTTCGAGCCAAGATTTTTCTACACAGTTAGAGCTGAAATAGATTTACATATGAGGATTTTTAGTACTATATTTCCTATAAAACACCGTTTTTCTACTATAAAATCCTATTTTTCATATTTTCCTATAAAGAATAAAAATTTTGGTGCTTTAGAATATTTAAAATTTCTTGGTGATCATTTATTGCGGAAAGCAAACCTTGTAAAAATGTTTCTCTTTGCCTGCCTACTCGTGCCAAACTGCCAATATTAGTGTGCGAGTTTTCCCTATTATGCTTCAGGAAAGAGTATTTTTTTTACTCAAGAGTCCCTAAGTGGGAATTGGGTACCGTCATCAGTTACCCCACATTTCACCCAATTTAATATCCCCAATAGAGAGTAAGGACGGCCTTATAAACCCAAAACTTTTACCCCCCTTCCTTCCCCCCTTTCAGGGGGGGGGTAAAATGTTTTGGGTTTATAAAGCCATCCCTTGGGTGGGGAGGGGGGGATTGATGACGTCACGTGATGGTGTTGGGGGGGAGGAGATGGGGGGAATTGATGACGTCACGTGATGGTTTTGGCGGGAAATTTGAATTGTTGAGTCACCTGGTGGTTGTTTTCTTGATGACGTCACGGCTAATTTTTGATGACGTCACGTGGCTGATTCCTGTAGGGATAGGCTTATGCTATTGTAGGCTTATGCTATTGTAGTTCCTGGTAGGCTTATCCTATGGTTGATCCTGAAAGATATGCTTATGCTAGGTTGTTCTAATCTTATTATCATTACAATCAGATTTTAAATCAAAAAACATGTCACTTATGTTTTGCGCGAAATAATCTCTGGCCATTCCCCGACGACTCATGATTTCGTCATAGGTTCCCCTCTCGATGATTCGCCCGTTGTTCATGAAGAAGATCTCGTCCACGTCTCGGATGAAGCTCAAGTTGTGCGTCACCAAAACTCTGGTCTGTAAGAGATTGAAAAGCTATTTGTCAAGCCAAACAGAAGCAATGTTCAAAAGCCTTCATTTGCGTTAAGTTTACTTTCATTCGAAGAAATCCCTTTGGTCCGATGACTTCGTTGAAGAGATGTTTGGCCACGTGCGAGTCAACCGCCCCCAACGGGTCATCGAAGAGATAAACATCGTCATCGCGATAAATCGCTCTGGCCACGTTGACCCTTTGCTTCTGACCGCCACTCAAGTTGATACCCTATCATGTAAAATTGTTAACTATCTCCTATCGCTAACCCCCACTGAGCGTTGCCAACCCCTTACATCGAATAGACTTATTCTTTCACATTACGAGCTCCAAGGTGGAAGCGGATCTTGCGCCATAATATGTTTCTATCCTTGTATGTATCGCAAAGCACGGTCTAGTTACATAACCAGACCTAGGTGAAATTCCACCCAATAGAGTTAAGCCACCCTCATATGCACTTCTCTCTATTTCGTGGCTTGGTGGCGCCACTATTGATATAAAAATGTCTCTTGTATTTGCCAACGCTGACGTAAAGTAAGGGGCAGGAAACATTCCACCTAAGACCTAATATTGGACATTTAAAGAAGAACATTATTTTGCATACTCTTTCTCCTATCTCCGTTTCGTCGTTAGCGGGTAGCTGGTGGAGGTCTAATTGCAGGGCGCATGCGCGTATGACGTCGTTGTATCTTTCCAGGTTCATGTCGTCGACGAAGAGTATATTTTGTCTGAGTGAGGTGTTTTGTATCCAGGGTTGTTGAGTGACGTATCCCACTCTCCCGGACACTCTCACCTCCCCCTCCACCTTCTGCATCTCGTAAACTAGAGCGGACAAGAGGGAAGACTTGCCAGAACCCACCGGACCCACAACGGCCACCAAAGAGCCACGGGGCACTTTCAAATTGATGTCCTGTAGAGACGCCGCTACCGGCTCTTCCAAGTTCCAATGAAACGTTCCCTTCTCAATCTCAATTGCTGAAATTTTCATAGAAATAAATTGATGTTAACTTTGGTCCAAATCGACCAACGGCAAGTTCAAAAATATTTGGAAATCATCAAAAAGCGGATTCAGGATTTACTCTTTGAGAACGATATGTTGATTATCTTATTTTACAAATATGATTTTGAAATTGAGTCTGTGGGGTTTTCATCTAAAATTGATTATTGTACTAGCGAGAATTAATTTTCATCCGCGTTGTAAAGCTACCGTAGGAATAAAACAGATTATTACAAGAGGATATTTTCTTTTTATGGCAATGCCAGGGATTGGTGGATTAAGTTCTAAAGAAGTTCGTCCAATTGTCTCTTTCTCCACGCTCAAGCTGGCGCTTGTTAACCACAATTAATTTTGAGATTAAATTCGTCCGCTTGTGTAAGCGACCCTTGTCATTTTTTCAAGTCCCTGATAGATTGACATACCATATTGAGCGTCGCTAGGTATGTGTTCCACGTAATGCTTGGTTTCCAAACGATTCAACAAGTTTGCAATTCTCCTTACCGAGACGTGTGTCTGTAAAGAATTACGGAATAGCGGATATGTGATTTTTGAGAGGTTTTAACTAAAGGGAAGGTCAACGTAACAATCATGTACTCAAAAAACAATACTATTTTGTTTGGGAGAATGTTTTGTACTAAATCATGAATTGAGTTGCCATTATTTAATGACGCCAACAATAATTTCGAAACTTTCTTTTACATCAGCGCAATGACAATTGAATGACACAAAAGTATCTATATTAGAACCGAAAATCTCGACCGAGTAGGCGAAAGGGTGCTAGGTCGTAACCGTGTCTCCAATTTCCCTTCCTACTTCGAGTCGCTACGCTTGGCCTTTTTACCAGAGAGAATTTATAATAGGGAGTGGAAGCTCTTATCCTTGACAGTGCTAAATACTATGTAGCTCAAACAAGTAGGCTGCGACGCTAAAACTAATCAGGTAAATTTCCGGTCACGTGACACTCCTTTAATTTTAAAGTTTACCCTCAATAACTGTTGGTTGTACAATTACCCGATAAGGGTTTGCGATTTCGAATGCGACTGCAGGCGCCATTTGGAGTTGTTTTAAGTCAGACATTTCCCTTTCCCTAAAAAGGTAGTGTCCATCTCCCCTAGAGACCCTCTTGCAACATTCTAGAACCTCCCTAGAGGGAGGGCTCACAAACAATTATACCGGAAATAGACCTGGCCAGTTTTGTTGATCACGTGATTTTTGAGCTACATAATATTCCTCAGTTTCCACTCCCTATTATAAATTCTCTCTGTTTTTACTATCTGCAGTTTCTATTATTTTTCCTGATTGTGGTGCAAATACCGAGCGAAAAATTAATCTTTTATTAATCAAGATGTTTTAAACCTAATAGACTTAAAAAATGGGTTTTAAATTTTTTTAGAGTTAGTTTCTCAAATCAAGTTTCCCTCGTATTAGAGCCACGATCTTTTGAAAAAGACAAATTCCCTAAAAAATCTTTACGTGTAAAAGAATAAATTGTGCGTAAAGTAGGCCGTCACAAGTAAAAGAACAGTATGGCCAGTAGTTAAAGTCCAAAAATTGTTTTTTTTTTCAAGTGACCAAGCTTAAACTGTCTGTGATTGGGTGAGAGCTCGACTTGCATTGACTGCTACGATAATAAAGTGGCCACCACACACAAAGGTGGAAAACCGAAGCGATTCGTTATATTATACTTTTGATAATATTCAAAATAGTGTATCAAAACACGCCTAGTAGTTTAAATTTTTTCAAAATCCAGAAAAAGTCAAATTTTTTATTATCGTAAACCAGTTAATATGTTTAGTAGAAGAAGCAAATATGAGATGTATCTATTGACCCTACCTGACCCCGATCTTACCAAAACTAGGGTATTTACTAGATCCGGAAAGGAAACCATTGACGTCGCTAATAATCGTACCAACTGAAAGGACACGAAAGCTTTCCTCGAGGTGAGAACGTTATCGTCGTCAATCAATACGTACATGGCGAAACACGGTGTAGTATTCTGAAAATTTAAAATCAATGTCTGTAGGAACTGAAAGCTAGATTTCAGTGACGTCTGCCTTTATCAGTCCAGTGAGAAAATTAGAGAAGAAAATATTACGGAGCTGAAATCTCTATGCGCCCCCATGATCGAATTACTTTTTTAACTTCCGTACCAAGACTGGTATGATAGCAGAAATATACATATTTATTCCTTGGAAGAAGGCTTGTTTCTTCATGAGTGCGATTTCTTTCTTCCTGATTTCGAGAACGATTTCGTGGAATGATCTTTCCCAGGCATACAACTTCAAGACGCGGATTTCGTTCAAGATTTCGCTCATCATTTTCATTCTCTTGTCTTTCAGCTTCATCAACTCAATCTAATAAACGAGATAAATAAAGAAACCATTCGCAGAAATTCCGACGGTATTGATATTGTTGTAAAAAGTTAATATCCATTTGACGTACGATCTGCGTGCAGACAAGAGACGAAAAACTTCGGCATTTAAAATATCCGCGGTTTTTTTTAGCTCGAGTGCACGGACCTCTAGGCCTTAATTTCAAATACGTGTGAAATTGTCTCCAGCCTACTACACGTATTTGAAACTAAATCCTCGTGGTCCGTGCACTTGAACTAAAAATCTCGCGGATATTTTGAATCCTGAAGTTTTTCGTCTTTTGTCTGCACGCACAAAGCTACGTTACAGAGGCCTAGCTTTGCCCGTACTGACAACCGAAGTTTTTCATATGGATACAGTAGCCCATGTGACAAAAAGGAACCAAATTGGATAGCATTTACCTGCAATTCTTTGTATTTCTTTGTGCAAATATAGTTCAGTGGAAGAAGAACGACAATAGGTACGACGCCAGCAAAAGCTGAATAACCAAGTTCTGGATACATGAAGGCAAAGCACAGTACTAATTGTACCGGAACCGACCACAAGAGGCCCAGTTGCGGCGACAGAATTTGGAATCTGTTCGTGTCGACGTACATCGTGTTCAGTATTTCGCCCATAGACAGGTCACGTCGATCGCTGCTCGTCAAGCGAAATGTCTACTTGGACGAATCCAATTAATGAACTAGCGTCCCACTATCACGATAACACTAACTTACTTTTTTGTACAGAACGTGCATAGTGGCGGATTTGAGTCTCAGTCCAAGTTTGGTGTGGAAAGTGGCGCTGCCTTCTTGCAACAAAGATTGCGCAAGACCGGCCAAACCGTAAAGGCAAACGTAGAAAATCCCCTTCCATAAAGGATCTTCGCTCGTCGAGTACTCAATAATGGAACTGAAAACATAAGTTAGTGAACTGTTTAACTCCGTTCCAAAGTTTAATTCATTGTTGCATGGCAAGGCAACCACTTGCAATATCAATCTCTGTTATAATCAATTTTAAAGAATATTCAGAGCAAGGAAATAATCAGACAGAAACAGAAATTTATGTTTGATTAAGACCTTTCTCTACGCTTCAGTAAGAGCAAAGAACCCACTGTCAGCAACAAAGGCACTTAATTTTAAGCTTTAAGTGAAAACCTGCATGCTATCACGTTCTTGTTTCTTTTTTATATTTAATCTTATATTCTTGATTTCCCATAAAAAATAACTTATGTCACAATGAAGTTTCTTATATGGGCGAAAAAGTGACAGTGTTTACCCTGTCAAAAGGGCAGGACCCAGAGACACTACGTCGGACAGAACTTGAAATACGAATCCAGCAATCAAGCAAGGCCCGACTGTCCTTAACAAGGGCCAAGCAATCGACTCGCTTTGATTTTTGGGTCGAATTCGTTCTTCCGGAGTTCTTTTCATTTGCATTTCATCTCCAACACAATTTGCCTCCTCTTGGGGCTTCCAGTGTTCTTGGAAAACGCGAGAGACAGTCAGCGCTCGCTCCGCGTCATTCAAGTCGTACACATCCGATGGCTCAAGGTTTTTTTTTCCAACCGTTCCACAGGGCGCTACAATTCGTTTTAAATTTTAAAGAACTTGAAAGTTTGAAATAAAATACAATTAGCTGAGCTTAATAACTTCTTCAAGTAAGGGGAAATACATAAGAACGTTAGAACAGGGCCAGATTTACCTGGTAAGCCATGAGTGAACCACACGTGAACAAAACGACGCATCATCTTCACTTGATTTCTTAATGTTGGGAAATAATCATAAAAACAAGAAGTATGACACTAAAACCTAACTAAGAGCCAAATCGAGAACGACAAGCAAAAACAACTATATAGTAACCTGCGTCGAACTTCTAATACATAAACCTCTTATAAAAAACTTGCATGGATTATTACCATTTTGACTTCGATTGCGTACGTATGTTTTTCGTAGTACGGAGAGGTGTCACTCAGTGTGTGTAATACGAGGGTGATTACTACTAATGGGTAAATTACCGACTGAATCACCAACTCGAAATAATCATCTTTGTCATTCTGAAATATTTAACAATTTTATTTTGCCGCAATATTGTTATAAAATGTAATAGAAGCCTTCGCTTACTTGTAAATAGTATTTCATGATGGTGGATCTCAGTGTGATAGTTTGCGTTAGTGTTAAGAGGAACCAAAATATTGTCATTATTCCGGACAACGCCGTGCCACCATTGAGTTCAGAACATATATCCTTCTAGAGTTCTATTTGGATATCGGGTTTTCGCGCTCGCGCGACCATCGTTTTTGAAATTATGGGACGGACGGATAACTTTATCATTAGGTGGTGGCGCCATCTATTTCACTTAAAAACACATATTTGTAACTATGGCGTCTGCTATAATTTCTTAATATAGATAGGAAATGTTTAGAAACCGCTATGATAATGGAAGTAAATTGCTAGATTCGAGTAAAAATAGAGAAGGAACTGCGTAAACCGATAGTATATGTATTTTAGAGCTTTCGTGATAGTCAACTTGACAAAAATGATCACTGCAAATGTCTTTTTTTGGAGTCCATTCAATTCCATTAATGGCCTGACACCATTGTTTTGGTAATTCCGAATTTTTTGTAGGGAATCTTAATGGTACAGTTCAAAAAGGGTTGAACTATCTAAATATTTATTAATTTTCTATACGTATACACTTATGTCACAAAACATTTTTATTTCTACCAGTGTTGACACACTTTTCTACTGAGCATTTTCGACCCATTTTAAAATTTAATACATTTTCACATTATGTGTTACTTTAATAACTAATAACATATAATTCCCAAGTAAAAACATGCACTTAATAAGAAATTGATCAATATTCCATTTATTAAATATCAAATTTTATTTATTAGGTTCCACTTACTGTTTTTCAATTACCTAACTTTCATATTTCGCGCTGTACTTCTTCCTAAGCCTAATTTTCAAACTCAAGCTGCGGCGATTTTGCGGGGCGCTTTCCTGCAAAATCGTGGGAAATTCTTTTAAGCTTCTCACGTAAGGCGACAGATGGCGCTAACGACTAATGATAAAGTAATGAAATTCGACGAATCGAGTACGCGAGGAGGAAATTCAACAAAAACTCTAGAAATAAATATATTAGAACTCAATGCGTGCCACCCCCTCTGCCGTAAATTACGAGGAATAACGCCAAGATCTGCAACACACAAGCTCAATTTAGTTCATCAAAACATGATGGATATTTTTAAATAGTCACACGTAAGTTTCAAATTGAAGGACGACCGCCAAATTGTCAACGGCTTGAAAATCACCGTAGTATATTTGTATACCAAATTGTAAGACGCTAATTGCGGCCAGTAAAAATACCAAGAGCTAAAAACCAAAAGCCTAAGTTATATCCAATTTTTATGTATTACTGTGGCAAGAACGCACGCATCATGCTACGGCCGATGTCCAATGAGTATTGCATGAGCAATTATGCTTTGCGCTCGTTAGGTGTAAAAGGACTTACACTTTTCGTAATGGAAAGATGAGAACAATGGTTGCTTCGCCTCTTCGACTTGAAGATCATTGTTATTTCCAATGGGAGAATGAACCAGAGTATCGCGCATGGCACCAGACCAAGATGGTCTATTGAAAACAAGGAGTAAAGTCTGGATCATCCGTGTACCATGTCAAATTACTGTCCTATTGAATATAATTACAGAATTCATAATTAAAACGCAAACTCCATCAATTAATATCGTGATATTCCTGATAAGGTAATAAACACGGAACATACCCAAAATGGAGATTTGCAAAAGTCATCCAGCATGAAAAAACCCATTTGAAGATGAATAACACTAACTTCGAGCAATTTGTTTAACAGGCTGGTCACTGTGGTGTTATTAGGCGTCTATCTAATCTTTGCAACGTTTTCTAATAAACGGTTATGATGATTTAAAACGAATTCGTCTACATTGGAACTGAATAACCTTATACCAGACTTCAGGCGATGAAATCGTTCTATTATGAACTGTACATTTTGTCCTTATTCGTAGGAAAGATTATATGCTAATCTTTGGATAGCTGATTACAAACTAGAACTTAAAGAGTAAAATTTATTTATTTTAGCAATTTATCTTTGTTCATATGATCCACTTATGGCTTAAGATAATAATTCTAAGGGGTTATATCAGGACCACATACAAATAATATGAAAAATAAGTCTGTTTTCCTGATAATGCGTAATCGCTGATTATTTCAACATAAATGTATAATAAAAATAAAATTTTATTAAAGGGATAAAATAAGCCGATATTCACTATTATCAGAAGGGGATAATAGAAGAAGGATGACACTCTGTATCCTCTTAATGCTTTAGTTATGTAACGTCATTCTTCCCAGGCTCCCCCTTTTAGTTTGCTTTCCCGCTCATCAAACTACAAATGGGCATCGCACCGTAAAGTGAATTCAATAGTTGTTTGGCACTAAATCCCCAGCAATCAACCCACAAACCTCGTCTTGACGTGGGACAAAATGCACAAGCGCGTCTTGCCAAATATTTAAACGGTAATAGAGTAATGATGAGGGAACTATTTATCGTGTATGTGATTCGGTTTAGTAACCTTGCTCTTAAGTGTTCCGATGTTGGGAAGAGTGACGTTACACTCACCCAGCTTTGTGGTACACTTCTCTCGAAGAGAAGTATTATATTCTTCTGCTATTATCTACGGTTCTTAAAACCACAAAAGAATCGAGCAACCTCGTCGTACGTGTTTTCGTTAATTGAAAATAATTTTCAGACTAAAATGTCTAAAAAATCCGCGATAAGTCAGGCTTCAACTTAACCAGGACCGGATTAAAGGGGGGCCGAGGGGGCAAGGCTTGTTAGAGGCGCGTTGAGTTAAACTATTCTCTCTTAGCAACATTTGCTGTTCCTTTTTCCGACCCACATTATCTCGGCCCAGGTGCAAATTATCTCGTCCCCTGGGTGCAAAATTGCTTAATCCAGCCCAGAACTTGACCGTCTTTAGAAGAAAAGGAATTAGGTCTATGATTGAAAGTTTGGTAATTAAGATAATTAATTGTATGAGCATAACATTTTTGGCTTTACATGAAGGTTTGTCACAGAAGGGTTAGCTGGAGAACTGGGCCTTTCACTATTTGTCAGCCTGTCAGAGGTCCAACCTGTAATTATTGGCGAAATTTCAACATATTTTGACATATTTCTCGGTTGTTTTGCTACACGTAATGCGCAAAGATCTCATCATTAGTTGAGAAATTACTTTGACAATTGATAATGAAAACATTGACCACTGTTGGCCAACTCACGGAAAAGCGACTCAGCGCTGTTTCAGCCACATATATTGAAGTATTTATTTAACTTCAGGGTTTGCTTCAAAAAAGTGAGATTACCTATTATCGAAGAGGCTGTTCAGGACATGGGACAAACGATCTTCACCGTAGGTTTCAATAACGAAAGCCCAGCTTTCAGGCATTAGCATCCTAGGCATGTACTCTACATTTTTGCCCTTCATTTCGTTGTAGAGAAGGTTATAAAATACCCTTTTGATAAAATGCAGAACAAAAATAGGTGACTTTATTTATCGCCGTAAATATAGTCTAATCTTTAAATGAATTAGACCCTTCTTTTAAAATTGGCGGAGAAAGCGATAATTCTAAATATGACGTAACTACGAAGAAAGCCGTGTCAAGGCTCTACAGAACACAAAATTCTTTTCATGAGATGTACTACAGTGTTACGTATGGGCATGTCAAGAAAACTGTGTGAAGTATTAACGGTTCTCCGAAGAGACAAAGTTCCTTTTCCCCAAGTGACCTGTCAATTTAACCCTCGATTTCCATCAGCGCGTGTAATGCGTATTTGGTGACCAGCTTTTTTTGTCTAGTTGAGAATCCATAATACGTTAGTGGATAAGAATTGAACTCTTAGTGGAGATGACATATTTTTTTGCATTTAAGTATTTTCATTGGAGAGGAGTTATAACTTATAACTTAATAATGATGTAAAGCGAAGACAGGTCTATTGTATTTAAGAGGTTAAGGGTTAGCTGATAGTTAAAAACCACGACTTTATTGTTAAACAAGATACTATATTTGTTTTAAAATAATATCATATCCGACTGTTAAACAGCCACACTAGATCCCGACTCTGAAGCAACTGATAGCTATAATCTGGTGAGACTCTGTACAACTATGTCACATGACCTAAACGCCCCCTATCATATGTTTTTTTATTAGTTGGATAAAGGTGATCTAGAGTATTTTGGCATCTTTGGCTAAATCATAGAACATTGATTGCTCATTCTTCAAGAGGGCATGTGGAGAGTTGAATTCCGTAATTCGACCCTGATCAAGAACCATCACCCTATGAAGAGTTAAATGACGACAAATTATTCAATAATTTTAAGCCGGTTTAAATAGGCAGGTAAACTAACTTGTCGTAGTCCAAAATGGTGTTTATTCTGTGCGCGATAGTGATGATGGTGGAGTTGGTGAACTCCTCCCTGACGGTCTTTTGAATGAGATCATCGGTGTCCATGTCGACAGAGGCCGTCGCTTCGTCCAAGATCAGAATCTTGGTGTTCCTCAACAAGGCACGAGCCAAGCAAACCAACTGACGCTGCCCGACGCTCAGGTTGATACCTCCTTCGGCCACGGGGTGATCCAGTCCCTGCTCGAGTGACGCCACGAAGGATTTTAGGTGCGAGTGTTCAAGGGCGGCCCACAGTCGCTGGTCGTCTTGTTGAGCAAAGGGATCCAGGTTGAGTCTGAGTGTGCCCGAAAAGAGGACGGGCTCTTGGGGGATAATTGTCAGCCGTGATCTCAAATCGAACAAGCCCAATCCCTCCACCTCCACTCCGTCTATGACAATCAGACCACGCACCCCCTCGATGAGACGGAAGAGCGCCAGCGCCAGCGACGTCTTTCCCGCGCCTGTCCGACCCACCACGCCCACCTTCTCTCCAGCTTCAATCCTGACTTCAATGTCCTTCAAAACAAAATCTAATCCTTCCCGGTATCTGGTGCTGTAGTCCTGGAATATGATTTGTCCTCGTTGAGGCCAGTCAGCTGGTGGTAGAGATTCTGGTTTCTCCCACTTTGCCTCGGACTTCAAACGGCAGTATTCGTCAACTCTTTCTATGGAGACGACATTTGACTCCAAACAAGTAATGTTAGCGATAAACAATTTGATCGCCTGTAGAAGCTGCAGGATCAAAATTTAATAGATAAAATAAAATAGATTTAATTTTAGAAGTAGAAATGGAGAACGGTTAGTATTTACTTCAGTCCGAATTATAGCCCAGTATGGAGCCCCTCCCTCCAACACGTAACGAAAAGTTTAAATTATCTTATTGGTTCACTTAAACAACATTTTAATGACGTTTCTGACGGGGAAGGTGAAAAATAATAATTTTTCATAAACTCAGTCGCTTTGACCCGCCTCTTCTTTCATACCCCCCCGTCCCGTGGAAGGGGGTCCGGGACTTTGACGCGCGCCCAGATTACTCTGTTCTCCCTTCTTACTAAAATTAAATCTATCCCCGATCAAAATCAGTATTTAATTTTTAGGAAATATATAATTCCTTGATGCCTGTACTAACTTAATTTTCTTTCTCTGGTGTTGGCAATGTGAGAAAGATCTAGAACGGAACGAAAGTTCGAGCCTATTTTGAGGAGTTCGTTTATTCTAGTATCCGTATAGTACTCTATAATATCTTAAGGAATCTTGGTATTTAATATATAGTATAACAGAAAAGCCTGCACAATTTATTTTCACATTTTAAGGCAAATTTTTAATTAGCCAATAAGATAAAAAATACATATTAACTTTAATAGAAAAGCCTTGATAACGCCTTGAATTTAGGGAAAATTGTATATCATCAAAAGTATATAAAACAAAAAGTTTCAGTCGCGGGTTTTCAACTTTTGATTCTTTAAGAGTTCGTTTGTTCGTTAAATCGAACCGAAAATTGAATAAAATTGACCCATTAAAAGCCGTATGTTGCTATACTTTTGTACAAGAGCTCTTCGATGAAAGCTCACGAATTTAAATCTCATAGGAAGGAAAACATTGTGTCTCAACGAATCGAGGTTTGATCAGGTTCTTTTGCAAGCCCTACATTTTCCAGACCTTTCTCTCTAACAAAGGAAAGGAGTAGAATATTTATTTATCGAGTAATCGGTATTACAATTGCTTAAAAACCTAAATTTGTTCTTTGAGATTCATGTTTAAAAGCATAGCAATTCATTAGCATAGTTAACGAGTATCAATCTCTAAAAAGGGCTTGTCAATGCCACGTTATGAAGAAAACTATTAAACGTATTCTGCAATAACGTTGCAGAATGGCAGCCAATTTAGCTCCTATTCTTTACGTAAAAACATACCAGAAGGCCGGAACTAAAAAGTTACATCGTTGCTAAACTTACTAGAGTGATATTTTGTTTCGCTTCGCTATATCAATCTCCTGCATACAATTCAATCTCGAGATACTCTTTGTTAATTCAGTAACTATTGGTCCTATTTGTATCGTCCCAGTCTAACTACGTATCACTACCACGCTAGTGCCAGAAGTGGATCATATTACAGCTCCCTAGAAGTACAGGACGATATAACTTCGCTGTGCACCAGCATTGTCTCCTAGCAATGAAGTGAAAAGGGTATATGCGAAACGCAGCGGCGAATTTGTGAACTAAACCAGTGGAATGATTTTGGCACGAAATAAATTTTCAAAAAGCGGGCAAGCAAACGGAAGTAAGTGGTAGCGAATCAGGAAATGATAGAGAGAGAAGAGCGCGGAAGGAAACAAATTGTTCCATATACAGTGTTGGGTTGTGAATGTAGTAGTAGAAGTCCACTTCATTTTTCCGATTTTAAAAAATAACTGGCGGTCTATAGGTATTTCGCGCAATTTTTAAACGCTTGTGTTAAAAAGGAAATTAATATGAATTCAAATGTTCAAAATAGCCTTCATCATGCTAGAACAGTTTTAATGCATCCCTAATACAGCACTGAGTTTCCACCGATTTACAGGTTTTTTAGTGGGGATAGTTGGACCGATTTGTTACTAATTATAGGTTATGTGCGTCGACATAGAAATTTGTTTTCCTTTTTTAAGTCTGACAAATTTTTTCAATGCTTTAACGTTTTCCGTTTACGAAAGATGCTATTCAATATTTTTGTGTTTTACAAAATGTTTTAGTTGCCTTTAATATCACACAAATCGTGTTTAGATGTGTTTGGGCATGCGACGATTGCAAATAGTTACATTGATCCTAGTCGTTTTTCCTAATTAGCAAAGAAACATAAGCCATTCTAAACAAAATTATAACGCGATAACAAGCTTCACACTAATCACGATTGACGGCGGTGACGCGGTCTGACAGCCATTACCATCAACCGGAACTTCCGTAGGTTAACGTAACTCCAGATCCGGGTAAATGGGCAAACTATACTTGTAAAACTGAGCTATAGATGGCGGGCTTGGATGTCTAGGAAGAAAACGCTGTTTACAAAAGCACAACCTACGTCCAGTACTTATAGGGAGCTGTAATATGATCCTTTTATGCTAGTACCAAGAGTTAAACGAAAAGGCAGCAGAGATTTTAGCTTGTCGAAAAGATTTTGATTTACATCGTCTTCATTGGTAGCGCTTACCCGATCGGCATTAGCCAAAACCATTCCTACAAAATCAGCTGACAGAGTTCCTTTGCTCCAAATTATGAAAATAGTGGTGCAAAACATCAAAAAATTGCCCATGATATTGTATCGTACTGTCAGCCATCTGGAAAGAAATTGCATTCTTTTGAATGTACGCTTTGCTTTGCATCCATAGTGCGGTAGCAACCAAAAGGTAAAATTGTAGTTTATATGCTGATAAAGCTGTCGCTCCAAAATGAAAAAGAAGCAATTGAAAGCAGGCTTAAATGACGCAATTACAATAATCAGTGAATGAGATACCTTTGCGCCATGTTCATCATGTAGTTAGCGGCAGTGCATTCGTCGATCAGTTTCAGGAAGTTTCCTTCGAAGTTCTTTCCGGCGTCACATGCCCTGATGACGGTGCTTCCAGCGACTGATCCTCCCACGTGCGAATACAAGAAGGAATTTCTCAAGCTTGTTATCCGCTTTAGTTGACGGTTGGTCGAAATCAAGAAACGCTGCCAAAGAAATGAGAAAATCTTCAGTTTTAGAAGTAAATCCCCTAGGAGTGGTTGCATGCTTGACGCTGGTAACACGTGCATGCTTTCTAAACTTTATGCAAAAAATTATATTAGTGCCAAAACACTTAAAGTGGTTCTATATTTCGAAGATTTGTAGCAATTTTATATTTTGCCGGGAAAGATCTAACTAATTGGGGAAGTCTCAATATTTACAGTCGTGGTCCGTCCTTCCCATCGCTTAAGAAAAGTTTTATAAAATCACATAAATAAGATAATAAACTTGACTGTGTTTAATGCTCTCTATTTTTCAGTAGATTCGTTTGAAGAGCTCCACGCTCTGAAAAAAGCAAGCAACTCCCGGATTATTAAGGATCAAAATCGGCTACCCTTCACCAAGAAGAAATTAACCTATAAGAAAGCTTAAATTCACTTCTAATCTAACGCCGGTGTCAGTGGACAAGTAGGCCCCACGCTTTTTATGTCCTAATTGCTCTGCGCTTTCTAATTCGATTTCGTGGGGATAGGTCATACAGACTAGAATTATGCAATTGACGTATTTCCGACTAGAGTATAAAACACGACAAAGTAAGGAGTTAATGGAGGCTGCCCCCGGTGCTGAAACCGCACGCGAATTGTTTTTAATTGGGTTTGAAAAGTTAATTAAAGGCTTTGAAAACCGTTCTATAACTTTTTCAAAAACGAATCAAGTGTACTATACGTATGATTTTATGGGTTCCAAAAATCAAACCAAGGCTTAACGGAAAGGTAAAAGACCTAGATGGTGGAAAACATAGAGTAAGATTAAATATTAAGTAACTCCTCTGTTTCCGCACCCCCACACATGATGGGAGAATTGTTGACTGTCACGCGAACACCAGAGGCAATTTAAGCCTTCATAAAAGTATTTTCCTTCTTGCCTTCACTCGATTCGACTTTCGTGTCTAATCACGACAGTTAACAATTGAGAGTGATTCTAAATAACTACTTATGACAAAAGAGTGAAATCGAGTTCCTACCTGAAGTAAAAGGTATCCAACGACAACAACAATGCAGGGAATTATAAATAATGGTAAAAATATTGCAGTTCCTAACGGGTAAACAACTAAAACTATCAAACCATAATTGGTTATTCTTAACATTGCGGGTAATTGCTGGTCGAGGGCGTCGATATCTTGAGAGAAACGATTGAGTATCCTTCCAATGGGAGTCGTGTCGAAGAAGGACATGGGAGACCGAGATACGTTGTCGAGCATTTTCTCATGTAGACAGTTTGCCGCTCGTAAACAGCGAAAGAAGTTATTGATTACGCCTAGAAATGTCAGAATGGCTTGGCCTAGACCAAGAACGACAAAGACCGCTATACGAGTTGCCTTTAGGTCTGGATTGGCTTTAAAATCTTCCTTGGAGTCCGCGCACCACAATGACAGCCAGTAGACTGACGCGAAATTAAGGACCACAGCACTGGTGGTTAATACTTGGATGATTGCACACCATGTTATACCGTAGACTTTTAAATATTGTTTGTATTGTGATACGGATATCTGCAAATGCGCAATAACATTTTCACGAGGAAAAATATGTGTTAGAGTTTTAGCACTCAAGAAGTCAAGATAAATCCAAACTCCCCTCGTATAATAAAGAGCACATACGTTTCCTTCTTTGAGCGTCTCTTTAGTCATGAGTTTCGCCTCATCTTCTTCCGAGACTTTTCCTTGGGATGCTAGATGAAATCTCTCAGCTTCGATATTTAACATGCTACAATAATTTCATTACCAAAATTAAAAAATTAGCAAAACGTGTTCAACCATGGAGTTTATATCTTAAGAGGAGCAGGAAGCGAGCCACATTTTAGCCTATACTACAACCGATCACAGTCCGAGGTGTAATTCAAGGTCAATTTGGAAAAAACCGCTGTTCTATGCAGTATTTACGAGACGTATTTCAGTGGACGCTTTAACAATGTGGCTAACATGCAATTGCGGTGCTTGTAGTGGCTAACATTCAATATCGGTTGTTCCTCTTCGTAAAATTAACAGAACAGCTGTCGGAAAGGGGGCGGTAGCCTCGTATGTCCTGTATAGCGTCTATAATTCGGAAATTTTACGGTCCTGACCTTGGGCTACTCCTAGCTAGTTGCCCGAGCTGATCAAGAGGCAGGAAAGTGACACATTGTACAGTGGTACAGTTAAAGGCTAGAGCTTACCCCTCGTCTTACAATACGTGGTTCAACTTGAAATAAGTAATTCAAAAGATTAAAATAAAGGCTGCCTCTACAAACACATACGCACCACATGGAGGTTTACCACAAAGAAATTCGTTCGGTTATTTTGTACAGTACATGGTTATTTTCTATTATTTGAAGCTTTTTCGCTTTTCTACTTCGAACTAGCGGTAGAAAGTGCAGATAGATACAAAATATGACTCACGACGGTTTTTCTTTATTCTCGTTCCTCAGGTCGTTCATGTGTTGCGCGAAATAATCTCTGGCCATTCCCTGACGACTCATGATTTCCTCATAGGTTCCCCTCTCAATAATTCGCCCGTTGTTCATGAAGAAGATCTCGTCCACTTCTCGGATGAAGCTCAAGTTGTGCGTCACCAAAACTCTCGTCTGTAAGAGATTGAAATGCTATTTTTAAAGCGAGCAAGGAACTATACCAAACAGAAACAACTTTCAAAAGCGAGCGACTCAATAGGGTTTCTTTGCTTTAGCTGGTCACATACAGAAGCAATATATTTTGACAGAAGTATATAATACTTCTCTTCGAGAGAAGTGTACCACAAAGCTGGGTGAGTGTAACGTCACTCTTCCCAACATCGGAACACTTAGAGCAAGGTTACTAAACCGAATCACATAAACGATAAATAGTTCCCTCTTCATTACTCTATTAGCGTTTAAATATTTGGCAAGACGCGCATGTGCATTTTGTCCCACGTCAAGACGAGGTTTGTGGGTTGATTGCTGGGGATTTAGGGCCAAACAACTATTGGATTCACCTTACGGTGCGATGCCCATTTGTAGTTTGATGAGCGGGAAAGCAAACTAAAAGGGGGAGCCTGGGAAGAATGACGTTACATAACTAAAGCATTAAGAGGATACAGAGTGTCATCCTTCTTCCATTATCCCCTTCTGATTTTGATTACTTTTGGAAAATCTAATATTAAAGTTTCACGGATTTTAATTAAAATTTATGTCGCGAGCTAAATATTGTAAATACGAGATGCCAGCTTAAATTAATTTCACAGTAAAGATACCGATTACTTTCCGTGCCGACATGTTTAACTACTACCGGGATTTAAACGAACCCTGATGTCGACCACTCATTAATGGTCACTTAGCGGTTTCTCAGAAAATAATAATTTAGCGTTATTTACTTTCTTTCGAAGAAATCCCTTTGGTCCGATGACTTCGTTGAAGAGATGTTTGGCCACATGCGAGTCAACCGCCCCCAAAGGGTCATCAAACAGATAAACATCGTCATCGCGATAAATTGCTCTGGCCACGTTAACCCTTTGCTTCTGACCACCACTCAAGTTGATACCCTGCCATGTAAAATCAGTAAACGAACACATTACTATACGAACTATGAATGAAACGTCGCTACGCCAGGTTTTTCGAGTACAGCGTATAATATTTTTCAGTCTTTTCCCATAGCATTATGTGTATCCTCAGAATCAAGGGAAACAGATGGCGTTCATCCGTCATGTGTTCAATAACATAAACTATCGTATGTTAAAGGCACGGAAGCGCGACAGCTCTAATGATTATTAGCGTATGCAAGTACTTGACAGTGTAATCATGTTAAGGCGCACTGTGTGGAAACACAATACAACGTGACTTACTAGAATCATGCTCGTTTTATCTTTATTTCTAAACGTCTTTAAGAAGCCAATAGAATAACAATCTATCTCGGTTTGAAAACCCAACGGTCATTAAATATAGAGACGTAATGTAGAGTGAACATGTATTTTACATCCCCCACAGTGTGAGAAGGATGTCGAAGGGGCTTTAATTTAGTTCCTTCTAGTCTCGTGAATTTGTCTTTCTATAATGAATTACTACTTTGCGCTCTCTCTCCAACACAAAATGTACTATATTATCGAAAAAGAAAATCGTAGAAGTTGTGAAGCTACAGCTGTTGAAAAAAGGTCTGAGTTCCCCAAAAAATAACCTTAAGGTCGAGCTAAAGCCAACTTGGGAAGGGGGGAGGAGTTTTTCACATGCCTTTAGTTTCTGCTCATTTCGAAGCAAGTGTTTCAAATAAAAAATTTCAAGACTTTACAAACCGAAAGACAACATTTCAAAGATTACAACAAAATTGTGAAAAACTTTTATTTTTGAAATTACATTAAGTTAAATGACATTAAATTTAAAGTTACTAATTCCAATATATCTTGTCTTTCCGTCGTTTAAATTGCATAAAATTTTGCATACACGCGCATTTACACCTACGCTAGTAGAAGAGGCGTGAACGCCTGACCCTAACTTTTACATTTCGGTGGATTGAGACGTTCAGGTGTGGAGGGTCAAGAACCCAAAAGACGTCATCCTATCTTTTGAAAAACTCTCCCTCTCGAAGCGTAGTCCATATCACACGTGCAAATAAATTTGTTTTTCTTTGTATATAAGTTCACGGACTGTATGTATAAAAAGCCTACGGGCCCCTTTGTAACTCACAACACTTTTGGAATTCAAACAACAAGGAGCTCTGCTCCAGTAAAAATAAAACTTAGAAAACAACCTTAGTACTTTGATTTAGAAAGTAAAAACTATGAACCTTAGGAAGCAAATAAAAGCTTCAAAATTTAGTATTTAGAAAACGTAGACCAGAAACTTAGTTCTGGTAAATCTCGCGCAAAACAAAAAATATTTAGCGCGATTGGGATTTTTCAGTCGGTCCCGATTACGAATCTTACCGACCAGCTCTCCCAGCTGTACAACAACGTTACTTTAACAGCCAACGTTAGACGTACATTCCTTCCACAAACGATGTGGCTAAAAACTGATTTGAGATAGCGGGAGAAAATCTATCACTAAAAAAAGAGATCTAAAACGCAAATTCCACCCTAGGGAGAGTCAGGGTATACCCTCATATACACTTCTTTCTTAAACTGTTCCTGGCTTGAGGCAGGACAAGTTCCACAAAAGACCTAATGATGGACACTTCATGAAGATGATTATCTGCATATTATGATACATACTCTTTCTCCGATTTCCGTTTCGTCGTCAGCGGGTAGCTGGTCGAGGTCTGGTTGGAGGGCGCATGCGCATATGACGTTGTTGTATCTTTCCTGGTCCATGACGTCGACGAAGAGTATGTTCTCCCTGAGTGAGGCGTTCTGTATCCACGGTTGTTGAGTGACGTATCCCACTCGGCCAGCCACTCTCACCTTCCCCTCCCCCTTCTGCATCTCGGAAATCAAAGCGGACAAGAGGGATGACTTGCCACAACCAACCGGACCCACCACAGCCACCAAAGAGCCACGGGACACTTTCAAATTGATGTCCTGTAGAGACGCTGCTGCCGGCTCCTCCAGGTTCCAATGAAACGTTCCCCTCTCTATTTCAATTGCTGAAATATTCATAGGAATAAATTGATGTTAACATTGATCAAAATTGATAAATTGTGAGTTCAAACAAGTTGGGAAAAGCAAAATTTTACCTCTCCGTGTTGAGAGGAGAACTAATTACAAACTTTTTTTTCTAGATATGCAATTATTTCTCTTAATTGATAACTAATCGCAGAAGTTACAATTCATGAATTATTGAAGCATTATTCAAAACATAAAGTATGTGTCACAAATTCAGGGGCGCATTCTACGGGTCAAAACAAGACTAAGTCACCAAAGAACTATGATCCAAAACTGAACACCCGCGGAGATACGGGCCATCAAAGTATCACGTGAAATGCGATGAATTTTCCCTTCATAATTGAAAAAGATTCGATATTTAAGAAACGATCGATTCTGAGGGCAGAGCTAAAAGCATTTTAGACCAAAAAATTAAACATTTCATTTCGCAAAGTGTTTTAATTTTGCCTAAAGTTACAACGGCGTTTTCAGATCGCTGTAGTTGCTGAGTGGCTTGGTTTTTCATTCATTAAAACGATGGCCCATTCAACTTCTTTGTCAAGCCAACAAGTAAAGCGCATTTACGAGTAAGCAAGAGCGCCTAGTTATTGGAAACATGTCGTGACAACGGCATGGACCTAGTAAAACCGGCGTTTTTAACCAGACCGTGGTATAATTACCCAATCTCGCATGTCTGTTATCGAACCCCTGTGGAAGTTACGTTTGCCATCGAACATTCGTGGATATCTGTGTCGTGGGACATTCTTCTAAGACGTATGCAATAAATGACGCATAAGGCGACAAACGACCAATGCTATTTCTCACGTGATTGTAATACTGTATGACGCGTAATCCTTCGAAAAGTAGTCGCTTACGTACATTGCTGCTAGTAATGATTGATAACTACACCTGCTAGATCAAATGTCAACTAGTACATTACAATGTTTTTTTAAAGGGTGCAATGTGCAAAATTTGTTCAAAATGTTGTCCTTGAGCTCTTACGCAAGCTTCGGTCCTCTTAACGGAAGACCCACGAACTCGTTCAAAGATTCCTGGTGTATTTCTGATGGTTTCGCATGCCTCAATGATCTGTCGACGTAAATCTTCGATGTTTGGAACTTCCGTTTGGTAAACCATGTCCTTCAAATGACCCAAAGAAAGAAATCCAAAGGGTTGAGGTCGGGCGAACGAGCTGGCCGAGCAACAGGTCCTCCACGACCGATCCACCTTCCAGGATAGGTGGCGTCCAAATGTGCCCGAACGTCGCGCCTGAAATGAGCGGGAGTGCCATCGTGCATAAACCACATGTCGCGCCACTGAGCCAAGGGCACATTTTCTAAGAGTTCCGGTAGCGTTTCAGTTAGAAATGGGAGATAATGTTGACCGTTAAGTCTTTGTGGGAGGAAGTGCGGTCCGATTACCAACAATACCGCACCAAACATTTAAACTAAATTTGACTTGATGACTTGCTGCCACGATGGCGTGCGGGTTCTCTTGGCTCCATTGATGCATGTTGTGAGAGTTGATGATTCCGTCTTGGGCAAACGTGGCCTCGTCGGTCACTAAGACCATGCCTGGAAATTGGGGGTTCGCAACACATCGGTGGATAAACCAGTTTGAAAACTGTAGCCTCCTTGGATAGTCATCTGGATTTAAAGCCTGAACCTTCTGGTAGAGGTACGGGTGAAATCCGTGATTGTTTAGGATTCTCCAAACCTTTACATGATTTACATCAAGTTGATCTGCCACCTTGCGGGCACTGGTTCCGGCATCATTTTGTAAGATTTGCAGGACTTGGTTTTCTAAGTTTTCGGGTACATCTTGAGGTCTTCCAGCTCCACCCCTTCGCCGTAGTTGCCCTTTCTCTCGCAAACGTCGATCTACCGCCTCGAAAGTTTGACGACACGGATATCGTCGCTGAGGAAACATCTCTTGGTAAAGGCGCCTGGCTCCCAGAGCATTCCCGAATGCTCGTCCATACATAAGGTGCATATCGGCTAGCTCCTCGTTTGAATAATTTTCCATAACTTTTAGGACTATAAGTTTTTTCTGAAGTGATTGAAACTAGAATAGTCCCTTCTTATAACAAAACAAATGTTTTCTAATTGGTCTACTTTAAGACCATCGTTTTAATGAACGAAAAACCAAGCCACTCAGCAACTACAGCGATCTGAAAACGCCGTTATAAGTTTAGGCCAAATTAAAACACTTTACCAAATTAAATGTTTAATTTTTTGGTCTAAAATACTTTTAGCTCTGCCCCCAGAATCGATCGTTTCTTAAATATCGAATCTCTTTCAATTATGACCAATTTATTGAAAACAATATGGTCAAGCCATATTCGTCGCTTCACTTGACTAGAAAATTCATCGCATTTTAAGTGATACTTTGATGGCCCGTATCTCCGCGGGTGTTCAGTTTTGGACCATAGTTCTTTGGTGACTTAGTCTTGTTTTGACCCGTAGAATGCGCCCCTGAATTTGTGACACATCTTTTTGTAACACCCTGTATAGTAAAGAGGACGGCATTTTTCATCCTGTAAGGATACATTTTTTACGGGAGGCAATAACCCAACGGATAAAAAAACACTAAATGAAGAGTATTCATTTTGGAGAGATATTTCCATATTGGTATAGTCTACTCTTGAACTACATAGATTCTCTGTTTATTGCTACATTCACAACCTTAACCAGTGAGCACGAACAGAAGGAGGCTCGGAGCGAAGCCTACGGAATCAATAGAGGCCCATGCATGCCTCGTTTTTTAAATTCAATTTGGGTTTATTGAATTGGCCAAAAAACTGTCACAGAGCGGCTTGGCGCTCTTCGCTATGCAGTTTTCCTGAGCAATTGAAAACGTTTTCGCAACGCTTAATAGCCAACACGAGAAAAGGAATCTGAGTTAGGAAAGTAGTAAACAATTTGGACTAGAGTCGTAGGATTAGGTGAAATTCTTCACACGTGAAGATCAGGCTCTGTGGAATGTACAGAAGAAATTTATTTATGAAATTAAATTGTTCACTAAGATATTTATTCTAAGCCTCGGCATTTTGACATCATTCTAATGTTTTAATGTCTAATTGGCTTTGCTATAAAAAGGTATAAAAGCTAGTCAATAACGTTTGATATTATTATGTTTACATCACGGTATAAGTTAAATTTTAAGGTTAAAATGATTTTCATAATAATTTAAACATTTTTACTTATATTTTTAAAATTATGCGCTTTAAAAACGGAAATTTTTGTGTTATGTATTTGGCGCGAACTTCTGAATCAATCAAAATATTTATAGGATGGAGAGCGCCATCTAACTACTCAGAGTGGCAGGCGAGAAAAGGTTAAGTTCCCATACGCCTGAGATAACATTCATGGGCCTTTATTGATTTCGCACCATTTTGTGTGTTACCTTAGCGAGTAAAACTTAGTTATGTTCTATAACACCCTCCCTACCACCAACCACACCTAGCTAATACGGAAATCTTGATTTGCGTTACTTGTGTGTTTATACCAATGCTCCGGATTGGTGGGTTAAGTTCTTAAAAAGTTCCTTCAATTGTCTCTTTCTCGGCGCTAAAGTTTGCGCTCCTACCTTAACCTTTTAACCACAATAAATTTTGAGCTTAAATTCAACTGCGTGTGTAATTATAGTGGGCGGTAATAATGAACGATCCATCTCGTTAAAAATAAATAAATTGACATACCACATTGAGCGTCACTAGGCATCCGCTCCACGTAATGCTCGGTTTCCCCAAGATTCAACAAGTTTGCAATTCTTCTTACCGAGACATATGTCTGAAAAGAATTACTTAGCGTATTTGCGTTATTTTGAAAGGTTTTAACTAAAGGGAAGGTCAACGTTACAATCCTGTATGATTATTCCTTTGGAAAATGTTTTGTACTGTACTTAAAGTTTTAAAACATTAAATAAGTTGCCGTTTTTCAATGATGCCTACTATAATTTAAAAACATTCTTAAACAATAGCACGATGGCAAAAACCAACACCTTTCTTTTTGAACAACAATCTTCAAACAATCCCTGATTTCTAAATCTAAAAGTCTTCGTTTTTTTTTTCATTTTTAGAGATATTTGTTTTTTACGTGAAGCCTCATAGATTTTAAAATTTTGAGCGACGATAACTCTGGTTTTACGCATTGAAGATTCATCTCGTTTTGTTTTTCTTATTTAAAAATACTTTGGTAGGGCATCGTGGAGTTCTATTTTAATTTGAAACATGATGTTGGAAGCAAAAATATGCATCGGCCAATCATCCGCCGTTCGCCAACGGATTTTCTCTGAGGGTTGAGCTTTTCTAATATACTTTAAACATAGAGAAAAGAGGGTGTTACTGGAGTGGCCGTATGGGAGCTCCATGAGCGGCTTCAGCTTGGGTTGGAGCGTAATATGGCGCTGCCATCTATGGGCTAAAACTTGTACTAAAATATTTTAAAGTTCGGTCAAGGGCAGGCATAGTTTTTATTTTATTTGGTTATCAAAATTCAAAATAGCACCACCATATTACTCTCGTTAAGCCGCACCAGCGTGCCGAAGCCAAAAATACGCGACCAGTTAAGAAATTTGTTTGAATATTTTTAAATTATTCTCCCTATAGAGGACGCTATAGTCGTACGCACGAACCCTAATATGTAGCGCCTCTGGTGGATTCTGTGCTACACACATCGTTACAATTTACGCGTGTTGTAGTTATTGTATCGGCCACTCCAGTAACACTTCCTTTCTCTATACTCTAAAAGGTTCAAACCAGGGCATCAACGTGTAAAATTTTAAGTTGTTATTGACGTTGATATGACTCGAAAACCAGCATCCCAACGTTTTGATTCACATTTTCTAATTATTTATTTTTACGTAGGCATGCATGCAAGGAAAAAATATAATTATCACTCTAAATGAAATAATCTTTGAAATAAAAGCATTAACGCAAACCACTAATTTCTCTCTCTTTTTGGAGCCAAGCTTTAAAATTACGCGCAGCTTTACTAGCGACTACGCACGTGCGGCTGAAGAAGCGTACTATTGTAAGGAGTGGGGAGGGTCAGAGATGTCAGTCGTCAAAGAAAACCTACAACTTGCGATTTTAAAAAACATTTAGAGTGACAATTTTACTCATGTTTATAAAAAAGGTTCCAAACTTTTATTAGTAAAGACTTTTTCTGGCCTATTCAATTCCTCACATTACCGCTGGAGAATAATGGAACGCTTTTTCATGCTGGGTTTAAGACCAAATTAGTATCTTCCCCTCTCTTTAGCCGCACGGCCTCGCTAGTAAAAAAAGCACGTATTTTTAAATTTTGGCTTTAAAAAGTGAAATTACTTGGAGTGATAATTACTTGTGATGTCTAGGTGAAATTATAAAATTTAAAATGTTAATCAAAACGTTTGGGCTGCTAGTTTTAAAGTCATTTAACAACGTGATGAACAAATTAAACGTTAGCGTGTTTAACATTTTACACGATGATGCCCTTAGATATCACAGTTTGGACTTCTTGACGCACAAGCAAAGTCATTCTAAATTAAGAAAACTAAAACGAGATAAAGCTTCGATGCGTAGAACCAAGTGTGAAGCCTAATCTGCTTTCGGTTATATATATAAACTTTTGACAATATTAAAAATTATGTACCAAAAACACTCCTAATAGTTTCAATTTTTAGAAGACCAAGAAACTTTCAAGTCTTTGATTATAGGAAAACAGTTAATATGTATTTAGTAGAAACAAATATTAGAATTATCTATTGACCAACACGGTTCTTACCAAAACTAGGGTATTTACTATATCCGGAAACGAATGCATTGACGTCGCTAATAATCGTACCAACTGAAAGGAGACGAAAGCCTTCCTCGAGGTGAGAATGTTATCTTCGTCGCTTAATACGTACATGGCGAAACACGGCGAAGTGATCTGAAAATTTAGAAACAATAGCTGTAGGAACTTCAAATCAATATTGAGGTAAAATAGTGTGTACGCCCTGAAGTTGAATTGTTTCGCAAAAAGAGATGACGACTGCCAACAGTAAAAGCCGTCTTATTATTTCATCGCGAGAATGTGGCGTTATCGCCTTCTTGAGCCTCGCGAAAGCGAATAGACTTCTATGCGCCCCATCATCGATAATAATTAGGCCTGTGCGAGTTCAGTTTTTTTGGGGTTCGAGTCGAGTCTCGAGTCTTAAAAAACCTCTTATATAATGTCAAGTCGAGTCCTTCAATTGGTATCGAGTCCTCGAGTTCTTAAGTCAGCTTCAGAACTAGGTTTCAAGTCCCATGTCAAGTTCTGATAAATTATATCAAGTCCCAGTCGAGTCCTGATAAATTATATCAAGTGTCCCAGTCGAGTCCTGATAAATTATATCAAGTGTCCTAGTCGAGTCCTGATAGTATAATTTTTTATTACAAAAATAATAACAAATTTATTTCTGATAGGGATAAACTACACTTTACAAAGTATAAAACTTACAGTGTCCACGACGAAAACGACGCGCGGAAACAATAACTTCAATTTTGGTTTTCTTAGCTTCTTTAGCTGACAGCAAATATTTGTCCAATCACCAGTCTACTCTAAATTCTAAATCGGTAAACCCCCACTAAATGCCTTGCTCTACTTAAATTCCTTGTCAACGAGTTCAAGGTAAATATTTTTGGACTTGATAAGACGCTATAAACCTCGGTTCGAGTTCTCGTCGAGTCTAATAGTGAGGATTTTTGACGACTTGATATAATTCTCAAGTCCTAAAATTTTCATTTTCAAGTCTCGAGTTGAGTCGACTAGAGCCTCGATCAGGCCTAATTTAATAATAATTCAATTCATTCGTACCAAAACCGGAATGAGGCCAGATATAAAAAAGTTTATTGCTTGGAAGAAGGCTTGTTTCTTCATGAGTGCAATTTCTTTCTTCCTGATTTCGAGAACGATTCTGTGGAATGATCTTTCCCAGGCGTACAACTTCAGGACGCGGATCCCGTTCAAGATTTCGCTCATCATTTTCATTCTCTTGTCCTTGAGCTTCATCAGAGCAATCTAATAAACGAGATAATTAAAGAAACCATTCGCAGAAATTCCGGCGGTCGTAGTATCGTTGTAAAAAGTTAATATTCGCTTGTCGTAGCTAACACGCGAATTCAAACAAATCACGTAAAAACATTTACGTATTAGCTGTAGTTGGGGTTGGGGTGTTATAGCTAATGTAAATATATACTGGTTTTACGATTATGATCTGTTCGTGTGCATGTTTGTGCGTGGAGGTATGATGTAAACTAAACGGTCCACACTCTAAGAATATGGGGTGTGCTTTAACACCTTTAAAAGTAGTTTATATGGGTCCAAATTTGACACCGTTACAGGTGTTCATTTACACCCCTGAAAGGGTTTAATAACACTTATTTGAGAAACTGGTGTCAAAGATAAGAAGAAAATGGTACAACAGAGGTGTTGTTTAACACCTTTTTAACTCTTATCGAACTAAAAGTTAATTTTTACTCTCATATGAGTGTTGTGCAATTCCTTAATTGGCGCAGCATAACACCTTTCAGAGTGTCGCATAACACCTTTCAGAGTGTCGCATAACACCTTTCAGAGTGTCGCATAACACCTTTCAGAGTGTCGCATAACACCTTTCAGAGTTTCGCATAACACCTTTAATAGTGGGTTATTTATTTGCAAATATACCACTTTAAGCAATGCTATAGTTCTCGCATGCAGTGTGAAACTTGATCGACTTTAAATTCAGCGTGGAACTGCATGAAAAGTTGGTCATTTTTACCGACTTAATAACTTCTGAAAAAGGCAGACACTTTCAATTAGTAAAAATTCATCGGGTATTAAATTGGTTTTGGAGGCCATAATATCCACGCAGTAGATACAGACGTACTCCTTAACTTTAATAATCTCTTTTCACTAATCTACTCTACAATATTTTAAAAAAATTCATTTTCTACTCTAATCGAACAATTAACGTAGAACTAAATTCTTTCAACATATTCCATTTAAATATTCGTAGTGCGAGAAAAAATTTTGACCAATTTGTAGTCTTTCTTGAATCGTTAGGATACATGTTTGATATAATTGTTTTAACAGAGACCTTTGAAATCCGTGATATAAACTTATTCTCACTCGAGGGCTACGATTCCATCTTTCCAACTGAATATAAGAACCGAAATGACGGCGTCGTAATTTATTTAAAGAATAATCTAGTTTATGCAGAGAACCCCATTAGTTTTATCGGAGCCACGACAAAATCTGTTGATGTAAAAACAGAAAATAATGATACATATAGAGTAATAGCATGCTACAGGTCCCCAAGTAATGTTGCGACTGACTTCCTAACTAACGTGGCTGAACAATTACCCACGCTAGCAAGTGACGGAAAAATCGTGTGGATTGGAGACTTTAATATCGATATACTAGACTTTAATAGTTCAATAGTATCCGATTACTTGACAATCTTGCACGAATCTGGCTTCATATCTTGTATAAATAACCCCACTAGGATAACCGAGACCTCAAAAACATGCATTGACCATGTATTCATCAAAATTAGGGATAATCATAATATAGATTCTTATATCGTACAATCTAATATTACCGACCACTTCTCAACCTTCATCTCAATCCCTCATGTATGGAACAGAGATTTACAAGATAGCGCGGGGCAAAAGTACATTATTAATAACGATTTACTTAAAGTAAATATTTCGAAAGAACCATGGACTGAAATAATTGCAGAAAATAATTGCCATAAGGCGACTAATCTCTTTATCGAAATTCTTCGACGATATATTGACAATTCAGTAAAAAAATGTCAATATAACTACATCCATAAGAAACAAAAACTAAAACCATGGATCACGCCGGCACTTATTGTGTCAATCCGGAAAAGAGATGAGTTGGCCAATCGAGTAAAGAAGGAACCATTTAACCTGCCATTAAAAACTTTCGCTAAAAAATATAGAAATAAACTCTACTCGTTGATAAGAACAGTTAAATTTAAATATTTTAAAAATAGAGTTGACTATAGTAACAAAGAACCTAAGATGATGTGGAAAATTATAAATGACGCTACAAAAAAACAAAGAAAATTAACACAATCAAAACTATTACGCATAATGGTGAAACAATTACTGCTAATGGTAGCCCTAAAGAAATGGCAAATATTTTTAATAAATTCTTCTCGTCTGTAGGACCCTGTTTAGCTAACACGATTATAAATAATAGACAAAGAGATAAAAACCAATATAAGACTACCCTAATATGCAACGAAAAAAGCTTATTCTTTAATCCCATAACACCACAAGATGTCGAGAGTAGTATCTAGGCATTAAAAAATTTAAGTTCAAGTGGATATGATGGCATAGGTATAAGAACTTTGAAAATAATCAAACAACAAATTGCAAGCAAAATTTCAGACTTTTACCTGTACCCATCACGAAGTTACAGTGGGCTTAAAAGTGCCACGAGTTGCTTCGAGAAAAGGATGTCAGTGCTCGACTTGGCGGGGAGCACTGCCGTGCTCCCAGATGAAAACGGAAGACCTTATCGCAGTGCTATAATTTTCCATTTTTAATTTCAAAACGGTGTTTTAAAAGTTCTATTTTGCACCGAATTTACATTTTAAATTGGCCGCAAAAATTTAAGGTAATAAAACTCTCTTTTGGGTGTTTTTACGGTGTAAAAATAGTGTTTTCTTAAATTACATCCTTTTTAACACGTTTTTAACACGTCCTTTTCCTTAGAGTGCAGAACAACGTGGACAACCGTTGCTGAAAAACGACGCCAATTTGCAGTACCGAAACTCGAATAAGGACCCGCTCGCTTCAAGAAGAAGAAAGGACTCTTACGCTACACGGACACACGGAGACCAATTTCCCGTGCCGTTACCCGAACAGGACCAGCTCGCTTGAAAGACGAACAAAGGAGAACCCTACGATACCCGAACACTGAAATCGACCATTACCAGCAACGAAGTATCCACACTAAGGACGACCAACCGAATAAACAACGAACCAGTAAGAGTATCAAAATTTTGTTTTGTTTTAATTTACCATACTGAGAACTCGTGTTTACAACCTTACGGACTCTAATTAACTATAATTGCCCTTGAATTAAATTGTTGCGTAAAAAGGCATAGCCTTTATTATTATAAATAATTTTAATCTTTAAATTAATTAACTGACCCCTCTCAGAAGATTTTCGAATAATTATTTTAAAATGAATAGCGAAAATCAAAGTGGTAGTGAAGGTGACGAAAGTCAGCCCATGTCCCCTAGTAGGGTTAGAAAACAATTTAAAGGCCTTACGGCAACCATGAATTCTCTAATGGAGATGCAAAAACAACAAAACCAGTTGTTACAACAACTCATGACTTCGGGAATTTCTAATACTCAAAATGGTAGTTCATCCAGATCTAGTTCCGAAACAACGGAAATTTACGATCCGATCACGGGCCTACCTGTTACTACCACTTTAAATAGAAATTTTCCGCCACGTGTTACCGAAACGGTAGAGCAAGGCGACCCCGAAGAGTTAGTAATCCCCCCATTCGGACACACCCCTATCTTGAGTCGCGAGGTTCAAGTACCCCTCCCAAAGTTCGGGGATTCCCATGAAAGTAAAAATCCGCTAATTCATCGACGAGGTCAAGCGCTTCAAGCGAATGAAACGATTTAGCGATAGGAAAATTTTAGATTATGTCCCCTTGATGCTAGAAGGGAATACCGGTTTATGGCGGGACCGTAGTTGACAGTTTTATTGGCGTAGCTATACTGGGCCTGATCACTCCCTTCGCGATTACGCGGTTACCGTCGTCTGCTATTGTGTATACTAGAACTTCCTCGATTTGTGTTTGTAGTCAGGACACAGTAGCTGGTAATGTTGTAATGTTTTAAAAGGTATTTGAAGGTATAATATGAATTTAAGTAACGTTATCGAAGCAATAGAAGAGCACATAAAACTAGATACGTTTAAAACAAATCTCGGTAATTAAGCTATAGCGCGAGCAGCTTGCGTCGTGATGCGCGTGATCGAGTGGGCTATGGTTAAACCAAGGAGCATAAATCTCTGAACTACTTTCAGTCGCGAGTTTGCAAGTCCATCAGTCACTAGTAAACTTAATAGTTATTGGCGAAACTTTGATGTCCGCGTTTTATAACACAGTCTC
This sequence comes from Phalangium opilio, assembly GCA_019434445.1. Lineage (NCBI taxonomy): Eukaryota > Metazoa > Arthropoda > Arachnida > Opiliones > Phalangiidae > Phalangium > Phalangium opilio. Next base: position 129,343 of record JAEQBA010002146.1, read on the forward strand.
TATGGCCATTTTCATACTTTCCCTATCATCCACATTTGGTTAAATTAACGTCATATCGCCCGCTACAAGGTGTCATGCGACACTCTGCAAAGTGTTTTGTGACACTCTGCAAGGAGTTATACGTCACTGCGAAACGTGTTATGCTACATTCTTAAAAGCGTTATTCAAACTCGGAAAGGTGCTATGCTGCACCCTTTAAGGAATTGCACAACACTCATATGAGAGTAAAAATTAACTTTTAGTTCAATGTAAGAGTTAAAAAGGTGTTAAACTACACCTCTGTTGCACCATTTTAGTCTTATCTTTGACACCCATTGCTCAAATAAGTGTTATTAAACCCTTTCAGGGGTGTAAATGAACACCTGTGATGGTGTCAAATTTGGACCCATATAAAATACTTTTAAAGGTGATAAAGCACACCCCATTTTCTTAGAGTGCTCTAAGACAATATAGTGTGCTTTAACACCTTTAAAAGTAGTTTATTTGGGTCTAAATTTGACACCGTTTCAAGTGTTTGTTTACACTCCTGAAAGGATTTAATAACACTTATTTGAGCAATGGGTGTCAACGACAAGAATAAAAACTGTGCAACAGACGTTCAGTTTAACACCTTTTTAACTACACTAAAAGTTAATTTTTACACTCATATGAGCGTTGTGTAATTCCTTAAAGGGTGCGGCATAGCACCTTTTCGAGTTTAAATAACACTTTTAGAGTGTCGAATAACACCTTTAAGAGTGGGAGATTGTTTTATAGTAGGATAGAAGTAGAAACAGTAGTATTTTTCCTAGACTGAAAAGCTAAACCGATGACGGAGAAAATACTACGAAAAGCTACATTTTGACCACTCATGAGGCATAATTCAAATATCGAGTAATCGTATTGTTTTACTGTATACTTAATTTTTGATTATTCGCCATTCCACAGTATTATTAGCAATTAATGATCTTCATAACTTAATCCCCTATAGGAAGAAAAGTTATTACATGCAGAACTTTACCCCTTTAAGTGAGGGTTGTTCTGGCATATAAAGTTGGTCATTTTTCCGACTTAACAACTTCTGTTAAAGGCAGAAAGTTTTCAATTTGTACAAAGGCATTGGGTATTAAATAGGTTTTGGAGGCCATAATGTTCAAGCAGTAGATTTAGACGTTCTTGTTAAATTTAATAATCCCTTTTCACTAAGAGTTTTTCAAGCACCAGAAAACGCGTTTAACCTAATTTACTCTACAATATTTTCAACAAAAACCCAATTTTGTAATCTAATTTTTCTCAAAATAAAGTTAAAACATGTCAGAAAAGCAAGTGCCCCACATGTTGGCCTCTCAAGCAGCCCTATATAGTCGCCCTACTGTGAGGCCAGGCCAGTACCAAACCCAGTCTCGTTTTTTAAGAATGTCGCAGAGTATCGCCTTACACGTTTCAGAGTGCCACCTAACACCTTTAGCGTTAGCAGTGTTTTATAAGGGTACAATACCGCCTGATTACCGATTTGTTCGTTAACTTTATTCAAAGGATAAAAATATTTTCTTTCATGAATATTATCTTTAAAAAAAATGTTTAACAAATAAGTTTTTCTATAAATTTTTACTGTTTTTATTCATTTTAATATTGAACAAGTTGGGAAACCAAAATGAACCTCTCCGAGCCGAGACGAATTTACTTTCTAAACACAGGTCCACCAGCCAATGAGAAAAACCGGAAATACATAGTTCAAATTGGCGAAATATTGCCAAGCTCTTTAGCAAAGGCTTAAGCGATTAACAATTTCCTTTGTATCCTCAATAATTCTAATGAGGACCTAAATTGTATCACTGAAGGGTGTATTTAACTTTCGGCTCACTCTGAATCGTTAACACCTCCTATAAGAGGAGGCGAAACAAGGTCATTTCTAGTTTAAATCTAGGGTATCTTATTTCACAGACCCAATCGTTTCAACTTTTTTGGATAGATGAAGAATTAACATCCATATTACCTAAAGAATATAAAAAAGTGCGATTACACTATATATAAATGAAGTAAAGCTGAATTAAAAAAGTAAACACCAAATTTGAAATGTTAATATCTAAAGATGTTCTTGGAATATTAAGATGAAACAGAGCTTTATAGATTCACAACTACTTAAAGAATCGTAATGCCGAAAAATATTTAAAATATTTCCATTTAATATTCTGCAAAAAGGAAATGTTATCGTTTTGTAAGAGATCTTATCATCCTACTCGCTTTATATTAACTTTGATGTGCGTGTAGTGTTTCGATTCGGATGCCATCTTCATTACTCGTTCTATATAAACTCTCACTTGTGTCATTACATAGAAATAAGTTTATCTTAAATAATTAATTAAATATAAATGATATTAATTATTTTAATCGCCAGTAAATAACTTTAAAAATAGTTAAATCGTTTAAAATAAAGTTGTTCCTATTATCTTTCGAAACTTTGCTAATATTGACGTTTAAAGTGAAGGGTACCCCTCTTGCCCGCTTTCTTCAAATTTTGGGGTATATATACAATTCGTTTCCATTATAATAATAGATAAAAACGAATTCGCGTGAACCTTTGGTGGAAGCCCTACCATTGGGAGGCTAGACGTTTCTCGTAACCCTAGCCGATCGCCGCGTATATCTTAAACCGAACGATAACGATGGAGAAGAAGCCGGAATGGACAAAGACCTGAAGATGGTGGTGCATAGAAGCTGGTGTCAATGTGGGATTGACGAAGAACAGAAGATGGTGGTGCTTACGAGCCAGTAAGTACAGGCTGGTGTCAGTGTGGGATTGACGAAGAACAGAAGATGGTGGTGTTTACGAGCCAGCAAGTACAGGCCAGTGTCCATGTGGGATGGACAAAGACTAGCAGATTGTGGTCCTTAGAAGCCAGTTAGTAAAGACTGGTGTTGGCAGATGAATGGCGAAATTTCTGTGAATCGCGAACGCGTTCCGGAAATCGGGTATTTGTTTGCTCCGATTTGTAAACTGCGAAAGCGGTCACGTGGGGTCTGACAGACAGACAGACACGACCGGTGTAATACCTCTCCGTGACGTCATCGTCACTCGGAGAGGTAAAAATTTATGAAAATAAAACACCTTATTTAAGAAACCCATGCAGTATCACAATTTTCCACGGTTAATTTCAAATGGTGTTTTAAAAGTGTTATTTTACTCCAAATTTATACCTTAAATTGGCCACAAAAACTTAAGGGGGAAGACTACTGAAGACTAATCAAAATAGCCCGTTTTAGTTCGAGTCCAGTCCCCAAAATAATAGCCCTATACGGATAAAATTTTACTGACTTATATTTCAAACCTTCTCCTAACGATTAAAATATTTTTCATTATTTTTAACTCAATATTTAAGTCAGAATATTTTTTCCCGCCGGTGAAGTTTTGGATGTAGTTATTCGAGTCCAACTCTTACAATTCAATACCTAATGTTTTGTCCAATATGTCATTCGAAAGACAATTTTGAGCTGTATCGATTAAAATAATTTTCAATTAAATCCGTCCATTAATAAAAGAGCTGCACCAGAAAAACTTCAAATTTAGACAGCTTCAATACTTAATTCCTAGAGGGCACCCTATCTGGGTATAGGCTAAACTCTGAACTTCTCATACTATGTAGAAGTTTTCCTTCTATGCTGGTATAAAGACTGGCGGAACGACGGGAAAAGGTAAAACTGGTCGGCTGGCCCCCGCAGCGAGATTTTGAAGTTCTTTTGTTGTACAGAACTACCGAGGGGAGGGGTTAATACGGGAGACTGTGAATGCGATTTTGAAAGGCTTCATTCGCTTCGACAAAGGATTTTGCTGCTCGTGGATTTCGGGGCTATTCCCGCTTATCACCAACAAAATTCTAGTTTATCCTTCTTGAATTTAGGCCTCACTGACCCTCTCCCGGGTGTTCAAATAAAATTTACTTTACTAAATGATTTTTAATAATTAAAGGGAGTCAGAAATGGTCATACAACCAGTTTTAATCGATTTAGATTAATTTAAAGCAATTTTTATGTTAAAAGGGCTAGAGATATTTCCTCCCCCTCTCTCAGCTTTAACTGCAGTGCAGTGTTGTCAGGCCCTCTGAAATTAGCCGAGTTAGTCAAGTAACGAGTGAAACTGAACTGCTAGCCTTCCTCTCTACATTTTGTGAAAACGGTCTGGCGTCGAAAAGAGATGTGGTCGTTGTCTGATACTTGGTATTGCCGTAATATTTCTTCCTATAATGTCGATGGCGCTTTTTGCGACTACGAACTTTACTTGGTGGTCTTTTTCTTTTCGATTAACTTGATTTTTTCCTAGGGGTGATTAAGGAAGACTTAACTCTGTTGCCATATACATTTTAATTTCGAAGTTGGTTAGCGATATAAAGTGTTAGGAAAAGTTTTGCTGCTAAATAAATTAAAAACTGATCTCGTTGTAACAAAATTGACTACTAGTGGCGGTAGAGAGGGGCGTAGACTGTGTATCCCTCCATCTGGGCTCGCTCTTGTAAGAGGGGATACTGTACGCGCCCAGTAGGGGGATGACACTGAGCTAAGAGAGAAGAGTATGACGTTTGCATACGCAGCACTGCCATTACTGTATTAAAATGATGCAAAGGTTCACTAACCGTAAACTACGTGTACATTTTAGGAGCAAGACTCACACCTTATCTGACGCTCAAATTATCCCTTCTTTCGAATAGCGCTACATTTATTGTGCATTAGGCCTAGTTCAGACCCTCTTAAATGTCACCATATTTCAGATGAATACTTCAGTGCCTTCAAAGCTATACTTTATGTACTTTCAATAGGGAAGAGAAGTACAGCTCTAGTTTTATAGGTATTGTAGCTTCAAGAAAAAAAAACTTTACAGATATTACAAGCGTTTCTATTGAAGAAGGGGTAACGGTGTCACGCGAGGGGCAAACCACTCGCCTAATGGTGGTCAATGAAAGAAATTGTGCTATCCAAAGATAAAATTCCCGTAACATTCTCAGGTGTTCACAGGTCAGGTGGACGGATTTAATTGAAATTTTTTTAATCGATACAGCTCAAAACTGTCTTTCGAATGACATATTAGGCAAAAAATTAGGTATTGAATTGTAAGAGCTGGTCTTGAATAACTACAGCCAAAACATCACCAGCGGGAAAAAATATTCTGACTTAAATATTGAGTTAAAAATAATGAAAACTATTTTAATCGCTAGGAGAGGGTTTAAACTATAAGTGAGTAAAATTTTATCCGTATGGGGCTATTATTTTGAACACTGGACTCGAACTATTTTGGGTTGTCTTCAGTGGTCTTCCCCCTTAATGAAAAATGTCGAGGTGAACATCCCCTCTTGTTCAGGTCGCTATCTATCCTTGATCAGTAACGCACGCCCTTTCCCTTTCACTGGTAATCTTAACCGCGCTTGGGAAAAAAAAAAAAAAATTCCCCATTTTCAAAGATGCGAGATCAGGTTCGTCTCACCTAATGTTCAATACATTAAAGCCTTCATGACAGTTATTTCTATCTGCGTTAGTATAGCGTTGAATAATAATAAATAGTTAACTGAATTCCGGTACAGGGATGGTTTATAGAAGGAAAACTTCTAAATATCCACTATAATACCTACTACACGGGGGATAGAATTGTGATATTCCCCGCAGATCTGAGCGCCATCGTTTGAAAAAGATTCGAACTTTAGGTCAGTCGTCCTCCCCCTTAAGGAAATTGAAGTCTCTTTTGGGTGTTTTTATGGGCGAACACTATTTTACAAATTAACCAAGGGTGCCTACAAATGCCTACAGTAGTAAAACTACTATTGTAGTAGTTTTTTGTTTATTTTAAATACAGTCCCGTTTTCAACAGTTTGATGCCTTTAATTATAAATATATATGCTCTGAATTTGTCCAAGATTGTCAGAAGGTCCCGAGGAAATTAATACTTAACTATCATTGTTAAATTATCCCTCCTATCATATTATAGGGAAGAGCTCCTATAGGGGTTGGAATTTTACCAAATTGGTTTGTTTCAGTTAATTATGGCTGAAATTAAATCTAATTTGGAACGTATAGTTTTAATTCGCCGTCACTCAATTTTTTATTACAAATAATACTTAACTGCGGCAAATTGAATTGTGTCTACAAGATTTAATTGTGAAAGAAAATTTTACCAAAATGATATTATTTAACTTAATTATCTAAGAAAATAAACATAATTGGGTATCTTGTGTTGAATGAATTCGGTGTTCAATTTAAACGCAATTAAAAGTTAATTAGGAATAGTAATCATACTTAAACTGAGGAAGGCAACAAGACTTTCGTAATCTTGTCTGCCGGGGTAAGAATTTTACCAAAATGTGATTATTTAAGTTAATTAAGTATGAAATTAAATCCAACTTGGATTATAATGCTATTTGAATGTGATGGTCAAATTAAACACTATAAAAAGTAAATTGTGCCACTTAAACGTACGCTTAGGGTGCTTTCAAAATATTGCTAAAGGAAAACTACGGCCACAGGGGTTTGAACTGTCCAAAATGCGATTATTTAACACAACTATTAAAGTAATGAAATATAATTTGATAATGTGTCATATGAATGTGGGGCTCAATTTAAACACAATTTAATGTTAATTGCTAGGAATTATTCTCAAATATATGGTGCCTACAACTTTACATAACCTCGGTGTCTACGAGACACTATTTTATCAAAACGCTTTCATTTCACTTAATTTTGGATGGAATTCAATCTTAGTTGGTAAATATATATTTGAGATTGCGCTGATTATTTTAAATGCGATTTAAAGTTAATTGCGAGCAATTATTCTCAAATAAATGGTGCCTACAACTTTTGAATTTTACATAACCTGGGTGTCTACAACTTTTCAATTTTACATAACCTGGGTGTCTACAACTTTTGAATTTTACATAACCTGGGTGCCTACAACTTTTGAATTTTACATAACCTGGGTGCCTACAACTTTTGAATTTTACATAACCTGGGTGTCTACAACTTTTTAATTTTACATAACCTGGGTGTCTACAACTTTTTAATTTTACATAACCTGGGTGTCTACAACTTTTGAATTTTATATAACCTGGGTGTCTACAACTTTTGAATTTTACAAAACCTGGGTGTCTACAGCTTTTGAATTTTACATAAACTGGGTGTCTACAACTTTTGAATTTTACATAACCTGGGTGTCTACAACTTTTGAATTTTACATAACCTGGGTGTCTACAGCTTTTGAAATTTACATAACCTGGGTGTCTACAACTTTTGAATTTTACAAAACCTGGGTGCCTGCAACTTTTAAATTTTACATAACCTGGGTGCCTACAACTTTTGAATTTTACATAAGCTGGGTGCCTACAACTTTTGAATTTTACATAACCTGGGGTCTACAACTTTTGAATTTTACATAAACTGGGTGCCTACAAATTTTGAATTTTACATAATCCGGGTGCCTACACGACACTATTTTACCAAAACACTTTCATTTAACTTAATTTTGGATGGAATTCAATCTGAGTTGGTACATATACATTTATGATTGCGCTGATTAATTTAAACGCGATTTAAAGTTATTCTGAGCAATTACTCTCAAATATATAGAGCCTACAACTTTTGAATTTTACATAACCTGGGTGTCTACAACTTTTGAATTTTACATAAACTGGGTGTCTACAACTTTTGAATTTTACATAAACTGGGTGTCTACAACTTTTGAATTTTACATAAACTGGGTGTCTACAACTTTTGAATTTTACATAAACTGGGTGTCTACAACTTTTGAATTTTACATAAACTGGGTGTCTACAACTTTTGAATTTTACATAAACTGGGTGTCTACAACTTTTGAATTTTACATAACCTGGGTGTCTACAACTTTTGAATTTTACATAAACTGGGTGTCTACAACTTTTGAATTTTACATAACCTGGGTGTCTACAACTTTTGAATTTTACATAACCTGGGTGTCTTCAACTTTTGAATTTTACATAACCTGGGTGCCTACAACTTTTTAATTTTACATAACCTGGGTGTCTACAATTTTTGAATTTTACATAACCTGGGTGTCTACAACTTTTCAATTTTACATAACCTGAGTGTCTACAACTTTTGAGTTTTACATAACCTGGGTGTCTACAACTTTTTAATTTTACATAACCTGGGTGTCTACAAGTTTTGAATTTTACATAACCTGGGTGTCTACAAGTTTTGATTTTTACATAACCTGGGTGTCTACAACTTATGAATATTACATAACCTGGGTGTCTACAACTTTTGAATTTTACATAACCTGGGTGTCTACAACTTTTGAATATTACATAACCTGGGTGTCTTCAACTTTTGAATTTTACATAACCTGGGTGCCTGCAACTTTTGAATTTTACATAACCTGGGTGCCTACAACTTTTGAATTTTACATAAGCTGGGTGCCTACAACTTTTGAATTTTACATAACCTGGGGTCTACAACTTTTGAATTTTACATAACCTGGGTGCCTACAAATTTTGAATTTTACATAATCCGGGTGCCTACACGACACTATTTTACCAAAACACTTTCATTTAACTTAATTTTGGATGGAATTCAATCTGAGTTGGTACATATACATTTATGATTGCGCTGATTAATTTAAACGCGATTTAAAGTTATTCTGAGCAATTACTCTCAAATATATAGAGCCTACAACTTTTGAATTTTACATAACCTGGGTGTCTACAACTTTTGAATTTTACATAAACTGGGTGTCTACAACTTTTGAATTTTACATAAACTGGGTGTCTACAACTTTTGAATTTTACATAAACTGGGTGTCTACAACTTTTGAATTTTACATAAACTGGGTGTCTACAACTTTTGAATTTTACATAAACTGGGTGTCTACAACTTTTGAATTTTACATAAACTGGGTGTCTACAACTTTTGAATTTTACATAAACTGGGTGTCTACAACTTTTGAATTTTACATAACCTGGGTGTCTACAACTTTTGAATTTTACATAAACTGGGTGTCTACAACTTTTGAGTTTTACATAACCTGGGTGTCTACAACTTTTTAATTTTACATAACCTGGGTGTCTACAAGTTTTGAATTTTACATAACCTGGGTGTCTACAAGTTTTGATTTTTACATAACCTGGGTGTCTACAACTTTTGAATATTACATAACCTGGGTGTCTACAACTTTTGAATTTTACATAACCTGGGTGTCTACAACTTTTGAATATTACATAACCTGGGTGTCTTCAACTTTTGAATTTTACATAACCTGGGTGCCTACAACTTTTGAATTTTACATAACCTGGGTGTCTACAACTTTTGAATTTTACATAACCTGGGTGTCTACAACTTTTCAATTTTACATAACCTGAGTGTCTACAACTTTTGAGTTTTACATAACCTGGGTGTCTACAACTTTTTAATTTTACATAACCTGGGTGTCTACAAGTTTTGAATTTTACATAACCTGGGTGTCTACAAGTTTTGATTTTTACATAACCTGGGTGTCTACAACTTTTGAATATTACATAACCTGGGTGTCTACAACTTTTGAATTTTACATAACCTGGGTGTCTACAACTTTTGAATATTACATAACCTGGGTGTCTTCAACTTTTGAATTTTACATAACCTGGGTGCCTACAACTTTTTAATTTTACATAACCTGAGTGTCTACAACTTTTGAATTTTACATAACCTGGGTGTCTACAACTTTTCAATTTTACATAACCTGAGTGTCTACAACTTTTGAGTTTTACATAACCTGGGTGTCTACAACTTTTTAATTTTACATAACCTGGGTGTCTACAAGTTTTGAATTTTACATAACCTGGGTGTCTACAAGTTTTGATTTTTACATAACCTGGGTGTCTACAACTTTTGAATATTACATAACCTGGGTGTCTACAACTTTTGAATTTTACATAACCTGGGTGTCTACAACTTTTGAATATTACATAACCTGGGTGTCTTCAACTTTTGAATTTTACATAACCTGGGTGCCTACAACTTTTTAATTTTACATAACCTGAGTGTCTACAACTTTTGAATTTTACATAACCTGGGTGTCTACAACTTTTCAATTTTACATAACCTGAGTGTCTACAACTTTTGAATTTTACATAACCTGGGTGTCTACAACTTTTGAATTTTACATAACCTGGGTGTCTACAACTTTTGAATTTTACATAAACTGGGTGTCTACAACTTTTGAATTTTACATAAACTGGGTGTCTACAACTTTTGAATTTTACATAAACTGGGTGTCTACAACTTTTGAATTTTACATAACCTGGGTGTCTACAACTTTTGAATTTTACATAAACTGGGTGTCTACAACTTTTGAGTTTTACATAACCTGGGTGTCTACAACTTTTTAATTTTACATAACCTGGGTGTCTACAAGTTTTGAATTTTACATAACCTGGGTGTCTACAAGTTTTGATTTTTACATAACCTGGGTGTCTACAACTTTTGAATATTACATAACCTGGGTGTCTACAACTTTTGAATTTTACATAACCTGGGTGTCTACAACTTTTGAATATTACATAACCTGGGTGTCTTCAACTTTTGAATTTTACATAACCTGGGTGCCTACAACTTTTTAATTTTACATAACCTGGGTGTCTACAACTTTTGAATTTTACATAACCTGGGTGTCTACAACTTTTCAATTTTACATAACCTGAGTGTCTACAACTTTTGAGTTTTACATAACCTGGGTGTCTACAACTTTTTAATTTTACATAACCTGGGTGTCTACAAGTTTTGAATTTTACATAACCTGGGTGTCTACAAGTTTTGATTTTTACATAACCTGGGTGTCTACAACTTTTGAATATTACATAACCTGGGTGTCTACAACTTTGAATTTTACATAACCTGGGTGTCTACAACTTTTGAATATTACATAACCTGGGTGTCTTCAACTTTTGAATTTTACATAACCTGGGTGCCTACAACTTTTTAATTTTACATAACCTGAGTGTCTACAACTTTTGAATTTTACATAACCTGGGTGTCTACAACTTTTCAATTTTACATAACCTGAGTGTCTACAACTTTTGAGTTTTACATAACCTGGGTGTCTACAACTTTTTAATTTTACATAACCTGGGTGTCTACAAGTTTTGAATTTTACATAACCTGGGTGTCTACAAGTTTTGATTTTTACATAACCTGGGTGTCTACAACTTTTGAATATTACATAACCTGGGTGTCTACAACTTTTGAATTTTACATAACCTGGGTGTCTACAACTTTTGAATATTACATAACCTGGGTGTCTTCAACTTTTGAATTTTACATAACCTGGGTGCCTACAACTTTTTAATTTTACATAACCTGAGTGTCTACAACTTTTGAATTTTACATAACCTGGGTGTCTACAACTTTTCAATTTTACATAACCTGAGTGTCTACAACTTTTGAATTTTACATAACCTGGGTGTCTACAACTTTTTAATTTTACATAACCTGAGTGTCTACAACTTTTGAGTTTTACATAACCTGGGTGTCTACAAGTTTTGATTTTTACATAACCTGGGTGTCTATAAGTTTTGAATTTTACATAACCTGGGTGTCTACAACTTTTGAATTTTACATAACCTGGGTGTCTACAACTTTTGAATTTTACATAACCTGGGTGTCTACAACTTTTGAATATTACATAACCTGGGTGTCTACAACTTCTGAATTTTAAATAACCTGGGTGCCTACAAGACACTATTTTACCAAAACCCTTTCATTTAACTTAAATTTGGATGGAATTCAATTTTAGTTGGTACATATATATTTGAGATTACGATGATTCATTTAAAGGCAACACAGTTTCTCGATGCAACTACCCTTTTTGAAACACTAATTAACGTAATAATTTTTGTAAGTTTTGTTAATGGTTTTGATGTTATTTTATCAATTTAAAACAACAGCACTGTTCCGCTTTGAACCATGAAATTATTAAATAACAAAAGAGTTAGCACAACAGTTATCCAGGAAAAAATTGGACACGGGGACATGTGATGGTTTAATGGGTTATATTGGAGAAATTTGATCACATTAAAATTTATGACGCAAAACAATAGGACTAGGGCGCTTACTAGACCCAAAAGCTATCAGCTGTGTGGGCTAATTTTTTGGATTACATGATATGGGGCATGCCATGCGCGTGCGGAAATTTGTTCTCACGTTATAGGATCAGCAACTCCCTATCTCGAGCGACAGCCTAACGTAGCTTTGTACGTCCTGTCAAGAGACAAAAACTTCAGGATCTTCAGGATTTAAAATATCCGCGAGTTTTTTTTTAGCTCGAGTGCACGGACCTCTAGGCCTTAGTTTCAAATACGTGTTGGCAATTTCACACGTATTTGAAACTAAGGCCTAGAGGTCCGTACACTCGAGCTAAAAAACTCGCGGATATTTTAAATCCTGAAGATCCTGAATTTTTTTGTCTCTTGACAGGACGTACAAAGCTACGTTAGGCTGTCGCTCGAGATAGGGAGTTGCTGATCCTATAACGTGAAAACAAATTTCCGCAGGCGCATTCTTTATCCATGCCCCATATCATGTAATCCAAAAATAATTAGCCCACGCAGCTGATAGCTTTTGGGTCTAGTAAGCGCCCTAGTCCTATTGTTTTGCGTCATATTTAATAAATTTTAATGTGATCAAATTTCTCAAATATAACCCATTAAACCATCACATGTCCCCGTGACCAGTTTTTTCCTGGATAACTGTTGTGCTAACTCTTTTGTTATTTAATAATTTAATGGTTCAAAGCGGAACAGTGCTGTTGTTTTAAATTGATAAAATAACATCAAAACCATTAACAAAACTTGCAAAAATTATTACGTTAATTTATACAGAGTGTTTCAAAAAGGGTAGTTGCATCGAGAAACTGTGCACCCAGGTTATGTAAAATTCAAAAGTTGTAGGCACCATATATTTGAGAATAATTGTTCGCAATTAACTTTAAATTTCGTTTTAAATTGAACACATTCATATGACACATCATCAGATTAGATTTCATTACTTTAATAGTTATGTTAAATAATCGCATTTTGGAAAGTTCAAACCCGATGGGCGTGGGTTTCCTTCAGCAATGTTTTAAAGGCACCCTTACCGTAAGTTTAATTGGCACAATTTTCTTTTTATAGTGTTTAATTTGACCATCACATTCAAATAGCATTATAATCCAAGTTGGATTTAATTTCATACTTAATTAACTTAAATATTCACATTTAGATTATATTCACATTTTGGTAAAATTCTTACCCCGGCAGACAAGATTACGAAAGTATTGTTGTCTTCCTCAGTTTAAGTATGATTACTAGTAGCAATTAACTTTTAATTGCGTTTAAATTGAACAGCGCACTCATTTAACATAAGGTACCCAATTATGTTTAATTTCTTGGATAATTAAAACAAATAATATCTTCTTGGAAAAATTTTCCTTCGTAATTAAATCTTGTAGACACAATTCAATTTGCCGCAGTTAAGTATTATTTGTAATAAAAAATTGAGTACGGGCGAATTAAAACTATACGTTCCAAATTAGATTTAATTTCAGCCATAATTAACTGAAATAAAATATATTTGGTAAAATTCCCCTTAAAGGGAGGATGAAGTAGAAAATCATGTGATTTTTTATCGATTCTCCTACAAATTATAAGACGTAGTGAAACATTCAGGAAATACTTCTGAATGATTTTAAAATTCAAATTAGGTTCAGATTTTAAGAATAATTTGAAATAAGCCCCTCTGACCAATCGGGTAACGCCCTGCCCTTTTATTAACAAAATTCTCGTGGCACGTTCCGTGTCGAATGAAATTTATCACGAGATTTGATAAAATTTGCGCGCGACGTGATAATCGTGGAGCGAGACATGGAGCGTGTAAAATCCTTTGCATAAAACTTGTATTTTTATCTATTTTATCTATGTAAATAATTGAAAACATTTGTACCCAAAAATAACCTTAACAAAAAATAACCTAACCAAGAAAAAATAACCTGTAAAGAAAAAATAACCATGCACCTGCAAAATATCTCCTTCAAAATCAACAAAGCTTAAGATTCAATACCTTGTCAATACAAAAAAGAACAAATTGTAAAACCGAAAACCGTGAAAACACGCCCAACTAAATTCCCTCCGAGAGCAAAAAACTTTAACCCTTGACCTGACCTAACCCTAATCCAGGAGTAACATGCTGACCAAGGGGGAAGGAAGTTGGGGGCGGATTCATTAATTTCACGTTAACATTCATAGAAACGATGTAAAAAAGAGTCACTTCACTTTGCAACTTGAACTTCGCAACTTCGCTTCAAACTCTGAACACCTGAAGCAACCCAAAGCTCTGTCCCTCCCTGACACAGAGCAACCGACCAATAACCAATGTAACTAAGCATTTAAATAAACCTTTTATTAGTTGTTTTAACTTAGTAGTTTTACTCTATCACGCGCTCACGATTCACACGAATTAGGAATTTAGAAACTTTAAAACCAAATCATTTCAATTAACAAAAATTCAGTCTAACCAAACGGATAAACGGGGATCCTTTAAAAAATAAACTATTAAACCCCCCACAAGAAATAACATGGTGCCGAAAAACCCACGGGATAACTAACCAACCAACCGTGATTAGTGAGCAACCAGGAACAATTAAACACGCGTGATAAGTGAACTGCTTAACCACAACCAACTTCAGAACTTCAAGACCCAAATACAAGAACTTCAGAACCTCAAGACCCAACTACAAGAACTACAGAACCTCAAGACCCAACTAAAAGAACTACAGAACCTCAAGACCCAACTACAAGAACTACAGAACCTCAAGACCCAACTACAAGAACTACAGAACCTCAAGACCCAACTACAAGAACTACAGAACTACAGAACCTAACTACAAGACCTTCAAGACCCAATTAACTACAAGAACTTCCAGAACCTCAAGACCTAACTTCAAGACCCACAACTAACTTCAAGACCTTCCAGAACTTCTAGACCTTCAAAACCTTACCAGATCTTCATGAACCTAAAACATCACGAATAGTAAGAACATTAACTTTAACTAAACAATGGCGGACGCGGAACAAGAACTTTTAACCTTAAAAGGAAGTCAAAAAGCCATACGAACTTCCGTAACAAAAGCATGCAACAATATGGACGCGCTACTTAAAAGCGCTAACGTGGATAGTGACGATCTAGAGGACTATTTAGCTTTATTACAACCAAAAGAAGTAGAAATGAACTTGATAGACCAACGCGTAGAGATATTAACCACGGGAGCGGCCGAACGAGAAAAAGAAACGGGACGCGCCATCGAATTTCGCGACCGGATCATCGTCACGAAGGCGAGAATTAACCGGAAACTAAACCAACTCAATCCAAACTACTCGGCGGCTACATCCATCGTGGGATCGGTACACGGAAGCGCGAGAGAAGACGCACCAGCGACCGAACTTCCGACCCTCACTATGCCTAAATTTAATGGCGACATCACTATAGTCTGTCAAACGAAAGAAGAGCCCTGAGAAATTTGTCCAAATTGGTGTCGCCACCATCGATCCCATAGTACTTTATCAACTTGTTTTGTTTTGTCAATAGTCGTCTGTAATATAGTCTGCTATAAACAGAACATAAAAGCCCTAAGAAAATTAGTAGATACATGCGATGGGAACATAAGGAGTCTAAAGAATCTAGGAATTAACATGAAAGAAAACGGATTCTTTCTCTGCCCAGCTCTACTTAGTTGCCTACCAAACGATATAAGGTTAGACTATTGCCAAAAAAGGGGCGCGAACGACGAATTTAACGTTGAAGCCCTAGTAGAATTTCTAAGAAAAGACGTACAGGATAGGGAGGTAGCGGAAATGTTAGGAAAATTCCAGAACTTGGAGCACTCAAAAACAAGCCAAGCTCCGACCAATAATTACCGGGAGAAACACCCTAGACCAAACCGAAATTATAACCATAACCAAGGGTCGGCTTCCGCTTTAACCGTTTACCAAAACCCAAATAACTATGACCAAAACCCAAATAACTATGAACAAAACCCTAATAACTATGAACGGAAAAAGTATTGCATGTTTTGCAAAAATAACCACCAACAATCCATTAATTGCAATTACCACTCTCTAGAAGACAAAATTAAACTAATTAGAAACGAAAATAGGTGCTATAATTGCGTAAAATGGGGTCACGACACGGCTAATTGCAGGTCCCCTTTCCAATCATGTAAACAATGCAAAAAGAGACATAACATACTAGTTTGCGACCAATTAGAAGTTAATCAGAATAAAAACACTCAAGTAGAAACCTTAAACAATAGCGCAGCTTCATCCCAAGGTACGACCATGCAAATTGCAGTTAGTAACCACGTAGCTTGCCAAAAAAGTTTTATTACAAACCGCCCAAGCTCTCGCTTTAAATCCAGAAAACCCAAACCAAAAGGAACCCCTACGGTGTTTACTAGATGGGGGGAGCCATTTGTCATTCATAACCGAAGAGATTTCACAAAGGCTTAGATTACCCGTACTAGGAAGTACACTCTTAACGATTTTTAACTTTGGGAGTCAAAACGCGCCAGAGGTTAGCCGTAACATTGTCAAATTAGTTTTGCAAAACCTTAAAAATCCTAACGAATTTGTTGAAATGCAAGTTGTTGAGGTTCCCTATATCTGTAGAGCGTTAGTCAAACCACCTTGTGAAGAAATTGAAAGCAATCTTAACCAAAAAGGATTGCAGTTAGCCGACGATAGAAATGACCAAAACAACAACATAGGCGTTTTAATAGGAGGCGATTCTTATTGGGAGTTCGCATCTGGTAAATTAGAAAGATTGGGAAAGGCCACCGTAGCTCTAGAAACCAAATTAGGATGGGCCGTATCTGGACCGGTTGAAATAGAAAAGGCAGGTTTAGAAACGTATTCTTCCTTTCACATTAGCGTAGAAGAAAGGGCTGACGAGATGGTAAGAAACCTATGGGAACTAGAGGCTATAGGGATTAAAGGAGACCTAGATAAAATACCCCAAAAAGAGGAAATTATTGAGCAATATTCAGAGAACCTTAAAACAGAAGAGGGGCGATACGTTGTGAAGTTCCCATGGAAATCTGACCGAGAAAACTTACCGGATAACTTAGGTGTAGCTAAATTGCGAATTAAACCCTTAATTAAAAAATTCGAGAAAAACTCAAACTATTACCAAGAATACCGTAAGGTATTGCAAGACTAATTAGACTCAGGAGTTATAGAACAGGTACCAGATAGCGAAATTAATACCGAAGCTTGCTATTATTTACCACACCAAGGAGTAAAACGAGAGTCTAGCTCAACAACAAAATTAAGAGTAGTCTTGGATGGGTCCTCACACGAACCAGGGGCACCCTCATTAAACGATATGCTACTGTCAGGGCCTAACTTACACCCCGACCTAATTATGCTATTATTAAGATTTAGGACCCACCCAGTAGTCTTCACTACAGAAATTGGGAAGGCGGATTTACCGGTATCGTTCCTTTCAACCGAATTCCCAATGGACCGGAATCCCATTCGACCGAATATCCCGCAATGATTTTAGATTTCCAGCCCAATGGCTATATTCCCGATGGACCGAAATCCCAATCGTCCGAATATGCCCCTAAAAAATACATGAATATAACTTGAAACACTGTAGCCGTCAGCGATTCGGTGGTGTAGTGGATACGATGTTGAACTGCGAAGCGATAGGTTGTTGGTTCGAATCTCCGAAAGGTATGTTAATAATATTAAAAGTAAATGTTTCGTGATACTAATTAAAACGCTCACTTTCATTCCTTTCAAGGCAAGAGATATATAGTATTAATAAACAAATTGTGCTTAAAATGAAGTACAGTCTTAATGATAGTTCCATCAATGTCTTTAAATTAAAATTTTAATATTTTGGTTTCGGGTGGGTTAGGTTAGGTTAGCTTAGGTTAGGTTAGCTTAGGTTAGGTTAGCTTAGGTTAGCTTAGCTTAGGTTAGCTTAGGTTAGTTTAGGTTTGGTTTGGTTTGGTTCCAATAATTCGTTGACACCTTTTCCAAAATATGCTCCTTTTAATTAGCTACCACCTTTTCCAAAACATTCTCCTACTGATTAGCTACCACCGTTTCCAAAACATTCTCCTATTAATTAGCTGCCACCTTTTCCAAAATATTCTCCTATTAATTAGCTGCCACCTTTTCCAAAATATTCTCCTATTAATTAGCTGCCACCTTTTCCAAAATATTCTCCTATTAATTAGCTGCCACCTTTTCCAAAATATTTCTATTATTCCTAATAAATTGTTCGTGGTAAGAGGCGGGCTTTTAATACTCATATAAATAATCTTTTTACCTCCAATTTCCAAACAAGGTTGGGTTGGGTTAGGTTAGGTTAGGTTAGGTTACGTTTGGTTAGGTTAGGTTAGGCTAGGGTAGGTGAGGTTCACCGTAATTAAAACGTAGTTAAAATAAGTGCAGTAATACATTTTCAACTCACATTTATTTTAACAATAATAAGAAGTGAAATTAAAAATATATTTAATGCAAAGCCACACAGTATGTCTTCTTCCAGTTCAATAGAATTTCGGTACAATGGGACTATAATAAAATCGCACCTTTGGCTACGTTCGGTCGAATGGGACCCTAAAAAAAAACCCCTTCTGTCGAATGGGAATTCGGTTCAATGGGACCAAAGCGATTTACCCACTCGGGAAATTAAAGCTCAGGGACCCTATTCTCTAAGGTCCTTTTGGAGGAATTTCGATCCGAATCTTTTCATTCGGAGTCAATTTCTCCGAATGAAAATAAAACGTATTCTGTAAGCACCTTATCCTAATCATACGGTGATAACCTCTCCGAATCATTCGGCGGCCGTAAGAGACGGCCGAATCGGGCATTCGGAGTTTTTACCGCCTCTCTTCCCTCCATCAATCTTAGATTCGCGGAACTTTCGCCGGTGTTTTCTAGTATTTTTCCCCGTACATTTTTGCTGGCACCTTGGCTGCGGTTCATATTTTTATTTAGTATGGCTGCTTTGTTTTTTCAACTCAAGCTTCATCGTTTGCGATTTGAACATGGTAATCGCATTGCCCGTCGCCATTTACGAGTTCAAAGGGTTTTTCGAGACTTAAAATCAAGCGTGGGCAAAATTTTAGGTTAAAGCGGGAAATGGCTTTAGGCCTTGGCGGGCTTTGGCGAAATCTACAAGGTAGAATCATGTAGAATGGTAGATCGACGACTTTTTGGTAGATTGTAAAAAAACGTCGTTGAATTTACCCTACATTTAAGGGATAATTTCGCGAGATCCAATTACTTAACACAGATTTAATTGTTCATATTAATATTTTTTCTACCGGGGCTTGTAAGTTAGAGCCACCTATTTTTGACCAATTGCATCAATTATTAATAATTGCTAGATTAAATTTGGTTATTTCGTTTAGCATCTATTTGAATTATTAAATTTTGGTAGGTGTGTAACCATTGATAGAGGGCTAATGATCTACATTAATGAATTTATGATAATCTCACGAGATCCACACAATTGGATTATAATTTGCGATTAATTAACGTTGTTATTCTAGGTTCTTATTGCCTCATATTTAACCCTACTAAAACTTGCGCTAAGTTTCATTCAAAATTAGACGTATATTAACTGTTGTTTAGCGTGTTCTTTAATACCCATTTTAAAAGAATATTATGAAGCAATTTAAGAATAAATAATTTTTTATCAAAAAAATTAGAGAAATAAATAAAAAAGTAAAAAAAAACACTTGTTTCTATCTTAACAAAAGAAATCGAAAAAGACAAAATTTGCTTTGAATTGAATGTGTTCCCAATATAAAGACCATTTCCCAAAATTGCCACTCCTTGGGAAAAACCAAAGTTTCAATCCCTTCAATTTGAAAGCGCGCCAAATAAAATTGTCCAATAAAGAAAAAGTGGGCGTCAAAAAGTACCACGTGACTTAAGAGGAAGTGACGTCCATTTGGATTGAGAGAAAATTTTCGAAGTATCCGAATGACGATAAGGATTGGGGTTAGAGAATACGGTATTCTCGGTCCACTCCGAATGAGCCCGATCCGAATCATAAGGATTCGGAGTGATCCGAATGATTTTCGATTTTTAGAGAATAGCCTCCCAGGACCTAGAAAATTGTAAAACTTGGGGGGAGGTACCCGCGTTTTTAAAGAAAGACAAAGAGCATTGGCCAAAAAACATCCTAGAACTAAACGAAATAAACGATGAGAGCGAAAAGAGAAAGACTGCGTTACATGTTCAATGCCAGAAACAAGATTCAATTCAAAATTTAATAAACCTGAACCAATTTAGCAAAATTAACAAACCAATACGAATCGTGGCATGGATCCTAAGATTTATTAGACACCTCAAAAAAGAAACTAGATCTGTAGGAGAATTAACGTCAGTAGAACTTAACACCGCAGAAAATTTGTTAGTTAAACATGAACAAAGAGAAATTTTTAGAGATGAAATTCAAAATTTGGAAAACAATAAACCCATCGAAAGCAGGTCCAAAATTGCTCCGCTTAAACCTTTCATTAACGAAGATGGCCTATTGTGGGTAGGTGGTAGATTAGTAGAATCAGATTTAGCCTATCAAGCCAAACATCCTGCAATCCTAACTAAAAACGCACGCTTAGCCAAACTCTTAATGGAAAAAAGCCATTATGAAAAACACTATAACCCAAATAAAAAAAAAATTAAACATTTTAAATTATGCAAAATTTCGTGTAAAATACTGCGTATTTTAGGGGGGAGTGTAAAATCCTTTGCATAAAATTTGTATTTTTATCTATTTTATCTATGTAAATAATTGAAAACATTTGTACCCAAAAATAACCTTAACAAAAAATAACCTAACCAAGAAAAAATAACCTGTAAAGAAAAAAAAACCATGCACCTGCAAAATATCTCCTTCAAAATCAACAAAAGCTTAAGATTCAATTCCTTGTCAATACAAAAAAGAACAAATTGTAAAACCGAAAACCGTGAAAACACGCCCAACTAAATTCCCTCCGAGGGCAAAAAACTTTAACCCTTGACCTGACCTAACCCTAATCCAGGAGTAACATGCCGACCAAGGGGGAAGGAAGTTGGGGGCGGATTCATGAATTTCACGTTAACATCCATAGAAACGATGTAAAAAAGAGTCACTTCATTTTGCAACTTGAACTTCGCAACTTCGCTTCAAACTCTGAACACCTGAAGCAACCCAAAACTCTGTCCCTCCCTGACACAGAGCAACCGACCAATAACCAATGTAACTAAGCATTTAAATAAACCTTTTATTAGTTGTTTTAACTTAGTAGTTTTACTCTATCACGCGCTCACGATTCACACGAATTAGGAATTTAGAAACTTTAAAACCAAATCATTTCAATTAAAAAAAATTCAGTCTAACCAAACGGATAAACGGGGATCCTTTAAAAAATAAACTATTAAACCCCCCACAAGAAATAACATGGTGCCGAAAAACCCACGGGATAACTAACCAACCAACCGTGATTAGTGAGCAACCAGGAACAATTAAACACGCGTGATAAGTGAACTGCTTAACCACAACCAACTTCAGAACTTCAAGACCCAAATACAAGAACTTCAGAACCTCAAGACCCAACTACAAGAACTACAGAACCTCAAGACCCAACTAAAAGAACTACAGAACCTCAAGACCCAACTACAAGAACTACAGAACCTCAAGACCCAACTACAAGAACTACAGAACCTCAAGACCCAACTACAAGAACTACAGAACTACAGAACCTAACTACAAGACCTTCAAGACCCAATTAACTACAAGAACTTCCAGAACCTCAAGACCTAACTTCAAGACCCACAACTAACTTCAAGACCTTCCAGAACTTCTAGACCTTCAAAACCTTACCAGATCTTCATGAACCTAAAACATCACGAATAGTAAGAACATTAACTTTAACTATGGTATTTCTGGCTCTTGGCGTGTGCGGTCGCAATCATAATCGCTCCGTAATCCTACTGAGACTAGCAAAAAAGTTTATCGCGAATTCAGCTTATCGCTTATCAACAAAGCGGACTCGGCTTCGTGAGAATGACGGGGAAAAAGAAAACCCCAAAAATTAATTGCCAAGTATGTAAAAAACAAATAACCTCGACTCAACCAAATATCTCCTGTGGAATCTGCAATGAGTTTTCACACGGCGAATGCATTGGTGCTATAACTAACGAAGAACTTCAATACTACTACAAAGGAAAACAAAGTAAATATAAATGTAAAACCTGCATTACTAACCGAAATGATAGCTCCCTTATCGAAACCCCTAATAATAACGACGATAGTGAATCAGAAACTGAAGAAAGTGTAGCTGGTGAAGAAACATTAACAATTAGTGTGCTTATGGACAACTTAAACGAATATTTTAGGGTAGATAGCCTACATCGGACCAAAAATAACATAGTAGACAATGTTATATCGTCTGTTTCTTTATTGGTTGAGACCGTTTCAGAACTCCAAAAGGAAATAAAGAACTTGAGAGAACAAAATGCTTTAGTGCTTAGGCAAAACGCAGAAATACTTGCACGAAGTATTGAGTCACCAAACTCAACCCTCGACCGGAACCCCTACCTACCCATAGGACGACCCCGCGAATTTTCAAGTCTAATTACACAACCCAAAATTCATGAAAAACTACCCCTTAATAAACCCACATCTGAAAATAATGATAAAAAACTCATTCAATTTGGAACAAAAAAATCAAGCCTACTTAAAGGAATTGCAAGACCTGCCAAACAACCTAGGAAAAAAGCATTGTTTATCTCAAGACTGCCCGTTGATACCACCGCAGAACAACTTAGGGACTCAATTAAATTTGAAACAGAGTTAGAAACAGTGCAGTGTATACAACTCAACCCCCGAATTAAAGGGAAGTATTCTTCCTTCTACGTCACAGCAAGCGAAGAAGAATTTAAAAAATTACGCGATCCCCAAAATTTTCCAGAAAATTCACTAATAACAGACTTTCGCGGTCCTCTTTATGAAAACCAGAAATTTAAAACCACTTTACAAATGACTACCATTAGGGAAGAGAATTTCGGAGATAAGGCACAACACGATGATGACTAGAAACCCAATTATATATTACCAAAACACCCGGGGTCTACGTAGCAAGGCCACTATATTTTTAAATAACGTAATAGAAACAAATTTTGATGTTCTGTGCCTAACCGAAACCTGGTTAAACCACTCTTATAGTAGCTCTGACTACTTCCCTAGAAATTATAATGTTTTCCGTACCGACCGAATTAAACGAAGTCTTGGTGGAGGAACCCTAATAGCCATTAAAGACACCTTTAAAACCATAAGGCGATCAGACTTAGAACACCAACATGAATCTGTTTTTGTTGAAGTGCGCCTAAACAATCGAGAAAATTTACTATTAGGTTGTACTTACTTCCCCCCGGATTCTTCAATATCAGATTACGAAGAATTTAACGATAATATTAAAAATCAATTACTTAGCTTTAAAGGGGATATAATTCTTTTGGGGATTTCAATCTTCCCGGTGTCAATTGGGACAACTGGAACCTTAACGAATGTGGTTATTATGCAAAACATAAGGCGGAACATATTTTTGAGCTCTCCCACCTAAACAATCTCAAGCAACTAAATTATAAAAGAAATAGCAGTGGAAATATCCTAGACCTCTGTTTAGTTAACAGCGACAAATGCACAATAGAATACCACAATGAAATCCCGTTAGTACCTATTGATAAATATCACCCAGTTTTTACGTTAGAATTCTGCACGAACCAAAAAATTCAATATGAAGAGTGTGTATTTAGTAGATTTATATTCATGAAGGGAGATTATCAGAAACTGTATAAAACAATCAAAGACATCAACTGGTGTCCAGTATACTCATCTAGGGACGTAGAATTTTGCATAAACTATACAACTAAAAATATTCAAGAAGCAATGGAAATCTCTATCCCCCGTAGTAATCCAAATAAACCCAGAAATGTTACAAAAAACAAATATCCACACTGGTATTCCCGTGAGCTCATCAAGGCCTTAAAAAATAAGCGTTACTATCACAGAAAAAATAAGAGAATCGGTAATGAAAATGATAACTTAAAATACATTATAGCTCGCAAAACGGTTAAAAAACTTCTACTACGTGATCAACGAACATACTCAAATGAAATTTGTAATAGTGTTAAAAACGACCCAAAAACATTTTGGCGGTATATAAACAGTAAATCCAAGTCAAAAAAGAAAAGAATCGTGATTAAAAATGGAGATAAACTCCTTACAAATAACGATGAAATTGCAAATGAATTCAAAAAGGTTTTCTCGAATATATCGAATGATGACTCTATACTTCTACCCTTCACACCTAAAAACAAAATCCAATGTGAATTTTATCAATATATAATATCAGAACAGGAAGTAAAAGATACAATTAAGAAATCAAACCTAAGCTATCATCTGGAATAGATGGAATTCCAAACTTCGTAGTAAAAGGCTGCGGCGACCTACTTTCACCAATATTAGTGCATATTTTCAACCTATCACTAGAACTTGGGCAATTCCCAAGTATGTGGAAAGAAGCTCTGGTTTCCCCAATATTTAAAAAAGGTTTGGAAGCCGATCCGAGTAACTACAGACCAATCTCCCTTTTGAACTGCTTACCAATGATATTTGACATGTTAATGAGTAATAAACTGTACAACTGGTTCAAGGTTAACTTACCCGAAAATCAGCATGGCTTTGTCAGGGGTCGATCTGTTGAAACTAATCTCCTAAGTACTCTTGAATATATGGCTCCTGAAATAGATGATAGAGGACAGGTGGACATCCTATATGTAGACCTATCAAAAGCGTTTGATAGAGTATCCCACCGTGTTCTACTTCAAAAACTTAATTTTTACGGCCTAACGGGAAAACTATTGGCCTGGATTGAAAGCTACTTAAGGGACAGGAAAAACACATTAAAAATCAACGGAGAAATATCGAAAACAAGCTATGGAGTTACTTGTGGCGTTCCTCAAGGTTCTTCCCTAGGTCCGTTACTATTCAACATATACACCTCCGATATACCCTTGCAGATCCAGGACTCCAGAATTTACATGTTTGCCGACGATAACAAATTATGTAATTACATTCGCAACGAAGAACACTGTGGAAAACTAAACACTGACCTAATGAACCTTCAGAAATGGTCTACCATAAATAATATACCTATAAACGAGGATAAAACGTATGTAGTGTCTTACACCCGCAAGAAAAATAAAATTATTTATCCCTACAAACTGAACGGAAAAACACTCAAGAGAGAAAAGAACATACGCGACTTAAGAGTCTTGTTTGATGAGCGATTACATTTCATAAGCCAAGTTGAAAACACCTTAAAAAGCTGTTTAAGAACTCTCTGTTTAGCACTCAAAATCGCTAAGGATATAAACTCACCCACATGTTTTAAAAGATTGTACTCAACTTTAGTGAAACCGAAGCTCTTATTCGGTGCCCTAGTATATAGTAGCTGTAGCCAATACCAGATATCTAAGCTCGAGCGTATCCAGAAGAAATTCGCTAAATTTTACCATCAATACTTTAGCATCAAAACCCCGTTTAAGTACGAAACAGTTATTAAGACATTAAAAATGGACTCAATAAGGGACACCTTAATAAAACTAGACATACTCTTTCTAAAAAATTAATTCACAACGCTATTGACTGTAAAGAACTCTTAAGTCAAATCAATCTAAATATCCCAAATCAGAAGACAAGAATTAAAAATTACCAAATTTTCAAACCACAATTGTCTACAATATACCCTATGAGCCGGATAATGAGAAATTTTAATATTCATGGAAACAATGTTGACATTTTCAATGATAAGAAGTTAAACGTGAAAAAAATAGACCTTACTTAACATGAACCAAAATGAGCATAGTTTTAACTTTTAAACCCCCTAATAATTTAAAACCACACAAACGACGTATCATTATACCGATTGTCCCCGCGTGCAAATACTTGAAGGTCACACCTACGCTGTACTGTTTATTTGCACGAAATAAAAGCTTTATTATTATTATTATTATTATTATTATTAATTTGCCTCAAATTCTACGTCACAAACGCGCGTGCCATGCTGGTACTATTTCAGACGAGGAATAAATGTTGTGCGCGTTTTAAGGTGAGTGAAATATCAAGGAAGCGTAAGCTTCTATTATAAATCCATGCTTAGGCCCTGGCAGACTATTGAGCGAGTCTATGCAATGGGTAATTGTAAAAGCTTGAAGGATAGATGGATCAGTGTTGGAAATAAGGATTTTTTTTAAAACTGGACCTGTTGGCTAGGTATTTTAATTAAAATAACTGGCCACGGTGCCACTCACTGTAAACGTACAAGGGCAGTGAACGCAATGTCATGGATAATTGCAATCGTAAAGTGGACTGTAAGAGATACGGCTTTGATAGTTTAAAAATCGTGGCAGGATGTTGGTTTTGAAGTTGACTATAAAGCTCGGGTTCTAAAACGAATTGTGAGCCGTATCTTTTAAGAATTAGTAGAAGTGTAGAACCATTTTTAACCTCGTCCTAGAAGTGAAAAGTTTCGCATTTCAGGGAAAAATTGTTTTATAATAGATTAAAACAAATGCAGACTGAAGGAAAAGATATTATATAAAAAAGGAATTGGTTTGCCCACGCCTTAAAAACAAAACGATAAGAGTTTTTTCCAGTTCACTGATATTTTATTTTTCTATATAATTTTAAAGGCAATCCGTATTTTACTACTCTTATGATTCGGATCGGGCTCATTCGGAGTGGACCGAGAATACCGTATTCTCTAACCCCAATCCTTATCGTCATTCGGATACTTCGAAAATTTTCTCTCAATCCAAATGGACGTCACTTCCTCTTAAGTCACGTGGTACTTTTTGACGCCCACTTTTTCTTTATTGGACAATTTTATTTGGCGCGCTTTCAAATTGAAGGGATTGAAACTTTGGTTTTTCCCAAGGAGTGGCAATTTTGGGAAATGGTCTTTATATTGGGAACACATTCAATTCAAAGCAAATTTTGTCTTTTTCGATTTCTTTTGTTAAGATAGAAACAAACTGGAATGCGGTGACTACAGTGTTTTTTTTTACTTTTTTATTTATTTCTCTAATTTTTTTGATAAAAAATTATTTATTCTTAAATTGCTTCATAATATTCTTTTAAAATGGGTATTAAAGAACACGCTAAACAACAGTTAATATACGTCTAATTTTGAATGAAACTTAGCGCAAGTTTTAGTAGGGTTAAATATGAGGCAATAAGAACCTAGAATAACAACGTTAATTAATCGCAAATTATAATCCAATTGTGTGGATCTCGTGAGATTATCATAAATTCATTAATGTAGATCATTAGCCCTCTATCAATGGTTACACACCTACCAAAATTTAATAATTCAAATAGATGCTAAACGAAATAACCAAATTTAATCTAGCAATTATTAATAATTGATGCAATTGGTCAAAAATAGGTGGCTCTAACTTACAAGCCCCGGTAGAAAAAATATTAATATGAACAATTAAATCTGTGATAAGTAATTGGATCTCGCGAAATTATCCCTTAAATGTAGGGTAAATTCAACGACGTTTTTTTACAATCTACCAAAAAGTCGTCGATCTACCATTCTACATGATTCTACCTTGTAGATTTCGCCAAAGCCCGCCAAGGCCTAAAGCCATTTCCCGCTTTAACCTAAAATTTTGCCCACGCTTGATTTTAAGTCTCGAAAAACCCTTTGAACTCGTAAATGGCGACGGGCAATGCGATTACCATGTTCAAATCGCAAACGATGAAGCTTGAGTTGAAAAAACAAAGCAGCCATACTAAATAAAAATATGAACCGCAGCCAAGGTGCCAGCAAAAATGTACGGGGAAAAATACTAGAAAACACCGGCGAAAGTTCCGCGAATCTAAGATTGATGGAGGGAAGAGAGGCGGTAAAAACTCCGAATGCCCGATTCGGCCGTCTCTTACGGCCGCCGAATGATTCGGAGAGGTTATCACCGTATGATTAGGATAAGGTGCTTACAGAATACGTTTTATTTTCATTCGGAGAAATTGACTCCGAATGAAAAGATTCGGATCGAAATTCCTCCAAAAGGACCTTAGAGAATAGGGTCCCTGAGCTTTAATTTCCCGAGTGGGTAAATCGCTTTGGTCCCATTGAACCGAATTCCCATTCGACAGAAGGGGTTTTTTTTTAGGGTCCCATTCGACCGAACGTAGCCAAAGGTGCGATTTTATTATAGTCCCATTGTACCGAAATTCTATTGAACTGGAAGAAGACATACTGTGTGGCTTTGCATTAAATATATTTTTAATTTCACTTCTTATTATTGTTAAAATAAATGTGAGTTGAAAATGTATTACTGCACTTATTTTAACTACGTTTTAATTACGGTGAACCTCACCTACCCTAGCCTAACCTAACCTAACCAAACGTAACCTAACCTAACCTAACCCAACCCAACCTTGTTTGGAAATTGGAGGTAAAAAGATTATTTATATGAGTATTAAAAGCCCGCCTCTTACCACGAACAATTTATTAGGAATAATAGAAATATTTTGGAAAAGGTGGCAGCTAATTAATAGGAGAATATTTTGGAAAAGGTGGCAGCTAATTAATAGGAGAATATTTTGGAAAAGGTGGCAGCTAATTAATAGGAGAATATTTTGGAAAAGGTGGCAGCTAATTAATAGGAGAATGTTTTGGAAACGGTGGTAGCTAATCAGTAGGAGAATGTTTTGGAAAAGGTGGTAGCTAATTAAAAGGAGCATATTTTGGAAAAGGTGTCAACGAATTATTGGAACCAAACCAAACCAAACCTAAACTAACCTAAGCTAACCTAAGCTAAGCTAACCTAAGCTAACCTAACCTAAGCTAACCTAACCTAAGCTAACCTAACCTAACCCACCCGAAACCAAAATATTAAAATTTTAATTTAAAGACATTGATGGAACTATCATTAAGACTGTACTTCATTTTAAGCACAATTTGTTTATTAATACTATATATCTCTTGCCTTGAAAGGAATGAAAGTGAGCGTTTTAATTAGTATCACGAAACATTTACTTTTAATATTATTAACATACCTTTCGGAGATTCGAACCAACAACCTATCGCTTCGCAGTTCAACATCGTATCCACTACACCACCGAATCGCTGACGGCTACAGTGTTTCAAGTTATATTCATGTATTTTTTAGGGGCATATTCGGACGATTGGGATTTCGGTCCATCGGGAATATAGCCATTGGGCTGGAAATCTAAAATCATTGCGGGATATTCGGTCGAATGGGATTCCGGTCCATTGGGAATTCGGTTGAAAGGAACGATACCGGTAAATCCGCCTTCCCAATTTCTGTAGTGAAGACTACTGGGTGGGTCCTAAATCTTAATAATAGCATAATTAGGTCGGGGTGTAAGTTAGGCCCTGACAGTAGCATATCGTTTAATGAGGGTGCCCCTGGTTCGTGTGAGGACCCATCCAAGACTACTCTTAATTTTGTTGTTGAGCTAGACTCTCGTTTTACTCCTTGGTGTGGTAAATAATAGCAAGCTTCGGTATTAATTTCGCTATCTGGTACCTGTTCTATAACTCCTGAGTCTAATTGTTCTTGCAATACCTTACGGTATTCTTGGTAATAGTTTGAGTTTTTCTCGAATTTTTTAATTAAGGGTTTAATTCGCAATTTAGCTACACCTAAGTTATCCGGTAAGTTTTCTCGGTCAGATTTCCATGGGAACTTCACAACGTATCGCCCCTCTTCTGTTTTAAGGTTCTCTGAATATTGCTCAATAATTTCCTCTTTTTGGGGTATTTTATCTAGGTCTCCTTTAATCCCTATAGCCTCTAGTTCCCATAGGTTTCTTACCATCTCGTCAGCCCTTTCTTCTACGCTAATGTGAAAGGAAGAATACGTTTCTAAACCTGCCTTTTCTATTTCAACCGGTCCAGATACGGCCCATCCTAATTTGGTTTCTAGAGCTACGGTGGCCTTTCCCAATCTTTCTAATTTACCAGATGCGAACTCCCAATAAGAATCGCCTCCTATTAAAACGCCTATGTTGTTGTTTTGGTCATTTCTATCGTCGGCTAACTGCAATCCTTTTTGGTTAAGATTGCTTTCAATTTCTTCACAAGGTGGTTTGACTAACGCTCTACAGATATAGGGAACCTCAACAACTTGCATTTCAACAAATTCGTTAGGATTTTTAAGGTTTTGCAAAACTAATTTGACAATGTTACGGCTAACCTCTGGCGCGTTTTGACTCCCAAAGTTAAAAATCGTTAAGAGTGTACTTCCTAGTACGGGTAATCTAAGCCTTTGTGAAATCTCTTCAGTTATGAATGACAAATGGCTCCCCCCATCTAGTAAACACCGTAGGGGTTCCTTTTGGTTTGGGTTTTCTGGATTTAAAGCGAGAGCTTGGGCGGTTTGTAATAAAACTTTTTTGGCAAGCTACGTGGTTACTAACTGCAATTTGCATGGTCGTACCTTGGGATGAAGCTGCGCTATTGTTTAAGGTTTTTACTTGAGTGTTTTTATTCTGATTAACTTCTAATTGGTCGCAAACTAGTATGTTATGTCTCTTTTTGCATTGTTTACATGATTGGAAAGGGGACCTGCAATTAGCCGTGTCGTGACCCCATTTTACGCAATTATAGCACCTATTTTCGTTTCTAATTAGTTTAATTTTGTCTTCTAGAGAGTGGTAATTGCAATTAATGGATTGTTGGTGGTTATTTTTGCAAAACATGCAATACTTTTTCCGTTCATAGTTATTAGGGTTTTGTTCATAGTTATTTGGGTTTTGGTCATAGTTATTTGGGTTTTGGTAAACGGTTAAAGCGGAAGCCGACCCTTGGTTATGGTTATAATTTCGGTTTGGTCTAGGGTGTTCCTCCCGGAGATCTGTGCACAGATTCCGTAGCCATGTGCACAAACAAATTGCGTAGACTTGTACACAAGTGGAAGTCACAGGCTTGTGCACAACAGATGTCATAGACATGTTCAAACCAGATTCCATAGTTTTGTGCACAAACAGAAGTCATAGACATGTGCACAAAAAACATTCTATAGACTTGTGCACATCAAGTTTCCATAGACCTGTGCACAATAGATTTCATAGAGATGTGCACAAAATATTTCATGGAACTGTGCACAAAACATTATATATGCTTGTGCACATAAAGATTCCTTAGACCTGCGCGCTAAAGATTCCATAGACCTGTGTACATAAAGATTTCATACCCATAGCACAAAACTATTCCATAACCATTTGCACAGAAATATTCCCTAGACCTGCGCACAAAATATTTCATAAAACTGTGCTGTGCACAAAAAGATTCCATTGACCTATGCACAAAATATTCTATTGGCTTTTGTATAAACAAGTGACATAGACCTGTGTACAAAAATATTCCATGGACCTGTGCACAAAAACATGCCTTGGACCTGTTCAGAAACATTCCATACCCCTATATGCTCAAAAATATTCCACACCCATTTGCACAAACGTTTTCCGTAGACCCGTGCACAAACAGATGCCGTAGACTAGCGCATAAACAGATTCCATAGATTTGCGCACAAATATATTACGTAGACTCGTGCACAAATAGATTCCACAGACTTGTACACAAACAGAAGTCACACGGTTTTGCACAATCCGATGTTATAGACTTGTGCACAAACAGATGTCATATGCTTGTAAAAAACTGATTTCATAGACTTCCTCAAAAAGAGAGGTCATCGACATTTGCTCAAGAGATTCCGTAGACTTGTGCACGTAAAGATTTTTCACACTTGTGCACAAACATATTTTGTAGACCTGTACACACAGATGCCATAGACTTGTACACAATCATATGTCCTAGACCGGTGTACAAAACATTCTATAGATTTGTGCACAAACATGAGTCATATACCTGTACACAAAAATATTCCACGGACTTCTGCACAAAAACATTCCATATACCTGTACACAAAAATAATCCATGGACCTCTGCACAAAAACATTCCATATCCCTATGCTCAAAAATGTTCCTTACCCATTTGCACAAAAATATCACGTTCACCTGTGCACAAAAATATCATGTACACCTGTGCACAAAAATATTCGGTATCCATTTTCACAAAAATATTCCGTACACCTGTGCACAAAAATATTCCAAATCCATTTTCACCATAATATTCCATACACCTATGCACAAAAATATTCCGTACACCTGTGAACAAAAACAGTTCCTACACCTGTGCATAAAATATTCCGTATAGTTGTGCATAAAAATATTCCTTACACCAATGCATAAAAATATTTCGTACACTTGTGCACAAATAGAATCACAGGCTTGTGCACAAAGAAATGTCGCAGACTCGCGCAAAAAGAGATGTCATAGACATGTGCACATCAGATTCCATAGAGTTATGCACAAACATTTTCAATGCCCCTATGCTCAAACAGATTTCAAACCCTTATACTCAAAAAGATTCCATACCCATTTGCACAAAAATAATACGTAGACCCGTGCTCAAAAAATATTCCGTAGACCCTTGCTCAGACAGAAGTCACTCGCGTGTGCACAAACAGATGTCATAGACTTGTGAATAAAAAGATGTTATAGACTTGTGCACAAAGAGATGTTATAGACTTGTTCACACACAGGTGTTATAGAATTGATCACAAACAGGTGTTATAGACTTGTTCACAAACAGATGATTTAGACTTGTGCACAAACAGATGGAATAGACTTGTGCACAAACAGATGTTTTAGTCTTGTGTACAAACAGATGTTTTAGTCTTGTGCACAAACAGATGTTTTAGACTTGTGCACAAACAGATGTTTTAGGCTTGTGTACAAACAGATGTTTTAGGCTTGTGTACAAACAGATGTTTTAGACTTGAGCATAAACAAATGTTATTGACTTGCGCAAAAAGAGATGTCATAGAAATGAGCAAATCAGGTTCCATAGACCTGTGCACAAACAGAGGTCGTAGACCTGTGAACAAACAGAAGTCGTAGACCTGTGCACAAACAGAAGTCGTAGCCCTGTGCAAATAAAGATTTTTCACTTGGACACAAAGATTCTTCAGACTTGTGTGTGCACATAATGATTCTTCAGACTTGTGTGTGCACATAATGATTCTTCAGACTTGTGTGCACATAATGATTCTTCAGACTTGTGTGCACATAAAGATTCTTCAGACTTGTGTGCACATAAAGATTCTTCAGACTTGTGTGCACATAAAGATTCTTCAGACTTGTCTGCACATAAAGATTCTTCAGACTTGTCTGCACATAAAGATTCTTTAGACTTGTGTGCACATAATGATTCTTCAGACTTGTGTGCACATAAAGATTCTTCAAACTTGTGCACATAAATATACCATAGACCCATGAACAAAAAATTCCATAGACCTGTGCACAGAAGATTCCATACTCCTATACTCAAAAGGATTCCATTCAGATTTGCACAAAAACATTCCGTACACCTGTGTAAAACAATATTCCATAGGCCTGTGTAAAACAATATTCCATACTCCTTTGCACAAAAATATTCTTTAGGTCTGCGCTTAAACAGATTCCGTAGACTTGTACACAAACATATGT
Source organism: Phalangium opilio (assembly GCA_019434445.1). Lineage (NCBI taxonomy): Eukaryota > Metazoa > Arthropoda > Arachnida > Opiliones > Phalangiidae > Phalangium > Phalangium opilio. Next base: position 162,995 of record JAEQBA010002146.1, read on the forward strand.
TATAGTTTAGACTCGTGTAAAAATTTAATTACCTATAATTGGTAATTATCTTTAATTGCTTATTTTGTTTAATTATCTTTAATTGCTTATTTTGTTTAATTATCTTTAATTGCTTATTTTGTTTAATTATCTTTAATTGCTTATTTTGTTTAATTATCTTTAATTGCTTATTTTGTTTAATTAAGTTTAATCTGTACTTCGCAACTAAATTAGTTGGACGCGCAATAGTTATAATGACAATTAAGCTAGCTAATTGCCCTACCAATTTGATTATCCGCAGTAAAACGACGTAAGTCCTAGAATGACTTTCTTTATTATTTAACCCAAGCAAAAAAGTCTTAAGTTCCACAGTTTAAAGGTAAACCACGTAATTCGGAGCAGGTACTTAAAACTATTAAAAACAATACTTAAACTTTGTTTTTCTTAATGAAACAAAAATTGGCGCCCACTTTAAAAATGGGGCTTTCATTTAAGACCGTTTTCAAATCTATCAAACGTATAGTTATTTTTGTAAGGGTAGTTACAAAATGGGTAAGTTTGGAAAATTTCCCATGTTATTTCTATGGAGATTCTCTAGTTTTTCGCCAAAATCTGTGATTAATTTTATGGAAATGAAAACTACCCTTAGCAACTTTATGCTTTATAAAATAAACTATTAGGTGGATCATCTTGAAATTTTTACCACATATTAAGGGCCCGGATTTTAGTTCAGTAGAAAAATTTCGAAACAATAAACTTAATACGAAAAAAGTTAAAACCAATCCAAAAACCTTCCTTATACATTAAAGCCGTCATCAGGCCTTATCTAAGGGAGCTACCGCTCCCTTAGAATTTCTAGTTTCTGGCCCTTTGTGGATTTGAAAAAGTGTCGCGGATTGTGTATAAATGCAGTTTTTTTAAGGACTGCGAAGCAAAACTAGTTTTTGTGTAATATGTGTTGTTTCTGACCCAACAAAAAATATACTAAAAGTCCCCTGCTGTTGAGCGCGAGCTTTCGCCGCCATCTTGGAAAATGGCCGCCGGGAATGCCAGCATCAATGTATTCCACGTTCTTCTTCAAAAATTACGAAAATTGGTGCATATTATGAATGTAACCACATGAGCATCATAATAAAATTTCACAGCTCTGTGTTTGATAGTTTGGTCGCCATACTGGAAAATGGCCGCCGTGAATGCTAGGTACAGTTTATTTCACCATGTTGTTGAAAATCTATGAAAATTTATAGATATTATAATTAAAGCTGTGTGAACCTCATAGTAAAATATTGAAGCCATTCATGAGATGGTTTGGCCGCCATATTGGAAAATGGCCGCCGGGAATGTCATTTAGATACAGTGAGTATATTATTCATAAATTAAGAAAATTGGTAATAATTATGTTGAAGGCCGTCTTTAACATCATTATTGAATATTGAAGACGTGCTGCTGATAGTTTGGGCGCCATCTTGGAAAATGACTGCGTGAAATGCCAAATATATTACCGATATATAAATTTTTTCGGTATTTCTTTACTGAGTAGATGATTTTAATGAAACGTATTAAACACCATAAAAATAACTATTTTTAAGTCTAAGTTATCGCCCTCCTCTTTAAAAATGGTCACTGAAAGATTACTACCCAAAAATCTGAAGCAAAGAAAAGTTAAGCTTTTTCTGAGGCAGGAATCAGATAGGTGTGAATGGATCTTTGACTTAAGTGATAGCGAACCCATCCCCACTGTCCGGGATTAAATCGTTTCCTTAATATTTTCATTAAAAATTCTCAACGTATTTGTAAGATTTTGATTATCTGTCATTACTTTAAACCCCGCCTTATCATAACCACATCCAGTTACAGCATGTAAATGAAAGAAGTGTTCTCTTAACCATTTTCTCTAATGCCTCCATTTGAGATTCTCTTTTTGGTGTCGTTTTGGTTTCAGATTTAAGAATGAAGAAGTTCCAATTCGGGTGTGATAGTCTAGCAAAAGAACCAAGCTATTCCGCTATACAATAGCTAGGAAACCATTTAAACCTCGAAGAATGGGGATAACAACGTTTAATACTCATTATCTGTAACTGCGGAACTCCTGTGTAAAGAACTGTGGATGTAGACGGTCCGAATTAATTTGTTCAGCATTGCGTGAACATTGTCTCTGTACTAGCTGTGATGGATCAGAGCACAAGGGTTTCTTGTGGCGGAGGGGGCCCGAGTTCGGTGTGCCGGTTTGGGACTTGCTTGGGATCGCCCTTGGTTCAGTCCGTTCCTTGCCCCGTTCCCTGAAGGTTTTGCTCGGCCGCTTCGCCCATGCCCAGGTTTTGCCTTAATTGGCTCACCCCGCTATTGGCAACCCTCTGAGGGTCGCGGATACATTGTTTCGGTCGTGTGGCACTGATGTGCTTGGAGGGAAATCCTCCGTCCCTTCGAGCCTCCTTCCCTGTCACAGACCACCTTCTGGCTGGGCTCGCCGCTGACGGTGTCCGGCTTCTGTCACCTGCCCAAGGTGCGTTTTCCGGGCCTCTGGCCGATCCCGTGTGCCCTGACGGCGTTTCCGCAGGTTCAATTTGGAATATGATGAGCCCCCAGCTAGGTGCTGCGCCCAATCATGAAATTATTGTGAAAAAAATCTTCAGGCTGACGAGATGAATATGAACGAACTGTTAGAGATTTGTCTTAAATCTAATCTTTAACAACACGAGAATGTATAAACCCCCATATTAAATTATATACCTTAATCAACATGTTGAGAATTACAGCTTTGAATAACTTTTCTTTCTTTCAGAATTTAGGGTAATAATTTTCGAGTGGCCATTTTTAAAGATGGCGTCGATAATATAGACTTGGAGATGGCTCTTTTTTGGTGTTTATTACGTTGATGAAAATCATCTACTGAATATAGGAATTTCGTAAAGATTTATATGTTTGAAATATTATTAGTATTTCTAGCAGTCATATTCCAAGATGGCGCTCAAACTATCAGTAGCACGTCTTCAATATTCAATAATGATGTTTAGACGGTCTTCAACATAATTTTTACCAATTTTTATAATTTATGAATAAATATACTGTATCTACTTGACATTCTTGGCGGCCATTTTCCAACATGGCGGCCAAACTATCTGATGAATGGCTTCAATATTTTACTATGCGGGTTACACAGCTCTGATTATAATATCTATCAATTTTCATAATTTTCCAACAACATGGTGAAATATACTGTACCTAGCATTCACGGCGGCCATTTTCCAATATGGCGACCAAACTATCGAACACAGAGCTGTAAAATTTTTCTATGATGCTCATGTGGTCCGAGTCATAATTTGTACCAATTTTCAAGAATGTGGGATGCATTATAGCTGGCATTCCCGGCGGCCATTTTCCATGATGGCGACAAAACCTCGCGCTCTACAGCAGGGGACTTTTAGTATATTTTTTGTTGGGTCGAAAATAACACATGTACCAATTTTTATCTTTATGTTCAAATGTTCTAGGTCAAACCCTAAAATTCCTGGGCTATTAGTGGAAGCCCTGCCATTGAGAGGCTAGACGTTTCTCGTAACCCTAGCCGATTGCCGTGTACAGACACACACACACACACACACACCCAGATTCGTCCAGTGTAATACCTCTCCGTGAGAGGTAAAAGTCGCCTTTTATATTCAGAGCCAAAGATTCCTCAAGACATTATAGAGCACTTTACGAATAAACAATCTCCTTAAATACAGGCTCGAACTTGTTCCGTTCTAGATCGATGTAACATTACCTATAGTAGAGAAAGTAAAGTCTGTTAGTACAGCAAACAAGGAGTAGAAATGTTGAAGGATCGTAGGGTGAACTGGTATTCTACACCGGAAGCTGCTTTGGTTCCTTTTGCTAAGGTTTGGGTTACTACTTCTTGCCTTCTCTTTAACACAAATTACAATTTGTAATTATAATTTCAAGTAAGCACGGATGGTTACGGTAGCGGCTTTTGATTCCAGTACCTATAATCACGATGAGCAGATCTTAATTCTTAAAGGGACTGAAAAGAAGGCATTGGCTGGTGGGTAAAAATTAATACGTCACAGACATCACGTGATGCCAAGATACAAAGGCTATACATGGAGTGGAACTGAACACCTTATTCTTGTTTCTCGTGAGATTGCAGCGTCAATTCCATGAAGTGTGTGTTTTCGAAATAAAACGAACTAAGCTTCTTTGAACCACGCCTCTCCTCGGTCAAGTGCCTCTGACGTATTTCAAATAATTTTTACCCACCCGCCGATGCCTTGTAACTATGTTACAAAGAACCGATATTTTAGCAGCATTACCACAAGGCTCATAGTGGCAATATTTTTAAATGTTTGACGTCCACTGAGTTCTAGGAACTTGACAAACCTTGTCCAAATACGGGCGCGCCATCTTGTGCCCTAGTTAGCTTCCTAGTAGGTGTAAGTGTGTTGTGACGTTTGCTATGTGTAAAGAGCTTCATTCCTATGTTGTGTTAAAAGGCTCAGTAGTAAATATCACTTAAAATTTGTGACACAAAATATCGAAAATTGCACAAAATGGGCAATTGAAATCTGACGCGTTGAAAATGTAGTGCAAATGCCATACTACAGAAATATCCAGAAGGTTTTGGTGCCTCTTTTAACTGTTGGCTTTCCAAAATCAAAAAAAGAGGAAAGAAATAAGCAAAACGTTAAACGCAAACACTTAAAAAATGAATTGCACCTTAAGCCCAACAATATAAGCAACACTGAAATGCAAGATGAAACAGAATATGTTTATTAATCTTCTAGTACATATTGGTATGATAAGACTATAACAAATTTACTCGTAATCAGTTTCTTCATATCCGTTTTTCACTCAATGTCCAAACTGATACAAACGAGATTCAACAGTAAGCATAGATCTTCTAATTTATGTTCTTCTAAATGTACACGTTCAATTTCACAAAGAATGCATGGTTCGCGAATATCCGGTTCTTGAGGAAGGCCAATTGTTTCTTTCGGAAGAGGTAAAAACTTACGTTTTTCAAGTTGTTTATTCAAAGAATAGTCCGAAACAATAGGATCAGAAGAATGAAGTGCTTGTCCAAACATATCTCTCACATTGAATTTTACGCAAGCTTTCAACAGTGCTGCCCAAGTTTTCATGGTTTATTTGCGCGTTTCAAGAATAATAATGAAATGAAAGGAGGATTTATTGTGCATAAAAATAACTACAAAGAGTTAACTAGAATATACACAGGAATTGATAAAAAAGAGCCATTTTGTAAATCTTTCGATTTTTTTCGCTGTACCTTCATTGTTAAGTGATATTTACTAATGGACCTTTTAACAGAGTGAAGCTCTTTACACATTGCAAACTTTACAACACACTTAGACCTACTAGGAAGCTAACTAGGGCACAAGATGGCGCACCCGAAATTCAGAGGGGGTTGAAGTTTTTCACGTGATCGAGTTCTAATTTTTAATAGCGCGCGCGAAATTATTTTTAGAAAAGCGCGCGTGCACGCGCGCCGAAAGAAAAAAGTTTGCCTCAATTTATACGTCATCAGCCCCCCAGTCCCCACCCGCGCGAATTTTTCTGACATAAATGTGTTTAAAATAAAAATGCCTTACTGAAGGCTACAGTGAAATATCCATGAAGCGTAAGCTTCTATTATAAATCCATGGCCTAAGTAAGGCAACTTAAGCCTTGGTCGAAACTAACATCTAAAATATAAATTAAAAAGGTATCTTACGTATAGAATTTCAACCGAGACACATAAGTAAACGAAAATTAGACCCGCCAGAGAAGTTTTTAATAAATATAGTGTAATATTTATTGAAAAATATCAAGTTAAAGTTTCAAGGCCGTGAAATGGCAAATTAGCGTCGTCTGCTGTAGAATAATCTTTTGCGGTACTTTCATTTTTAATTAAATTAACATACTTGGACTTAATTAATTTTGATGAAACTTGAAAAAGGCACACTTTGAATAGTTACTTGTTAATTTGAAAGTATTACGAAACGTAACTTCGCTTTAGTTTTTAAATGATTCGATGTGCAGGAGCACCAAAAACACCATGTTATTCCTGTGGGAAAATCGGCGAAAATCTGTGAATTTTCATTTAACATTATGGGAGGGTGTGGGATCTTATCTAGAAGGGCCTACCGGCCCTCTAGAATAATTTAAGGCAGGAAACTGTTTAAAACGGGACTGTATTTAAAAAAATCATAAAACGACTACAATAGTAGTTTTACTACTGCCGGCATTTGTAGGCACCCTTGGTAAATTTGTAAAATAGTGTTGGCCGTTTTTATGATGTGAAACAAGTGTATTCTAAATTTACACCCTATTAACCCATTTTTAACACTTCGATTTCTTAGAGTGTATAGAAATTCGCGGACGAGAGACGAGAAGATACCCCGACAGAAATAACACCATCGCAATGCTAGGCCTGGTTACATAACCACACCTATCAAAACGCGGGTATTTACAAGAAATCTTGCCACAATTTTATAAAGAACCGATATTATGGCAAAATTTCCAGAAGGCTCATAGCGGCAATATTTTTACATTTTTGACGTGAACTTAGTTCTAGCATGGTTCTAGGATGTTACCAAACTAACTAGTTTTCGGGTGCGCCATCTTGTGCCCTAGTTAGCTTCCTAGTAGGTCTAAGTGTGTTGTAAAGTTTGCAATGTGTAAAGAGCTTCACTCTGTTAAAAGGTCCATTAGTAAATATCACTTAACAATGAAGGTACAGCGAAAAAAATCGAAAGATTTACAAAATGGCTCTTTTTTATCAATTCCTGTGTATATTCTAGTTAACTCTTTGTAGTTATTTTTATGCACAATAAATCCTCCTTTCATTTCATTATTATTCTTGAAACGCGCAAATAAACCATGAAAACTTGGGCAGCACTGTTGAAAGCTTGCGTAAAATTCAATGTGAGAGATATGTTTGGACAAGCACTTCATTCTTCTGATCCTATTGTTTCGGACTATTCTTTGAATAAACAACTTGAAAAACGTAAGTTTTTACCTCTTCCGAAAGAAACAATTGGCCTTCCTCAAGAACCGGATATTCGCGAACCATGCATTCTTTGTGAAATTGAACGTGTACATTTAGAAGAACATAAATTAGAAGATCTATGCTTACTGTTGAATCTCGTTTGTATCAGTTTGGACATTGAGTGAAAAACGGATATGAAGAAACTGATTACGAGTAAATTGTTATAGTCTTATCATACCAATATGTACTAGAAGATTAATAAACATATTCTGTTTCATCTTGCATTTCAGTGTTGCTTATATTGTTGGGCTTAAGGTGCAATTCATTTTTTAAGTGTTTGCGTTTAACGTTTTGCTTATTTCTTTCCTCTTTTTTGATTTTGGAAAGCCAACAGTTTAAAAGAGGCACCAAAACCTTCTGGATATTTCTGTAGTATGGCATTTGCACTACATTTTCAACGCGTCAGATTTCAATTGCCCATTTTGTGCAATTTTCGATATTTGTGTCACAAATTTTAAGTGATATTTACTACTGAGCCTTTTAACACAACATAGGAATGAAGCTCTTTACACATAGCAAACGTCACAACACACTTACACCTACTAGGAAGCTAACTAGGGCACAAGATGGCGCGCCCGTATTTGGACAAGGTTTGTCAAGTTCCTAGAACTCAGTGGACGTCAAACATTTAAAAATATTGCCACTATGAGCCTTGTGGTAATGCTGCTAAAATATCGGTTCTTTGTAACATAGTTACAAGGCATCGGCGGGTGGGTAAAAATTATTTGAAATACGTCAGAGGCACTTGACCGAGGAGAGGCGTGGTTCAAAGAAGCTTAGTTCGTTTTATTTCGAAAACACACACTTCATGGAATTGACGCTGCAATCTCACGAGAAACAAGAATAAGGTGTTCAGTTCCACTCCATGTATAGCCTTTGTATCTTGGCATCACGTGATGTCTGTGACGTATTAATTTTTACCCACCAGCCAATGCCTTCTTTTCAGTCCCTTTAAGAATTAAGATCTGCTCATCGTGATTATAGGTACTGGAATCAAAAGCCGCTACCGTAACCATCCGTGCTTACTTGAAATTATAATTACAAATTGTAATTTGTGTTAAAGAGAAGGCAAGAAGTAGTAACCCAAACCTTAGCAAAAGGAACCAAAGCAGCTTCCGGTGTAGAATACCAGTTCACCCTACGATCCTTCAACATTTCTACTCCTTGTTTGCTGTACTAACAGACTTTACTTTCTCTACTATAGGTAATGTTACATCGATCTAGAACGGAACAAGTTCGAGCCTGTATTTAAGGAGATTGTTTATTCGTAAAGTGCTCTATAATGTCTTGAGGAATCTTTGGCTCTGAATATAAAAGGCGACTTTTACCTCTCACGGAGAGGTATTACACTGGACGAATCTGGGTGTGTGTGTGTGTGTGTGTCTGTACACGGCAATCGGCTAGGGTTACGAGAAACGTCTAGCCTCTCAATGGCAGGGCTTCCACTAATAGCCCAGGAATTTTAGGGTTTGACCTAGAACATTTGAACATAAAGATAAAAATTGGTACATGTGTTATTTTCGACCCAACAAAAAATATACTAAAAGTCCCCTGCTGTAGAGCGCGAGGTTTTGTCGCCATCATGGAAAATGGCCGCCGGGAATGCCAGCTATAATGCATCCCACATTCTTGAAAATTGGTACAAATTATGACTCGGACCACATGAGCATCATAGAAAAATTTTACAGCTCTGTGTTCGATAGTTTGGTCGCCATATTGGAAAATGGCCGCCGTGAATGCTAGGTACAGTATATTTCACCATGTTGTTGGAAAATTATGAAAATTGATAGATATTATAATCAGAGCTGTGTAACCCGCATAGTAAAATATTGAAGCCATTCATCAGATAGTTTGGCCGCCATGTTGGAAAATGGCCGCCAAGAATGTCAAGTAGATACAGTATATTTATTCATAAATTATAAAAATTGGTAAAAATTATGTTGAAGACCGTCTAAACATCATTATTGAATATTGAAGACGTGCTACTGATAGTTTGAGCGCCATCTGGAATATGACTGCTAGAAATACTAATAATATTTCAAACATATAATCTTTACGAAATTCCTATATTCAGTAGATGATTTTCATCAACGTAATAAACACCAAAAAGAGCCATCTCCAAGTCTATATTATCGACGCCATCTTTAAAAATGGCCACTCGAAAATTATTACCCTAATTCTGAAAGAAAGAAAGTTATTCAAAGCTGTACTTCTCAACATGTTGATTAAGGTAATAATTTAATATGGGGGTTTATACATTCCGCGTGTTGTTAAAGATTAGATTTAAGACAAATCTCTAACAGTTCGTTCATATTCATCTCGTCAGCCTGAAGATTTTTTTCACAATAATTTCATGATTGGGCGCAGCACCTACTGGGGGCTCATCATATTCCAAATTGAACCTGCGGAAACGCCGTCAGGGCACACGGGATCGGCCAGAGGCCCGGAAAACGCACCTTGGGAGGTGACAGAAGCCGGACACCGTCAGCGGCGAGCCCAGCCAGAAGGTGGTCTGTGACAGGGAAGGAGGCTCGAAGGGACGGAGGATTTCCCTCCAAGCACATCAGTGCCACACGACCGAAACAATGTATCCGCGACCCTCAGAGTGTTGCCAATAGCGGGGTGAGCCAATAAGGCAAAAAACCCTGGCCTGGGGCGAAGCGGAAGGAGAAGAAAACCTCGGGGAACGGGGGCAAGGAACGGACTGAACCAAGGGCGATCCCAAGCAAGTCCCAAACCGGCACACCGAACTCGGGCCCCCTCCGCCACAAGAAACCCTTGTGCTCTGATCCATCACAGCTAGTACAGAGACAATGTTCACGCATGCTGAACAAATTAATTCGGACCGTCTACATCCACAGTTCTTTACACAGGAGTTCCGCAGTTACAGATAATGAGTATTAAACGTTGTTATCCCCATTCTTCGAGGTTTAAATGGTTTCCTAGCTATTGTATAGCGGAATAGCTTGGTTCTTTTGCTAGACTATCACACCGAATTGGAACTTCTTCATTCTTAAATCTGAAACCAAAACGACACCAAAAAGAGAATCTCAAATGGAGGCATTAGAGAAAATGGTTAAGAGAACACTTCTTTCATTTACATGCTGTAA